>JANAVB010034617.1:19851344-20451344 GCA_029216955.1 Iris pallida
TACATTTTCGAAAGCAGATAAAATACAAAAAAAATTGATTTTTGCCAAGTGTGAGAACGGATGGCTCAGACACAACCAAAAATTCATTCTAGCATACATTAGTGTGAATCATCTATGTTATATACATATGGTGTAGTATATGTTCTTATCGTATCTAGTATCTGAAGGACGTACGTAACATAATCAAGATGAACTACATAATGTATACTAAGACATCATCTACTACTATATAAGCTATAGTGATAGGTTGTCATATCATCATTGCCGAGGGATGAGGGTCGAAGGACAGTCAACTTTATCTACGGCTACATAGTTTCTGCCTCGCCAGTCGAATGGCTGCAGGGACATGTCCTGATCACCATGTCATAGTCCAATATAATCTAGAGATTGACACAGTACTAATTCATATATGTAGTCCAATACAATAGTCTAATACAAAAAAACCCAATACAAATAGTCCAATACAATAAGTACTATAGCTAATGAGAACCACGCAGCTCACGCAAACGCTCAGTGATACGATCACGCAACCACCTCGAATAGTGGGATCGACGGCGACAGGAGAGATGTAGTCCATTGCAAGTGCTGGATGAATAGAACTTCCAGTCTCACTAGCTACCGGTGCTGGATGAATAGAACTCCTGGTCTCACTAGCTACCGGTGCCACTTCCTCCTTAACATGAGAGCCACCTCAGCATTCACTGTTTTCCTCAAACCACGTGTCGCTCCTCGGGTCATGGGTGCCATCTGGTAAGATCGATATTAACAAATAATATAATTGTAACATAAGCAAGGTAACTAAAAGAACCATCATCTTGTTTGAGTACATTTTCGAAAGCAGATAAAACACAGAAAATTTGATTTTTTGCCAAGTGTGAGAACGGATGGCTCAGAACACAACCCAAAATTCATTCTAGCATAAGTTAGTGTGAATCATCTATGTTCTGTACATATGGTGTATGTTCTTATCGTATCTAGTATCTGAAGAATGTAACAGATCAAGATGAACTCATATAATTTAATACTAAGACATTATCTACTACTATATAAGATATAGTGATAGGTTCATATCATCATTGCCGAGGGATGATGGTCGGAGGATAGTCAACTTTATCTACGGCTACATAGTTTCTGTCTCGCAGTCGAATGGCTGCAGGGACTATGTCCTGATCACCATGTCGTACCACAGTTTTCTGCCTCGCCAGTCGAATGGCTACAGGGATATATGTCCCGATCACCATGTTACCAATTAACCAACCAACAAAACTACTTGTTACAAATCGGCACTATCGGTGCGTTCGAATCGGAATATCACATTTTTCGGTGTCGAAAAACAAATACTTATTACTAAATTATCAGATTTTTCGGTACTATCGGTGCCCTGACCAAGCCCCCCCTACACCACCCCGAACCCTAACCTCCCCTCCCCCCCCCCTCCCCCCCCCCCCCCCCCCCCCCCGCTCCCCTCCCCCCCCCACCCACACCCCCTAAACAACCTAACCCTCCCTTCCCCCCCTTGCTCCCCTCACCGCCCCCCACCCGTCCTGCTCCCCTCCTCCAGCCGCCCCACCCCTGCTCTCCTCCCCCAGTCGCCCCCACACCCCCGCTCCCCCGCCCCACATACCCACCCCTAACATGAACCCTAACCCTAGCTCCCCCCCCAGCCGCCCGTTTCCCCTGGCCCACCCCCCAGCCACCCCCCCACCCCCCAACCACCCGCATCCCCCCTGCCCCTCCCCCCGAGCCACCGCACCCCCAACCACCAACAACCAAAACAGCCAGAGAGAGAGAGAGAGAGAGAGAGAGAGGGAGGGAGGGGAGAGTCACGTACCGGAGAGGGAGGAGAGTCGCCGGAGAGAGTGAGAGTCGCCAAAGAGGGAGAAGAGTCGCCGGAGAGAGTGAGAGCGCCGGAGGGGGGAGGAGAGAGAGTGAGAGAGTAAAATGGGGGAAAATGAATCGGTGGGAGGGGGGAATATAATTAGAATTTAGCGACGCTAATACTACCGTCGCTAAATTAGTTGTTATTAGCGACGTCAGAGCGACGTTTCGCGACGACTAGCTCATGTAATTAATATACGTCGTTGTTACGTCGCTTATTTCGTCGCTAGTAGCGACTATTAGCGACGTTTCAGTAAAACGTCGCTAATGAACACAATTTAGCGACGTTAATCGAACGTCGCTAAATTTATGTCGCCAATTGAGCAGATTTTAGTAGTGCATTACTACAGGGAAGCTAAGGCTCATGTAGACAACAGAGGCCATGTAACTCAAGGCAACCTTCAATTGGGCTTCACTGTGTCTTGACCTACAATACAAAATGTTAACAATGTGAAGATCATATCATGGTGTAAGAATTACAACATGTCACATTTAGTTGTATCAGAGTTCTTAGGCGTAAGAATTCAAAGTAGATAGCAACGAATACCAATTTAGAATGAACTACATTACCTATGTACTGGAGTGCACAGATGGGTTGGGAAGCTCTAGGCCAACCCAGTTTCCTTCTTCCCTGCCAATACCTATGCTAGCATGAATTGGTTACAGATATTACCAAACTTTTGCAAAAATCGACAAATCAGTATGGCAAGGATGATAGAGAAAATACTCAAGAGAATTGGTTATTCTCTATTCGATCTCGTCTATTTCATTGCCTATGGTTAGAGTTTCTTTCTGCCCCTTGTCATTAGTTTCTATGTGTATATATGCCAACACAGTTGAGGGATTCCCCCCTGTAAGTCCTCCAGATTCTATCAATCTAGAGACCAATCATTAAGAACGATGTCAAAGTGATGGGCATTAAATATAATAACTCGGTCTTAAGGATAAACACTTTGGAGTTGGCTTTCTTAGATATTAACTGTGCAAGTTTGGCTGCATTTGTTTTGAATATGCCATTATTTTAACTTCCATAAATTAGAAAAAATATCAACTAATTAAACAATCATGCTTACATGTCAAATTTTACCATTATTTGAAATTTTCATTATAAGACAACAAAGCTGGAAACACACAATTAGGCTCATTCATACCATAACATATCTTTAAGAAGAAAGAAATGGAAATTCAAAGACATGACAAATACATGGGTTTACATGATCAATCATGTCGAAGAAATATATCTTAATTTATATAATGTTCAGAAGCTTTTTGACAGCTACAGGAGTTCCGTTAATGAGAGATTCATGATAAACAACCCCATAAGTAACCACCCTCCCCAATAACATTGTCCTTTGTGAATCTATTGGTGGCAAGTTCCAAGTCTCACAAGGTAAACCAGTGACCCCATCCAAGATGAGAAAACTCTGGTAGACCTGTTAAAGATGAAGGCGTAGCAGCAGAATAAGAAACAGATATGCTCTATGAATAGTAACAGTTATTGAACTATGTACATCATCACCAGATTGGGTAGTAACAAATGTGCTCGTGTTTTGGGTTGGATCCGCCCAACAAATACTCCTTTCTGAAATAAAACTGATTAAGATAAAAACTTCACAGGAAGTTTCATGATTTAAGCAAATTTTACCATTTTCTTAATAATTGATCTATATCTCTTATGTATATAAACTCCTCAAATAGCTATAAAAATAGAACAACCAAATTATGAAAAAGTCAAGATGGCCCGACGTGTTTCATGTTCTGGCTGGAAGAAGACTCCATTTGTAATAACTCATATTCATGTACAACAAAATAAGTTAGCTTACCAAGTTCAAGTGATGAACATGCATGTGTTAGAAACTTTAGTTCAATGAGGAACTCTTTAGAGACCGGCATAGCCAACTCTTTGATGGCAGCTTTCTGCAAATCAAAGCATTAATCTTGCAACCATGACATCAATGTAAAACAAATGGATACTTTAATTATACTACAATGATTTGGTTACGTACAAAAAGACTAGCTGAAACTATATACGACAACTTGAATCATAGAGTAAGAAATGAGAAAAGAAAAAAACAAGACCACATTGCACAAGCTTTTATCTAAAATCATGTTGACTAGATTCCCTACTGATGTAACTCGACATACACAAGATTCTCGCAGTTTGTTGGAGGCTATTTGCTCTACATTTTCTCGAGCTCTAATACTCGACTAAACAGTCATGCTTGTTCTAGTGCTGAACAGTGTAATAAATCAAAGTTAAAAAAACCTCCTCAAGTCTAGAAAAAGTAACGAAATTTTCATCTAAAATACTGGCTTTAGCAACCTAACAATAATAATATAAAAATGTACATGGAAAATTGTCACCCCCACTTTTCTGAATAGGGATAATATAATCATTTATAATATTTTATTATTTTAATATTATTGTTAGTGTTTTTATATTTTTAGTTAAATAGGTATTTTATTTAAATATTATTGTTAGTGTTTTCCTGAATAGAGCTTGATATTATGCGGACACGTAAAACGTGGGCGAAGAGGACCTCTCGAACTCCAATTCCATGAAACCTTCAATTAAAGCCAAAGAATGGGACTTTCATGGATCAAAATGGGGTATAATACAAATCTCAACAACCTGGAATGCTCAAATTTGGAAATAATGAAGTTTGAGAGATCAAAACCATTAAAATACAAAAATAGCAAATTTCTAGATCTACAAAAATAAAACTTTCGAAATAGAAAATGTCAAGTTCTAAACTATCTTAGAATCATGAGAGGAAGATAAATGAACCATAAAAATGGGTTCTCATGTGGAAGCAAGATGCACTTGCCTATGCTCTTGGTAGGTGGAGAGAGTTATGAGGAAGAAGAAGAGTAAATGAGAAAAGAAGTAATGAAGAGAGAAAAATGATTGGGCTTTAAATGGAGATGACGTTAGGTAGGGGGTTGGTTGGGTTCATGATGAACCACCAAAACAAACCAACCCAAGCCGAACCCAAGAGCAAAAACAAAAGCATAAAATAAAATACAGAAAATAATTAGCGTAAAAATTAAAGGAATTAAATATAGAATAGATGCATGATAAATATTAAATAAATATATTCAAGCAGTACACGTATTAAAATACGCATTCTGGGAACAGGAAGTGACATCCCACAAGCCTTTGCAGCTCGAAAGTAAGCCCATCGTAGAACTTTTTCGCCTTCTGCTCCTCGGTCGATATCAAGTATGATGCATATCTGCTCAATCGCAAGAATTCTGAGTTGTATTCTTCGACTGTCATGTTGTCCTGAGTGAGGTGGATGAATCGGTCTCGAAGCTCTGTTCGCGCTGTAGTGGGGATGTACATCTCCTTGAAGAGTTTAGAGAACTCTTTCCATGTGACTCCATCAGGACCCAATCGCTCCTCTTCGGCTTCCCACCAATGGTGTGCATTGCCAGTCAACTGCATTCTGACCGCATGCATCCATTTCTCCTTAGGAAGTTCAGCGGCTACCAGCTGATGCTCGATGTTGGTAAGCCACACATGAACTTCTGTAGGATCTTCATCTCCAGAGAATGGCTTGGGTATCATCTTTCTGAACTATATAATAGATCCTGTCTTCGACTGAGGGGCTGGTGGTGCAGTAGGTGTAAGCCCCCTGAATTTAGGGTTTTTTTTATTTTTATAAATCAATTATTTGCAATAGATATTATTATTTGATTATTATTTGATTAAATATTCTTTACCGTGACTTTGACTTCTGGAGTGTCAGGGATTCCAATATCTGGAAACTCCCTTCATCAGTGTGTAGTAGACAAGATTACCTTCACGTTGATATATCATGTCCCATCCAAACTTGTTCTCTTGTACTCTTTTTGCTTCATACAACTTCAGGTCAATTTAGACCATTTGATCGTTGATTAATTATTAATTGATTTTCCACTCTTTTTCTTGATCATCATATGTACGTTACCATGACTTTTAATTTAGGAGCACAAGGCTAGTCATTTTCTTGAAACCAACTTGTCATGCCTGATCTACTTGAGACGCTCTTTACCCATGACCTTCGTGTCCCACTCAGATACACTATCTTGTGCTTCATTTGCTTCGTATAACTTTTGGGTCAATTTAGGCCAATTAATTATCCACCGTAATTTGTGACGTGACTTTCAACTTAATTTCGGGACCCGACATCGACCCAACCTAGTCGACCCCAAATATGGACATGGCCCACACGAAGCCTACTACCCGCATTACACTTGTGTCCCATTTATTTGAGTTTCCATATATTACTTATGTAGTGTCCCGCTTCTCGCGGTCTACTATGTAATACCTACGGTTTGCTGACTCAGTCTTGAACTGAGTGTTTGGGGAAACCTTTGCCGGTATCGATTGATCACGGATGAAATGCAATAAACCTTTTCAATTGATGGATTGACTTCTATTGAAATGAATCCAAGAGTTTTGTTGGATGTTTTCTTTCGCTGCTTGGTTTTGATGAATGCATTTTCGTATTGGTTTTCGATGATTGGTTTTCATTGTTCGCTTTCATCGCATTTCGCATTCATTCCGAATCTTGAGAGAAAGAGACGAAATATGCTAATCAACTGTTGGTGCAAATGTAGGCCGTGTGAATTGTTCGTGAACGGTGCGTGAAGTCCCTCATTCTCTCGATTTAAGATTCATCTCGGTGAGTTGCTTTAACCGGGCTTGCATTTATTTGTACGCCCTAATAAAAATGATCTCTAGTCCACTCTGTTGCCTTGTCCCTGTGATCAACGATACCTCAATAACAAAAATAAGAGAAGATAATGAATAAATCATATGTAAAATGGAACTGTCGCTTGCTTGCTTCAATATGAACTGTATGCTCTTATGAATTGCCTAAAAGAGATAGCTCGGTATGGAAATCACGGTTTGACCGTGCAAGAAGAAGAGAATGGAAATGTTTACAAGTTGCTAGGCTCATGCATAGTAGAATTATCTGATAGCTGCATTCGCATTGGTCTAGACAACTTGTGCACAAGGCGGTAATCTCTCGATCGATTCTGGGGGCACCTGGAGTCGATCGACCTAGGAGAGAACAGGACACCTGGGGCTAGAAGTCCCCGCAGTAAAAAGGGTGTTAGTCTACTAGTAGTTGGGCAAGAAGTTCCGATTGCTAATAATGGGAATACCCATGGACCCCAATAGTTAGGTTCATGCATATAGACAGAGATTTATTGCAAGCCTAACATACAGGGACGAAAATGAGAATATTTTATATATGCAAATTGGGCTAACCTGTTTTTGTGCAAGGATGAATGTCGGTGTTGGTAAGTTGGTTATGAATATTCTGCTGTCATGTTTCTTATGAATTGTTAAAAAGAATATAGACAAGTAGAAAGAGCACTAGTAAATATATAGCTTCACATTTGAATTAGTGCAGATATTTGTGAGTTTTGGCGAAGAGCCGCTCGCCAGTACATGATGTGTGCTGACCCACGTTATGGGCATCCTTTTCAGAAAGCAAAAGGAGACAGGGAGGTTTCAAGTGAGGCACCGAAGCTCGTCTAGCCCAGTAGAGCTCGTGGATCGCCTCGAAGCTTTCTTTCATTTCAAGTCAAGTTCAAGTTTCTTTTCCTTCTGAACGTGTCTTTCAATTCCAGCTTGTAATAAAGGGATATCATGTATGGGCATTGCGACTATTTTCAAAAGAGAGTTTCAAAAAGAATCATGTAGCCAAAATATAAGGCACTCTGAGTTTGCAAAGCTTTGTACTTGTATTCCTATCAAGTTTATCAATAAAAGAAAGTATTTCCATTTCAAATCTCTGTGTCCAAATATTTGGTTTTCTAAAATGAATGGGTGTGTGCGTGTGTTTTGCTTAACTAATGGGTGCGTGCGTGTGTTTTTGCTTGACTAGTTGTTTTGTACAGGTACATGGCCTTGTGCAAGCGCAACTTAGGCTTGCACGGCATCACGCCTTAGCGAGGACGATCGATACCGCAGGGATCCAGGCAAGACGGACGGCCCTAGCGGGATCGGGGCGTGACAAAGTGGTATCAGAGCATGGTTTTACGTTCTTGGCCTCTTGCAAATATCAATTTTGAAAAAGTATATAATGTACTTTGACGGCTTTCAAAAGTGTCCCAATTTTGAGTTATGAAAAACCAATATCCCATACAATAAGTCCATAATATTTTATGAGACTGACAGAAGTTATACTCTTTTGTAGAGAAATGGCCCCTCCTGGCCCATCTGCCTCGACAGATCCTATAGAACGGATCATAACAATGTTGGAACTGCAGATGCAGGACAATGAGGAAAACAATCAATTACAACAGGCCCAAATAGAGGCCCAGAAGAAACAGTTGGAGTCCTTGACTCAACTTGTCATGGCGCTTGCAGCAAATCGGGATACCACCGCAGCGACTAAACCAACGGAAACGCCCGAGATTGAGCCCGTAGAGGGTGACGAGCCCCAGCCGGCGCAAAGGCACACTCCCTTTAGGCCAAAGGACTTCTTAGACGCGAAACCTCCGAAATTTGAAGGCAGGACATCACCCGATAAGGTGATGGACTGGATTGATAAAATGGAGAGTCTGTTCGCGTTCATAGGAGTTCCAAGTAGCAAAAAGGTAGTTTGTGCCGCTATGCTCCTACGGCTGCAGGCGAAGGAATGGTGGAAGGCGAAGAAGCCGGCGCTTCTCGTAACGGCTAGGAATGGAAAGATTTTATGGGCCTTGTTCAAGAAGGCATTTCTGGATCAATATCTGCCTCCAGCCACGAGCAAGAAGATGGAGGATGACTTCATCACACTGAAACAGGAAGATATGTCCGTAGAGAACTATGAGTCTGAGTTTGCTAAGCTGGCAAATTTTGTCGCTGTTATGCTTTCCACAGAGTAGACTCGCATAAATCGATTTGTTGGAGGGCTGAATGACGACATCCAGTTAAGTGTGTTGAATCAAAAATGTGGGTCATATTCTCAGGCCTTTGAGATGGTACTACAGGTAGAACAGTTCCAGCTGAAGAAGGCGTCCAATAAAGTGCAATACAGTCGAAATCAGCCCGCCAAGAGATATCACGACGGGGAGAAAAAGACTGACGGAGAAAAGAAGACTGGCGGGGAACAATATAATAAGCCCGTGTGCGCTTTCTGCGGTAGGCATGGACACACAAAGGAAGTTTGTCGTTCTGCCAACGGAGAGTGTTTCAACTGTGGTCAAAAGGGCCATCGTGCTATAAATTGCCAGAATAAGAGAGTTCGACCGCTGAACAACAACGACACTGAAGAGCGTGGGCAGCTGCCAGGCCCACCGCCCCTTGGAGACCATCCGCAGAACCAGCCGCAGCGGACTAATGCTCGTGTCTACAATCTCTCCACGTTGCTTGATCCAGAATGCAATAATAGTGGAGGTGAGTTTGTTTCTTATGTTTTGAGGACAAAACTTTTTCTCAGTTGGTTATTATGTAGTGCCCCGCTTCTCGCGGTCCACTATGTAATACCTACGGCTTGAAGACTCAGTCTTGAACTGAGTGTTTGGGGAAACCTTTGCCGGTATCGATTGATCACGGATGAAATGCAATGAACCTTTCCAATTGATGTATTGACTTCTATTGAAATGAATTCAAGAGTTTTGTTGGATGTTTTCTTTCGCTGCTTGGTTTTGATGAATGCGTTTTCGTGTTGGTTTTCGATGATTGATTTTCATTGTTCGCTTTCATCGTATTTCGCATTCATTCCGAATCTTGAGAGAAAGAGACGAAGTATGCTAATCAACTGTTGGTACAAATGTAGGCCATGTGAATTGTTCGTGAACGGCACGTGAAGTCCCTCCTTCTATCGATTTAAGATTCATCTCGGTGAGTTGCTTTAACCGGGCTTACATTTATTTGTACGCCCTAATAAAAATGATCTCTAGTCCACTCTGTTGTCTTGTCCCTGTGATCAACGATACCTCAATAACAAAAGATAAGAGAAGATAATGAATGAATCATATGTAAAATGGAACTGTCGCTTGCTTGCTTCAATATGAACTGTATGCTCTAATGAATTACCTAAAAGAGATAGCTCGGTTTGGAAATCACGGTTTGACCGTACAAGAAGAGGATAATGGAAATGTTTACAAGTTGCTAGGCTCGTGCATAGTAGAATTATCTGATAGCTGTATTCGTATTGGTCTAGACAACTTGTGCACAAGGCGGTAATCTCTCGATCGATTCTGGGGGCACCTGGAGTCGATCGGCCTAGGAGAGAACAGGACACCTGGGGCTAGAAGTCCCCGCAGTAAAAAGGGTGTTAGTCTACTAGTAGTTGGGCAAGAAGTTCCGATTGCTAGTAATGGGAATACCCATGGACCCCAATAGTTAGGTTCATGCATATAGATAGAGATTTATTGCAAGCCTAACATACAGGGACGAAAATGAGAATGTTTTATATATGCAAATTGTGCTAACCTGTTTTTGTGCAGGGATGACTGTCGACGTTGGTAAGTTGGTTATGAATATTTTGCTGTCATGTTTCTTATGAATTGTTAAAAAGAATCTAGACAAGTAGAAAGAGCACTAGTAAATATATAGCTTCACATATTGAATTAGTACAGATATTTGTGAGTTTCGGCGAAGAGCCGCTCGCCAGTACATGATGTGTAATGACCCACGTTGTGGGCATCCTTTTCAGAAAGCAAAAGGAGACAGGAGGATTTCAAGTGAGGCACCGAAGCTCGTCTAGCCCAGTAGAGCTCGTGGATCGCCTCGAAGCTTTCTTTCATTTCAAGTCAAGTTCAAGTTTCTTTTCCTTCTGAAGGTGTCTTTCAATTCCAGCTTGTAATAAAGGGATATCATGTATGGGCATTGCGACTATTTTCAAAAGAGAGTTTCAAAAAGACTCATGTAGCCAAAATATAAGGTACTCTGAGTTTGCAAAGCTTTGTACTTGTATTCTTATCAAGTTTATCAATAAAATAAAGTATTTCCATTTCAAATCTCTGTGTCCAAATATTTGGTTTTCTAAAATGAATGGGTGTGTGCGTGTGTTTTGCTTAACTAATGGGTGCGTGCGTGTATTTTTGCTCGACTAGTTGTTTTGTGCAGGTACATGGCCTTGTACAAGCGCAACTTAGGCTTGCACGGCATCACGCCTTAGCGAGGACGATTGATCCCGCAGGGATCCAGGCAAGACGGACGACCCTAGTGGGATCGGGGCGTGACAACTTATTTACCCATGATCATAATTGCCTATTTAAATTCAATTATAGCACCATGTCCGATTTTAACCCGACCCGGCTCAACCGAACCCAACCCAAACTTCATGTTGCCCCCTCATGAATATCCACACGCTCATTTTTCTACAAATATTAAATACCTAGTATACCCATTCAAATATTTTAATGTACACTCAAATGATTTAATTTTCTAAAGGATAACCTATTTTTCCTACATTAAATCCTAGCCTTCATTTTCCCCAACACTCAATCCCAACCACCCATGTTTTTCCTCACACTCACAAATTTTTCCCTAGGCAGCTGGCCCTAACTTCTAGGAATTACTTTTTCTCTCTCTCTCACCTCCATTTGATAACACACACACACACATAATTCTAACTCTCTCTCTCACTCACCTCTTTCTCTCTCTCTCTTTCTTAAAATTTTCCACAGCAGCAGCTTCCCCATGCCGAGCCCCTCACCCATGGCCAACTTCACCTCAGCCTCCTCCCCGAGCTCCTCCTTCTCCCTCCTCCCGAACCACCTCTCCAGCCCTTTCTCTTCCTCTTCTTTATCGCCATCTTTATTCATCACCACCACCATCTCCATCTACTCACCACAACACCACCAACCCCCCTCGCCGCGACACCACCACGAGCCACACCCACCACCGTCGCCGACAGGCCGGGCACCACCAGCAGAGTCGCCAGCTTGTTTGCCATTAAAATTCTTTTATTATAAATTTTAATACAAACAGAACAGTGTTACAATATAGGACTTAGATGTAGTCCTAGGAGTACACTTTTGTTTATCTGGGTCTCTTGTGCCGATGGAGTGAGTGGTAATGCGTTGACTCCGTTGACGATCTGACGACGGTTATCGGTTCTCTAAAGACTTGGATTGCTCTGGGTGCTGGATCTTGCTGAGAGGAGGAAGACGTTGAGTGTCTGTATATGCCTCTCTGGTGGTATGTTCGTTCGTTGTGTGTTATGTGTGTGTGTGAGAAGGAAATGATCCCTCTATTTATAATTTTGCAGGCTGGCTGCTCATGCGTGCATGTAGGATGCGCCTGTACGCGGGGACACCACGTATTGATTGCTGATGGAGGCGCATAGACGATGCGCCCTGATCGAGGGGTTGACTTCTTCATGTTGCTGTTGTGAACCGGCACGTAGCAGAGAAGAGGATCTTTCTGTTGCTGAGATCTTGGGTGAGTTGAGTCAAAGGACACGTGCCGTCGACCCATGGCTCGGAGATCTCGGATTTGATGGGAGAATGATCTGGTAGGATGCGCCTAGGATTGGACGCATGAGAAGACTTTGGCTCGTAACCTTTAGGAGTCACGAACCATTCTGGGCACATGGCTTTTGAAGCGCATGCTAGGCTTTAATAGTTACTTTCCTTCTGTCTTTAGGGATCAGTGAAAAGTCTGAAGCGCATGGTTTTTGAGGCGTATGCGGATTTGGGCACATGGCTACGGAGGCACATGCGAGATGGTCGGGCGGCCACGTGGCAGTAGCCATCGGAGGAAAGTAATGATGGTGCTGACGTTGCCGACGCTTCGTCTTCTGAAAAAAAACTGTCAACTCTTCGGGAGGCGTGCTGCCAACTCTGTCAGCTCAGTATTTAATGTTTTTGACATTCGATAGACAGCTGAGTGGGCATATCGATCGGCGTTCCACTAGGCGTATGGAGGACTCATGGGGGCGCATCCCCTGTGATGCGCTTGGTGCTGAAGGGTGCGTCTGTGTGATGCGCTTGATGTTGAAGGGCACGTCTGTGTGATGTGCGATCTGGCCGACGCATCTACTTCGTGACACGTCTTTAATGGTGCGACTGTTACGATCTTCGAGTGCTTTAAATAGCTGTTTTGACTTAGCTGAATTCGAAGCGTCCGGTTCATCCATTTAATGCAAATTTATTGTACGGAATTCGGAGAGCCATCCACTTGGCTCATGGGTTTGATTTGCCTGGCCTATAAATAGTGGCATGGAGAGAGTTTGCTTCTCGTTCTCTCACGTTCTTCCGACATGAATTCGTTTACCCGGATGCATTCTGTTGATGAGATGCTCCCGAGGGTGAAGATGGGACGCAATGTCTTCATTGATGCACTTGAAGGTGACTGTTACATCCAAAAGTCGGAGTCGAGGGCTTCCGAGGCAGGCGGAAGGTGCCTGTTGCATCCAAAGATAGGGATGCTCGAGCCTCGTCTTCGTTGTGCAGGAAGAGCCGCAGATCGGAATGGCGGTGCGGCGACTTTGGGGGCTCTTTCTTCCTTCAAAGTGGGCGTTGCCGACTCTGGTTGTGTTGAAAGCTACTCCTTTAGCCGCAGTTTCGATTACGGTCTTCCTTGGCCTTTGGAGGCTCTTTCGAAGCCTCTCCTGCCCACAGATTGGCTTGCGGTGCTCTTCTTTTCCTCGGCTAGATGGTTGATTGCCACCCTCGTTCTGCTCAAAAAATGCTTCATTAGTCGAAGCATTTCGACGGCGGTGAGCCTGGCTGGAAGAGCGGCACATAACTGGGCTGCTGAAGGGATGCACATAACTGGGATGCACATAACTGAGCTGCTGAAAAGGATGCGCATAACTGAGCTGCTGAAAAGGATGCGCCCTGCTGAGGGCGCGTGGTGGGATGCGCCTGACTGAGGGGGCATGGTGATTGCTGCGCCTATTTGAGGGCGCATGATGGCTGCTGGCTGTAGACTTAGGATCTTTTCTTTGTAGAAATTCTCCTTTGTACAATCTTTTCTTAGACATGTAATAGATTTTTATATGTAATAAAAAGTCTTCTTTCAATGCCTATTTTACTGTTTGTGAATTACTTTGTCCAAGCTCTGGCGTATGTAGTCTGGCGCATGGGCTTTCTGGTTCTGAAATTCCATGCTTCTACAACCACCGTCGTCGACAGGCCGGGCACCACCGTCGGGCGCCACCGTGCTAGGCCAGCGCGTGCGCTTGCAACAACAACAGCTGCGACTGCAGCGGCCGGAAGCACCAGTGCGCCCCTGGCCGCGCGGTACAGGCGTCGCCGCCGGCGCCACGGCCGCCGTGGCCGGCCTCTCTTGGCCGGGCTCCCCCCCCCAGGCAGGCCCCGTGGCCACCATTCCCCTCTCCGATATGTATCGGAGGTGATTCGTGAGTTTGGCACGGATTTTCGTCGGCGCGAGCTCGGAAAAGATCCGGAAATTGTGTTCCGTCGCAGCGACTTCGCGCGTGTTTCTCGAGAAATTCAATCGTTGGATCGGTGATTTCTTTGCTCCGTCATAATCTCGGTATATTCATCTTCTCTCTCCTTAATTTTTGTCCATTAAATTTATCGTTTGATACATCAAAACTGGCCACCAAGTTGACCGTTTAAATTGTGTTATTTTTGGACAGTTTTGCGGAGCCAACTTCGTCGGTTCGTATCTCCTCCATCGTAGCTCCGTCTGGCGTGCCACTAGTTCCTATGCGAAGCTGGTATAACCCGCTTCCTATCCATCCAGTTTTGTTTCATTGTGAGCATGTTTGATTGGTTGAATTTGATGCCAAAGTTGGCCGTCCGAATTCATAATTTCCAAGTTGTAAAATTCTATTTTTGAACTCGGGACTCCGAATTCAATTTCTGACACCACCAGTAGACTCGTGGCATCGTTCTGGCACGTTTTTATGTAAAAATTTTTAGATTTGGAGGACGTGGGCCCCGACAAGCATTTCAGTACAAAACGGGCCCCACAGTCCGGGTCAACGGGACTTTTTGACGCCGGCTCATCGGAATCCAATTTCGGATATACCGTTGAGTTCATATCGTTATTCTGGACTCGTTGAAATATAATTTGCTAAGTTTTAGTGGACATTGGTTCCGACACGCATTTCGGTGCAAGTCGGATACCAATATCCCGGTCAACGAGTCATTTTGAGATCGGCTCATCAGAATCCAATTCTGGATATACCATTGAGTTCGTATCGTCATTCTGGACTCGTTGACATATAATTTGCTGAGTTTTGAGGATATTGACTTTGACACATTTTTTCGTGCAAATCGGATTCCAATATCCGGGTCAACGGACCAATTTTAGATCGGGTCAACGGAATCCAATTCTGGATATACCGTTGGGTTCACATCGTCATTCTAGATTCATGGACATATAAGTTGTTATATTTAGTGGACTAGTATTCTTGCACATTTTTTGGAACAAAGTGGGTCCGATACGGACACCGTTTTGACCCGAAACTACCTTTTTACCCCTGTGTCCAAATTGGACTTATGAATAGGCTATCCTAGCTAATTTGACCATTCTGGACACGTTGGTAAGGGCTGTTTCACCATCCGACAACATTTGTAGGTTTTTATCCTATTATTATAGTCTTTCTCTTTTGTTTGTATTTTGAGATCCATCGATCTCAGTGATTTCTCAACCACTAAAATTGAATGTGTTGACCATGTAGATGTTTATAGAGACTAGCTTTTACCCTGTTGACCTTGGTTGACTACTTTGACTGAACGTCGAAGTAGAGTCAATATTGACCTAAGTTAGACTAGTTTTGACCTTGGTTGACCACAGTTGACTATTTTGACCAAAAGTCAACGAGAAGTCAAACATAGCCTAAAATTGACTAAAACTGGACCAAAGTTGACCAGTTGACCCAAAATCAACTGTTAGTCAAGTTTGACCTAGAGTTGACCTAGGGTTGACCATATGACCAAAAGTCAACTGTAATCAACCATTGACTTAGATTGACCTAGTTTGACTTGCTTTGACTTGTCTTGACCTAGTTTGACTTAGTATGACTTGATTTTACTTCCAAACCCTTATATTGATACAGTATTCCACCTGTAGGTCCTCGAGGCACTGTTCTAGGACTCAGTTGACATATTCCACCAGATCGTAGGCGAGTACATTCTCTGATAATATTTTTGTTTTATGATATCGTCTATGTTTCTTGTATTTAGTGTAGATATCCTTGTTCTCTTGACATATTATTCACACGGATTGGTATCTCTCTGGATCCCGTCATGAGATGTTATTCCTCGCTTTCCTTGGTATATCTTGTGCAATTCTTTCTTGTTCCATGTGCATTGTATAGACACGATTCCTGCGAAGGCTAGCTACCCTTTCGGAGAATCGTGCGTCATGATGTGTCATGGTTGGATCCACTATATTAGTCGAGGGACGGGGAGTATTAGTATAGATGTGTGGTCATTATCCACCTTGTTATTCTTGTAGACCTTGTGAGTGTTAATCATACACTCCACGTATGATTAACTAGGCCAGTAGACCTTGAGCAGACCCAAGCCGGCCACAAGTTGAAACTAGTACTCACACACCTAGATAGATGATTCTTGATTCTTGTACATGCCATGATCAGTTTTACTTGTCTTGTTCTAGCTCTAGATTTACAGCTTACCTTGTCGTGATACTCACATGTACATTTCATGATTTCTTGTATATTCTCTCTATTTACTGCTATATTTTCAATATCGTCTAATTAGAACTGTTATTTGAGATTTGTGCTCGTTCCATCCTGACTAGATATATTAATAAAATTTTAGGAGTAGTTGTGCCCTCAGTTTTGGACTTCATGATGTTGCTAGCTGAGGTGGATCTCACTATTCTTCTATGTGAGTTGCCTGGTAGTTATCCTTAGTTAGTCTTGTTGTTCCTTCTTTATTTTCCTGTCTTATGATCCTTGTAGATTCTAGTTGTTCTAGTGATATTGTTATTATTTCTTGTCTTTTCTTCCTTAGTTTTTGTGATGTGACATGAGTATATTTTTAGTTATGGGTCTTTAGATGTTGTAGTTAGTTTATAGTGAATGAGATCCTATTTTAGTATAATCCTAATACACAGGCTCGCTTAGCACAGTCATGTAACCAAGACGATTTAACGAGGACCTGCATGGGCCACCACAGCTTGGTTTGGTTTGGGTTAAGTTGGTTCGTCATGAAGAACCTCTTATTTAACCCAACTCCACTCTCTCTCCTACATAACTTTTCATTTACTCTTCTTCTTCATTTACTTCTCCACCTACACCTTAGGCAAGTGCAACTTGTTTTATAAAGGAACTCCCATTTTTATTGTTCTATTGTCTTCCCTACAAGTTTTTAAGACTCTTTAGTACTTAGCATTTTTGATTTTGGTGGATAATTTCTTATAGATCTAAGTTTACTTTACTTTTAAAATTCTTGGATTTTTATCTATCAAACTTTTTTATTTTTAAGTTTTGATTGTTCCATGTTGTAGAGAATTTTGTTCTACCCAATTTAGACCCTTGAAAATCCGAATTTCGACTTGTTTTGAGCAAGTTAAGCCACTTTTAGTTCATGGGTTTCCATGAACACATGCGGGCTGCTTGGAGAAGATGAGCAGTGCTGGGCGCATAGCCATTGATATGCGTCCAAGCCACATGCTTCTTCCTACTTGGGCGTATAGCCATTGATATGCGCCCAAAGCAATATGCATACTTCCTTCTATTTGGGCGCATAGCCATTATATGCACCCAAACCATATAGTTCTTCCTGCTTGGACGCATAGCCATTAATATGCCCCCACTTAGCCATAGAAGACAGTCTCCTATGCTTCCTTTAAGTGCACTATGTCCCTAGCATGGGGGCACATGCTGTTCTGGACGCATATTTTATTGGGCGCATGTTGTCCTGGCGCATGATGTCCTAGGCGCATGCTGCCCCTGGGCGCATAGTGTCCTGGTACCCCCTCCTTTTATCCCTCGTGCCATTTCTTTCCATGATAATTCTTGTTACATTACCCAGGCTTGTCCTAATGGTTCTTAGTGTAATATTGGGATCTTTGTTTGTACCCTATACTTGACTTGTTCTTTGACGACCCGAATTAATAACTTGTTGAGCATGATAGACTTGAGCATGACATGACTTGCTAGCATTGGACTTGGCATGAACACGACTTGACACGAACTTGGACATAAAAATATGAACCAGTCTTGATAATTCTTGATAGTGGTCCGTCGCAGCGCACTCTTGACAAGTAACAAGTAAACTTGACATGACATGTATAAGCTTGATAGTGGCCCGTTGTGGCGCATTCCTGACAAATAATCCTGACAAGTAATCTTGACAAATAACAAGTAACTCTCATCTTGACACCGTGGGTGATTTCTCTTGATTGTGCCAGTACAAGCTATATGTTCCGTCTTGCATCATGATTAGGACATGTATTTCTGATTACCACGATCAGGGATTCATACTGAATCTGACTAGGTTAATGACTAGATTGATCAAGTAGCTCATAACAAGATTTTTCAGTCACAGGCAATCCTGTTATCTGGGCGCCTCAAGTGGACTTGTAGCCTACCGACGAGTAGGGCACATTTCCAGCACACTGTCATGTGTTGCAACACAAAGTCACCTAATCAACTCTCTCAACCTGCGAAAGGATAACTGGGTAGTCTGCATGGCTTGTGACTGCTGGAACATCTTATTGTATCTTGTAATAATTAGGCTTGTGATAACCCTAGTTAGTTAAAGTATCAAACCGTAGCCACTACTTAGCCGTGATTGATGAATGGAGTCCCGTCTAGTCTAGCTTGTCTAGAAGCAGTACATGATTACTTCTGTGCATTTTGATTTATGCCTTACTGTTGTTGATGAATGATTAGAGACTAAGTTCTGTTCAGGTGAAGGATTACAACCCTGGTCCTTATTTGGTTTACGGGTTGTAACTTGGCTTCCGGGACAGCTCCTTATTTATCTTGTCATTTTTATCATATTTCTAACTCTTGTTCTTTTTTTGTTATTATTCATGTCCTTATGTTCTATATGCTGGTTTTGGTTCTTAAGTGAAGCCTCCCTTGTGGCACTTGCTCTTTCTGGGGTCTGACCCAGCTGGTTTTGTATTGCCAGATTTCGGAGTAGCTTCCGAGGATCTTCCAACCTTCCAGCCAGATGGTGAATACTAGACGCAACCCTGACAACGAGTAGATTTTATTTTGCTCTCCCAGTCTATTATAAATTATTCTTTTGAGGCGTTTAGCCGTCGAACAAGTGTTAGCTTGTGTTAAAAACTTATATTTTTTGTCTGCTTATGGGCTGTAACATGATTGACAAATCCTAGGGTTGATCATGTATGATTTAAACTCTTGCTAGTCTTCGTATTTTGTATGACTAGCTTCATGATCATCTGAATATGTAATGTATGGGACGTCTTACTTTGTGTGTCTGATGATCTACCATCTTGTAACATGTGTTTACTTGCTTGAGATTGAGACACTAGGCTTGTTCATGACCTTAAGAGACTGATGGCTTGTAGATAAACCCTCAAACATCTAGACAGCCGTGACCGTATTGCGAGGTGGAATGCACTTCAATGTACGTAGCTGGCTATGTCTGTCCATCGCTCTCCAGTATTCTGGTTCTGGGGCGTGACAATCCACACACTTGTATATGCTCGAAGTTCTATTCCTCATCGGATTTGTCACTAGGCTTCTCCGACGCAATACTGGAAGATGCAGCTTCTTGACGAACATCAAATCCTTCATCTTTTTCCGCCAATAATGATAGTTGGTACCGTTCAGGTTTACCATACGCACCGACTTCGCATCCATCTCTATTTTTTTTATTTGACCGTCAACTTCTGATACCTCTCTGGAACCGAGATCTGATACCACTCTGTTGGAAACGAAGCACAGAAACCGTTCCCCCAAACCAGAAAGTCCTGTGAGAGAACTGAGCAAAAGCACACAACCAAAATGCCAAACACAATCGCAGACACACAAAATTTTGACGTGAAAAATCCTTGCAAAAAAAATCACAAGACGATCGGAGTCCAACCCTAAAGAACCTCCACTAATAGAATAAAGAGAATACACCCTCTACAAGCTCCTCCCGATCCAACACGGATCACCACAGCTCACTTGAAAGAAGAAAATTTGATTACGGACTTTGAAGAAAAAGAGATGTCAAAAAATTATTCGAAGCGATCTCTCCTTCACAATTGTCCTCAATCCTCTCTCTCACTCTCAAATATTGTAAAGCACTATTATTTTCTTTTCGATATATTTTTTAACTTGCATGCATCAACCTTTTATAAGCCCTTGATAATCTATACATGGAAGGTCAATATATATATATATATATATATATATATATATATATATATATATATATATATATATATATATATATATATATATATATATATATATATATATATATATATATGAAAACTTTCAATATGCATCAATCATATATTTAATAGAAATTCAATTATAATTGGCTTGCCATAATTGGAAGTCCAATTATATGAAAAAGTCAATATATGAAAGATCCAATCATAAATATATGATCAAAGTAAATATGTAAATCCAGTCATATATTTGCTTACCATATATGTTCCAAAATAGGATCGATGCACTCCCCGAACTTCTTCGACACACGAATGGCTCATCGCACTCTGAAATATTCTCCACATAGATTGAAAACCCTACCCACTCTAACATGATTTGCTCTCAATATTACAAGCAAGAATTCCTCCCACGCGTGTTGGACTTTTCCTACCACATTCGAGCTTCATAACTATTTATTAAATGGACTCAAATTTCCTTTCTATTTATTAAATTCTTACTCCAAATAAAGGGACCGAAGTCTAAGTAGACATGAATTGACTTTAAATATAAACAATTTTTTTTGGTCGAAGGTGGATATAAACAAATCTTGAATAACATAATTCTAACCTATTTGGAACCATCCGGTATGTCTAAGCCTGCCCTCATAGTAGACAATCTTGTGATCTCGTACCATTGTTGTATCTCGAACAAAAAAAGTTTTCCAGCTCGAGAGGAGAGGAGGGACCGCAGTTTAAACCGCGGCACGTGTCCCGTCCTCCCTATTGGTTGAAAGTCAGCCTCCACACACACCCCAACCCCTATTAATATGGGGTCCAAAATCCGACCAATGAGGGAGGACATATTGTATCTCGAATATTGAGACCTTTTTATCTAATTTTTTTTCCTTCAATATAGATGGAATGATACTTTTTAGGGGATGTTTGATGCGCAAAAGATATAGTCAGAAATTTTATATTCTCAAAAATTTTATTCCAATAAATTATTACTTTCTGATAGTCTTTATAATATATAACATAATATTTTGGGATATATTTAATTCTGATATATATAAATTATGTGTTTTGTAATTCTTAGGAATATGTTTTTTCTCAAGTCTCATATGAAACACTAGGAATGGAATCCATTTTGTCATCGTCCTTTGTATATTTAAAGGTTAGAAAAAGAAGTGAGTTGTGGATTAGGGTGCTTTCAGATGTGTGGAACAAAAAATTTTTAAAAAAAAATGTGTGATAAAAAAATTATCACGGAAAAAAAACATGTTGACACATGCATGAAATTTGATTCACCACAAATTGATACATGTCAAATCTGAGTGATCCTTGTGGTAAGCGAAAAGAGGCATAAAAATTCTAACTGGATGACAAAAAATCAGTGGATCAGCTTACGGGAGCATATTATTCTGAGAAGAAAAGAATACTCAGAATCTTAATCTTTAATTCATCCCACAGTGGGGTATATATACAGGTAGAAGAGGAGTAATCTAACAACCTCATTTGGAAATAATATCATATAATTACTCTCTATCTTTAATAGGAATCAATATCCCATGATTACAGGATATCTTAATAAAGTAAGAATGCTAATTACATACCAATCTACAGCTATTCTACCAGATTTACAGAGATTCTACACTCCCCCTCAAGTTGGTGCATGGATATCTATCATGCCCAACTTGTCAACCGAGCTATCGAACACTTTTCTAGGTACTCCTTTAGTAAGAACATCAGCTAATTGCTCCTCTGAGGTTACAAATGGAAAACGAATGACCTTTCTGTCAAGATTCTCTTTAATAAAATGACGGTCAACCTCCACATGTTTCGTTCGATCATGTTGAACTGGATTATGTGCAATTTCAATTGCAGCTGTATTATCACAGTGCAAATCCATAGGCTTGTTAAGCTTGTAACCCAGTTCTTTCATGACATTATGGATCCACAACATTTCACAAACTCCCTGTGCCATACCTCGAAATTCAGCCTCTACACTTGATCTGACAACCACCTTCTGCTTTTTACTACGCCAAGTGACGAGGTTCCCTCTAACAAAAGTGAAGTACCCAGATGTAGAACGTCTGTCAGTTTTATCACCAGCCCAATCTGCATCTGTGTATCCAACAATGTCCAATTCAGCATTCTTCTCAAACAGTAACCCTTTACCCGGTGCCATCTTCAAATACTTCAAGATACGAATAACTGCATCCATATGCTCTTCACTAGGACAATGCATAAATTGACTAACAACACTCACACATAAGCAATATCAGGCCTAGTATGAGAAAGATAAATTAACCTTCCTACAAGACGCTGATACCTTCCTTTATCAGTTGGAACTTGGTCAGGATAAATTGCGAGTCTATGATTCATCTTAATGGGTGTCTCGATTGGTTTGCAGTCCAGCATCCCTGTTTCAGCAAGCAAATCAAGAACATATTTTCTTTGTGAAAGTGAGATCCCCTTCTTAGACCTTGCAACTTCAATACCCAAAAAATATTTCAGTTGTCCCAGATCTTTCATTTCAAATTCCTTTGACAAATACTGTTGTAAGTCATTAATCTCTTTCAGATCATCCCCTGTAACGATCATGTCATCAACATACACAATCAGAGCAGTAATCTTACCATTCTTGCATTTGATGAACAAGGTATGGTCAGAATTGCTTTGTTTGTATCCAAAAACCTTCATAGACTTCGTAAATCTTCCAAACCAAGCTCTTGGAGACTGCTTCAGGCCATACAAAGATTTCTTCAATTTACACACCTTGTCAACGTCACTTGGGTTATTTTTAACACCTGGGGGCACATCCATGTACACTTCTTCCTCCAAATTCCCATTTAGAAAGGCATTCTTCACATCAAATTGGTGCAAAGGCCAATCTTTATTAGCTGCATGTGAAATTAGAATTCAGACAGTATTGATCTTTGCTACAGGTGCAAAAGTCTCCTAATAATCGATCCCAAAGCGTTGTGTGTATCCCTTGGCAACCAACCTCGCCTTGTATCTATCAATAGTTCCATCTGCATTAAGCTTTACAGTAAACACCCAACGACATCCTACAGTCTTCTTTCCAATAGGCAAGGGTACTAGCTCCCATGTTGCATTCTTCTGAAGAGCTTCCAATTCTTCATTCATCGCTTTTGCCCATTTTTGATCTGCTAATGCATCATGCACGTTACTAGGAATAGATACAGTAGATAATTGATCAACAACAAGTGCATGTGACTCGGACAGCCTATGGTTAGACATAAAGTTAACTACAGGGTATTTGGCTTTGGCTTTGATGTCTGGTTCATATTGTTTCTTAGGAACTCCCTTGGTAACCCTTTCTGATTTTCTAGGTTCGACACTTTCTAACTCAGAAGACTCATTAAAGTTTAGGGGTACCTGAGGTGGACCATTCTGAGTGGGATCTTCAGTTGATGATGTAGAAGGGGAAATGTCTTGTGTGTGAGCTTCAGGTACGTCTTGATTTTGATCCAAACTATCCAAAAAAGTCATCTCAGGAAATGATTGATCGCTGGGAAGCAACCAGCCATTGGAAGTTTCTTCTGACAAAATAATTGGTCATTTTGTTCACTGGGAGTTTCCATCTCACGCGATGATCGATCGTTTTCGACTGTTGAAGAAGTTTTTCCTTCAAATTGTTCCTCCAAGTGTTCCAAGTCTTCAAAGACATCAAAATCAATAGAACAAGGATTCCCTTCACAATATCTCTCCCCCTGAAGGGAAGACTGAGAAGCTTCCCTTGAGTAATACGGCTCAGATTCTCGGAACGAGACATCAAGTGATATATGTACTGTGTTGGTAAGTGGGTCATAACATCTGTACCCCTTTTGACACTCTATATAACCCACAAAAAAACACTTCTTGGCTCGTGGGCCAAGTTTGCTTCGTTGTGGCTTTGGTATGTGGACATAAGTTGTGCATCCAAACACTCGGGGTTCCAATTTCGGCATTGATGGGATGGACAAGAGTGTATGAAGCTTCTGATAAGGATTTTGGAAATCAATCACCCATGAAGGAGTACGGTTGATGAGATATGTTGCTGATTTCACTGCTTCTCCCCAATAGGATCAAGGTACATTCATGCCAAACAAGGAAGCACGAACAACTTCCATCAATTGTTTGTTCTTTCGTTCTGCTAAACCATTCTGTTGGGGAGTATAAGAATTGGAGGTTTGATGACAAATTCCATGTGATCGACAAAAATCAATCATAGGGCCATTTACAAACTCTCCACCATTGTCAGACTGAAAAACTCTGATGGATTGTTGATACTGAGTCGCCACCATTTTGTGAAATTCGGTAAACATTCCAAATACATCACTCTTATTTTTCAGTAATGAAACCCAAGTCATGCGAGTGCAATCATCAATAAAAGTCACATAATAACGAGCTCCAGAAAGAGAAGGAATTTTTGCCGGACCCCAAACATCGGAGTGAATTTTCATAAAAGGAACAAGACTTTTATTAAGACTTGGTAAATATGAAATACGATGGCTCTTGGCTAGTTCACAAACGTCACAATGGAAATCTGAATCGCTGACAACCGAAAACAAATGAGGTTGCAGCTTCTTAAGATAACTAAAGGATAGATGGCCTAAGCGACGATGCCATAACCATACAGCTTCCTTCGCATTCCCTACCCCTTTGACTTGATTAGCTTGCCCTAAAAAATGCATTTGTTTCTCTTTAGTCTCTGTCAGATCCAGGTAGTACAATTTTCCCTTTCTAACACCATAACCAAGAATCCGCCGAGTCAGAATGTCCTGAAACACACAGAAAGACGGATAAAAGGTCACAATACATGCAAGTGCTAGAATAATTTGACCAATAGACAATAGGTTATAGGCTAGTGATGGAACGACTAAGACAGACTCAAGACTTAAGTTATCAGATAACACAACAGAAACCTCCCCGGTGACCGGTGTTGGAGTACCATCAGTAGTAGAGACAACATTTTGGGGGGCAGGCCTAAGATTTTTCACAAGGTGAGGGTCATTCGTCATATGATCAGATGCACCTGTATCAATTATCCATGTAATATTCAAAGTAACCTTACCCTTCATACCTGACTTCGCTATATTAGTGGAAGCAATCCCTGAATGCTCTTCCTCTGTAGTAGCAATGGAAGCCTTGGACAGATTCTTTCGTGGTTTCTTGGTGAAGTCCCACCAATCAGGATAACCAATCACTTCATAGCATCGCTCCTTGCTATGACCTATCTCTCCACATAGCATACACTTTCTATTTGCATATGGATTAGGCTTACCTACAGGACGGCGTGAGGGAGGACCAGAGAAGCCTGGTGGATGACCCCGCTTGCTTTGAATAGCCATGACAGATGATTCAGTAGATACTGACCGCCCCATAGCCTGTTTCTCGGATTGCACCTTGCGAATGTAAGCATAGCTTTGCTCCAAGGAGTATTTAGGTTCCTTGCGTAGGATCTCTCCACGCGCCTGATCATACTCTGAGTCAAGTCCACTCAAAAACATATGTACACGCAATCGAGACATTGCTGAAATCTCTTGAACTACAGCAACAACATTATCATTTTGAGAGGCCACCCTTTGATTAATCTCCTGAAACATGGCCACCAATTCATTATAATAGGTAAGAATAGGTCGTCCATTCTGTTTTGCTTCAAAACACTTTTTGTTTAGTTCAAAGATCCGTGTTTCATCAGAGTCATCGTAAAAAGTTTTCTCTACAGCTTCCCAAATATCTTTCGCAGTAGGAAGACGAATATAACGGTTCATAAGAGAAGACTCCATGGAATCAATGAGCCAACTTTTCACCTTTTCATTATCCGTGGCCCAAGCTTCATATTTTGCAGAATTCATGGTAGGTTCAGCCTTCACTCCAGTCAGAAAACTAACCTTTTTTCGTGCTCCGATGCGCATCCGCATGAGGGGAGCCCATATGGTGTAGTTGGATTCATTCAGGACAATACTAGTTGGAAATGCATAGTTGTCTTGTTGGGTGTAGTGGTGATGGATGACTTGATTTTCTGGCACCATTGTACTCTCGTGATTTGACTGTTCGCCTTCAAGTACAGATCCTGCCATTGAGGAATTCGGGATTTTGCAAGGTTTCTAGGGTTTCAAGAATGGTTTGATTTCAATGGTAGTACGCAGCGGTTTTGTGGTGTTTTTCGGGATTCATGATTCAAAGGATGCAAAGCAAATTCAAAGGATTGAACCTTGCTCTGATACCAAGAAGAAAAGAATACTCAGAATCTTAATCTTTAATTCATCCCACAGTGGGGTATATATACAGGTAGAAGAGGAGTAATCTAACAACCTCATTTGGAAATAATCTCCTATAATTACTCTCTATCTTTAATAGGAATCAATCTCCCATGATTACAGGATATCTTAATAAAGTAAGAATGCTAATTACATACACTACCAAAATAACCAACTTTAGCGACGGCCACATCCGTCGCGAATCCGTCGGTAACATAAATTACCGACGGCATAGCGACGGATATTTGATGAAAATGGCCGTCGGAAAATACGTCGTCGCTAAAATTTGTCCGTCGCTAAGCCGTCGGACAAATGGTTAACCGACGGACTAGCGACTGATTACCGACGGTTGCCGGATTAGCGACGGATTAGCGACTTGTTCCCGTCGGTTTACATGTCATATAATATTAAAATATCCGTCGCTAAGCCGTCGTAAATAGGTCGGTAAAAGCGTATCAGAGAGGTTCCTGATACGCAAAATCGGTCGCTATTCCGTCGCCATTCCGTCGTTAACCTCGACGTTATAGCGACGGATTAGCGACGGGTAGGGCGTCGGCCTGGTTCTGGAAAGCTTCCATAATTCCAGAACCATGTCGACGGATAATGGGTCGCTAAGCCGTCGCTAGTCCGTCGTCATCCTCGACATATTAGCGACGGATTAGCGACCCATTATCCGTCGCTAAGTCTCTGGAAACCTACCATATTTCCAGAACCATGTCGACGGATTTGCCGTCGCTAGGTAGTCGATATTCCGTCGCTAATATTAATTGTACCCAGTTAGCGACGGAAGTTCCGTCGCTAGTTGGTCGCTAGATCGTCGCTACCTGCAAATTTATTTCAACCAGTTAGCGACGGATTGTCCGTCGCTCGTCCGTCGGTAACTGCAAATATTTATATAACCCAGTTAGCGACGGATTTTCCGTCGCTAGTTAGTCGCTCAACGGTCGCTAAAAAGATATATCCGTCGCTAATTAGTCGCTAGTCCGTCGCTAAATGCAACATTAATTAAAAAAATTACAGAAACATTCTATTTCCTTTTCGTAAATATTAAACATATTCATAATATCCAATATCCAAACATCCATATACGATCAACAAATATCCAAATATCCAAATATCCAAATATCCAAATTCATAATATCCAATATCAAACAGAAATATCCAAACATCTATGTACAAATATCCAAACACAAATACACAAATTCATAATATCCAAACATTCATGTACGCTTCCAAAATATCCAGAATTCAAAATCCAAAAACAGTACAAATATCCAAAAACAGTACAAATATCATTGAGATGGATCGCGTCGTCGTTCGGCTCTGCGGATGTACTCTTCCACCATGTACGCCGGCACCTGGGACAACACATGCTCTGGAAGCGTGCGGAGCTGCTCTGGCGACATCAAGTCCATGAGCCCAATGAGCGCAGTATCCGGTACCAGGCGGACCTCGGCAGAACGGTCAAATGAATAACGTCCAGGGTCGGAAGGACCGACAACCGCACTAGACGGACCGGGAGCAGACGAATCTGGACCGGGAGCAGAAGAAGGACGCGGAAGGCGCTCCAGCACATCCGACATTAAACTCCGCATTTCCGACATATCGGAGGTGAGAGTCGCAAGCTGCGTCCTCATATCGTCCGACGGGGGCGCGGGAGGAGGCGGGGGCGGTGGATATCTCGGAGTCGCGCCCTGCAACGACGCCGCCAGGGAACCTACGCCCTAGACGCGCCCTTTATTAAAGCCGCCGACAGACTCTACGAACACGTCGTCGTAGCGAGCGGCCATAGAAGAGGGCGTCTGGGTGGGCGTCGTTTCGCCGACAACCTCGGCAGGGGGCTCAATCTGACTAAGGGCCTCACGATATGCAGCCTATCCAATGAATGTGTTTATACTATAAGTTTTCCTAAGTTATAATCTAAATCCTATGTTTCCCTAAGTTATAATTTGAATCCTACGTTCACCTAATTAAGTTAACAATAATTATATTTCTAATATAAATCTCATAAACGTAATTACTTACATCAGTCGCCTGGGCCCTCGCGTCGACGAAGCTCCCGTCTGCCCGCCTCTTGTGTGTATGCAGGAATACATCGTAGGCGGTGACCGACTCCGGCTCTCTCCCCTCCTTTACCGCCCGTTGTGCCTGCATACGAAATATACGTCGAATTTAATTAACTACGTATATTAATAGTACCGAATTTAATAGTGAAATGAATTTGCGGTATCTCACCAAATCTGCACGCGTCGCTGCGTGGGGCCTTGAACCTCCCGTATGCAGACCAGCGGCCTGTCTGCTCGCCTTCGCTTTCTCTGATTTCTTCCTGTACTGAGCAGTATTCATCTTATCCAACATCTGCTCGTAGTACTCCTCCCGGAGCCACTTCTTCCTCGAATGCGCCGTACGAACGTTGTACACCGCATCCCGTATCTTCTTCCCGGCGGCGGCTTTGTAGGCCTTGCGAATCAACTCCTCGCGATGGGGGGGCCACCAGAACGTCGTCTGACATACAAATTAAATTATCACGTAATTAAAAAATTAGTGGATTAAAGAATAATTAATAATTAACCAAAAGATATATATATACCTTCATCTCCTCGAGCCAGACGTACTGCATGTTCTGAGGCACCTCAGAAAAATTGAGGTAGGGGCCATGGTAGTTTTCCCGGATAATTTGCCCGAGTATCCGGGCAGCATCATACGGGAAAACCCTACAAAGAAGCAAAGACTGGATTATTAACTTGAATAAATGAAACAAATTTAATAAATTAACTTAAATTTACTTACGTATCACCCGCGGGCCATAGCTCTCGTCGGTTCTCGTCTATCGGCCTCTCTGGAGGCGTCGGAGGATCCGCGGGTCCGCGGATGTACTCACCGGTAGCAGGATGAAGCTGAATCCGGGGGTACTCCGGAGCCCACCCTGCAGTAACTGATGGTGTACCCGCTGGTGCATCCGGGGGCGGAACGGATCCGCTAGCGGATGGAGTCTCAGGCCTCGATGAAGATGAAGGTAACGCAGAGATAGATCGACGGCGGGAAGAGTCTATGGCCGGGCTCTCCAGGTCGGGATCAGAGGACTCTATATCCGGAGAATGTGGAAGGCAACCACGACCGCTACCACCACGACCGCTACCATCACATCCACGGCCATTGCCGCTACCACCACGCCCACCACGGCCAGTACCGCCACCACCAGCACCACTACCATCACGTCCACGGCCACTGCCAGCAGCACGAGTGGTAGTGACCATGACCTGTAAATAGAACACATAAATATAATTAACAATATAGGAGTATAAATGAATATAAAACTGAACTAAAATATATATACCAGCAGCAGGGCGACGAGTGTCGTCAAGACAATGAGAACTAAGAGTGCCATCTGTAAAAAGAAAATCATACAATAAGTAGATGATCGAACGACAAAAACATAAACTGAAATAAGAATGTGTCCGTCTAAACTGAATTCACTAAGTTAGTTGTAAGTGCTTCTAATATATACCGATATTTAATCTAATCATCGTTATCGTCCTCGTCCTCATCGTCATCGTCATCGTTCTCATCCTCATTCTCATCGTCGACTTCATCTATATCATCATCCTCATCGTCGACTTCATCTGTATCATCATCCTCATCCTCATCCTCATCCTCTTCTTCTTCTTCTTCTTCTTCTTCTTCTTCTTCTTCTACTTCTTCTTCAGGCTCAATACTTGGGACAAGACGCCTCTTTCTCCCCTGGTTGACAGCTAAGTCTTGTATATCAACCTCTTCCTCCCCTCTATTTTCCTCAGCATGAGGTATATCGACATCTTCCACGTCCATGGTATCCGACTGTTGTCCCATGTATTGGGGCTTCTCGATCTGGTCCTCTTGGTATGCTGGGTCTCCAACGTTGAAAGTATTTCTAGATTTAATCTTGCATACTGCCCACCAGTCAAATCGATCTCTACGACGCCTTGGGTAGCTTGTATAGTAGACTTGAACAGCCTGACTTGCTATCGTAAACGTGTCGGACCCTCTATACCTCCTGCGATAATTTATATCGACGAATCCAAATTGTTTATCGATTCTCCAACCGATATTTGGTCTCGTATCGAACCACTCACATTTGAACATCACAATATGCATATCATATGGGGCACTATATTGTAAATCTACAATCTCCCGAAGCACTCCATAATAGTCAAAGTCCGGCTCGTCGTCATAGATGGTGCCTCTTATGCAAACACCAGAATTCTTGGTATCGAAGCCGTCATTGAGAAATTCGGCATTTATAGCATGCTGAGTTGACTTAAACTTGAAGCCATTAACGACATAGCCTGACAAAGTCTTTGCATGCTTCTTCGGTCCCAATGCCAAATAACGAATGCTCTCATTTATGAGTGTTGTTTCAGGCAATAAAACCTGTAAACATGTATTGATAATTTAAATATTTTAGCTGCATATATTTTAATGGTAGCCGCATAACATATTATCTCAGTTACTTACGTATTTACGAAACCAGGACGGAAAGGTACAATCAACCTCTCTTTGAAGTCCCTCATCTGTAATATATGGTGTCCTCATTTTGACTTCACCTCTAAATACACTGTTAGAGAGAATAAAAATAAGTGTAGTCACTTGATTCACCAAATTAGAGATTATAACGAGGCGTAGTCACTTACTTCTCCAAATCTCTCACTTCTTGTATGTCACAATTTAACAAGACATATCGGTGAGCGGTATCATACTCATCGTCGGTCAACCACCGTTTCTTACTAGCCCCAATAGGCTTGCCCCTTAAATTGAATATACCTCCATCCTCAACGTCTTCTTCATTCCTTTAAGGTCTATTTCGATTTGTCTTGACATGAGTATCGAAATAAATGGAGCAGAAATTTGACACCTCCTCGATAAGATATGATTCGCATATCGAAGCCTCTATATGAGCCTTGTTGCCAACTTTCTTCTTTAGATGGTGTAGGTACCTAAAGAGACAAATTATCTTGAGAATTAACAATGAATTGTAATATCCACTTAAATTTCACTTAAATTATATCGATTTTTATTTACCTTTTAAAGGGGTACATCCATCGATAATGAACAGATGCACCGACACGGGCTTCGTATGCTAGATGAATCGGTAGATGCTCCATGCTGTCGAAAAAGCCCGGTGGAAATATTTTCTCTAACTTGCAGATTGTTAAGACAATCTTCTCCTCAAGTTGTACCATATGTTGCACCGTCAGCTTAGTTGAACAGATATCCCTGAAGAATGTAGACAGCTCGGCCAACGGAACCCATACAGCAGAAGGCAACAACTCTCTCAAAGCAATGGGCAGTAATCTTTCCATAAACACGTGGCAGTCGTGACTCTTCATTCCCGTTAGCTTGCGTTCATTGAGATCAACGCATCTAGACAAATTCGAAACATAGCCGTCGGGAAATCTTAAATTAGATATCCACTTGCAGATTATTAATCTATCTTCCTTGCTCAATGTGTATGGCGCTATAGGCTTACTTAATTGTCCACCAGCACCCCTTTGTATCAAGTTCAGATGAGGACGCTTGCATATCTCGGCTATGTCTTGTCTTGCTTTTGGATTGTCCTTCGTCTTTCCTTTAATATCCATTACGGTATTGAAGACATTATCGAACACGTTCTTTTCGATATGCATGACATCAAGATTATGCCTTATAAGATTATCTTTCCAATAAGGCAAGTCCCAGAAGATACTCCGTTTGGTCCAGTTATGGCTTTGTCCGAACCCCTCGACACGATGGTTCGATGGATCTTCCATTGCGGTGGGCAATTCCTTTACAGCTTCCCAAATATCGTATCCCAAAAATCTGGCAGGAGGTTGAGAAAATTCTTGTTTTCCATATCTGAACGCGTCCTTATTCTTTCTCCAAGGATGGGTCGCGGGCAGAAATTGATGGTGACAGTCAAAGAAAGAAGTTTTTCCTCCATGCCTAAGGCGGAACGCCTTACTATTTTCCATGCATATCGGACAAGACATGTTGCCGTGCGTACTCCATCCCGACAGCATACCGTATGCTGGAAAATCATTGATTGTCCACATGAGTGAAGCTCTCATCTGAAAGTTCTGTTTCCTGGAAATATCATAGGTCGTGACGCCGATCTCCCACAGCTGTTTCAGCTCATCCACCAACGGCTGTAAATATATATCGATGTTCTTCGTCGGATTTTTAGGACCGGGTATGATAGCTGTCAGAAACATATAAGGAGTCTTCATACACATCCATGGTGGCAGATTGTAAGGGGTAAGAATGACCGGCCAGCATGAGTACTGAGATCCCGACTGTCCGAAAGGGGCGAAGCCATCAGCACATAGCGCCAGGCGTACATTTCTAGGCTCTGCAGCAAAATCTGGATGACACAAATCAAAATGTTTCCACGCCTCTCCATCCGAAGGATGTGACAATTCTCCTTCGTCCTTTATGCGTTCTTCGCTGTGCCACGTCATGTGTTCTGCTGTATTTAGAGACATATACATCCTCTGCAAGCGCTTCGTGATCGACAAGTAATGCATATACTTGTAAGGACGTCGTTTTCTAGTCGACTTTCCTTTTCCCTGTACTGGCTTGTAACGATCCGCATTACAGAAGCTGTAACTTTCTGATACGCAATTCTCTTTGTAGTACAACATGCATCCGTTGCGACAACAATCTATCTTCTCGTACCCCAGTCCCAGTTGTCGGACCATCATCTTTGACTTGTAGAAGTTTTTTGGTAGCTCTTTTGATTCCTTCGGTAACACCTCCTTGATTACTTCTGTGATCCGATTATAGCAAGCTTGTGGCAAGTTAAAATCAGACTTTATGTTCAACAACCGCATCGTCACTGACAGTGCGGAATGAGTCTCACAACCAGGATATAGAGAAGTATCTGCGTCCTGAAACATGTCATAGAACTCCTTCGCCTCGGGATTAGGATCCTCCGGATCAAAATTAGGCCCTGCCGCATCATACACCATATCTCGTACAAGGTTCTGCAGATCTCCATAATCAACAGAGCATCCGTGGTCTTCGATGACATCCGTTGCAGCATTATCATCAAAAGCATAAGTAGCAGCTTCCGCAGCCTGTCTTTCCGAATATAGTTCACCTTGCGATGACCACAGGCCGTAATTACGTACGAAACCCTTACGGGTCAAATGATCTCTCACAGTCACCACTTCTTCGTAACGTCTATTGTGACATTTAACACATGGACACTTAATTTTGTTACCGTCCATGTACTGAGCTTTGCTCATTGCATAATTAAGAAATACTTCCACGCCTGCCTGAAAATCGTCACTCACACCAATTCTACTCTCGTGTTGCCGTTTGTACATCCATGTACGATCAACAAAATAATGACTCATCCTCAATTTGGATGTGAAAATCTGTATCGTAAGACAAACTAAACATAAGAATAGCCCGATACCGATACTCATAAATTTGGATTAGGGTTAGGATGTTAGATATAAGTGAACTAGGTGATGTAGAGTACAATATAGGGAACTGTGAATGGACTGAAAGTTGCACATGAGAAGGTTCAATGAAGGGCCCATAAATGGGTTCACATGATAAGTTAGTAAGAATCCACATCACTATACATACTCCCCCGTCTCAGGAGTGTGTCTGGCTCCTATTTAGAACAGCACAGGTCACAACATGTCCAGAATAGCCAAACAGAGCTCTACAATGTATATCGGTATCGGACTATTCCTACGAGTATTGGTATCGGCGATATCAATACTCGTGTGAATAGGAGATTGTAATATAAGTCTAAGCTATCTAGCTAACATGTATACTTGCATTTACATTGTATCATAACTTGTATCTAGTTACCTTGCTAATCATGTATATACTCTTAACATATATGTGAAGACACTATACTAACATGTATTTAAATCAAGGTTCAAAGTATCGGTATCGGAATCGGTATCGGACTATATATTCCTACGAGTATTGGCATCGGCGATATCAATACTCGTGTGAATAGGAGATTGCAATATAAGTCTAAGCTATCTAGCTAACATGTATACTTGCATTTACATTGTATCATAACTTGTATCTAGTTACCTTGCTAATCATGTATATACTCTTAACATATATGTGAAGACACTATACTAACATGTATTTAAATCAAGGTTCAAAGTATCGGTATCGGAATCGGTATCGGACTATATATTCCTACGAGTATTGGCATCGGCGATATCAATACTCGTGTGAATAGGAGATTGCAATATAAGTCTAAGCTATCTAGCTAACATGTATACTTGCATTTACATTGTATCATAACTTGTATCTAGTTACCTTGCTAATCATGTATATACTCTTAACATATATGTGAAGATACTATACTAACATGTATTTAAATCAAGGTTCAAAGTATCGGTATCGGAATCGGTATCGGACTATATATTCCTACGAGTATTGGCATCGGCGATATCAATACTCGTGTGAATAGGAGATTGCAATATAAGTCCAAGCTATCTAGCTAACATGTATACTTGTATTTACATTGTATCATAACTTGTATCTAGTTACCTTGCAATATAAGTCTAAGCAATCTAGTATTGGTATCGGCGATATCGGTAGTATCGGCGGTATCGGATCGAAGTATCGGATTTTTTTGGTATTGGAAAACAAATAATTATTAATAAATTATTTACATTTAAAAACATATAATTTATACATTTAGGCATAATTTTAAGTGTTTTAAGTATTATTTCTTAGTAGTTTTGAAATTAAATGAAATTAAATTAAATGAAATAGTATTATTTCTTAGGATCGGGACATGCCAAACCGTATCCGTATCGGGGAATGCAACCCATTCCCCACCCCCCCCGATCCCCCTGCCCCCATTCAACACCCCCCCCCCCCCCGACCCCCCTGCCCTCTCCATTACCCACCAACCCCCGACCCCCCTGCCCCCATTCCCCACCCCCCCGACCCCCTGCCCTCTCCACCCCCCGCCCCCCGACCCCCCTGCCCCCATTCCCGACCCCCCCGACCCCCCTGCCCCCATTCAACACCCCCCCGACCCCCCTGTCCTCTCCACCCCCCACCCCCCGACCCCCCTGCCCCCATTCCCCACCCCCCCCGACCCCCCGACCCTCATTCCCCACCCCCCCCACCCCCTGCCCCCATTCCCCACACCCCCCCGACCCCCTGACCCCATTCACCACCCCCCCCCGCCCTCTCCACCCCCCGCGAAGCCGACCCCCCCCACTCCCTCCCCCGGCCCCAAAACCCAAAATTAGAGAAAGAGAGAGAGAGAGAGAGAGAGAGATACCTGGTAGAGAGAGAGAGAGAGCCGCGAGAGAGAGCCGCGCGCGAGAGAGAGAGAGAGCCGCGAGAGAGAGAGAGAGTTTTGGGGGGAATGAAAAATTCCCCCCCCCCCGTCGGTTCAATTTAAGTTAGGGCACAGAACCTAGCGACAGAATAGCGACGGAATAAATTAGTCGCTACACCGTCGCCAATTAAAAGGTGTTTTCCGACGGATATATCCGTCGCCAGTTAGTCGCTAAAGTTCCCGCCAATGTTTTAAAGATTTTGCCGCCAACATTTGCGACGAATAAGCGACGAAAAAGAATCCGTCGCTAACGTTCGTCGACTTAGCGACGGAAACCCGACATATTTTAACATTTAAAATTGGAAAAAATTATGTTATGTTGTCTGTCGCTAATCCGTCGCTAAGATGTCGGAAACTGGTCGCTATTAGCGACGGAATCCGTCCGTCGCTAAACTTCCGTCGGTAAAGTGGGGTATTTTAGTAGTGATACCAATCTACAGCTATTCTACCAGATTTACAGAGATTCTACATTCTTACCCTGGGCACCGTCAAAAACGAAACAAAACAAATTCATACATGATTAGGTGATAAACATGTTTACTTCTCCTTCTATGAGAATTAAAACAAATTCATACATGATTAGGTGATAAACATGTTTACTTCTCCTTCTATGAGAATTACATAAGGAGTTGGTAGAAAAGTTCCCACTTTTTTTTTCTTTTTTAGTGTCCACTTCTTAATGGAGCATGGAGGCTCGAACGCGCGCCACTGCACCGGAGTGCCTCACCGTTCCCAACGGGCTACGGCCTCGGGGACAACTACTTTTAGTTGTTTGCCCTTAACATGTTGTCATCATTAAATCCATCCACCTTTGGATATTTCCTCAAAAACAATGAGTCTTTTCCTTTACACCTACCCTCACAGCCCATATCTTGCCATCTCTCCAACTCCAAAATAGGTGAATCAAATCCATTTCCATCGGATATATGTGTACAGATTTAATATCTGATAGAGTCTGGATACAATCTTGGTTTTGTTTCGTTGTCCTCAAAGATGCAACAATTTTGTGGGAGAATCCAAGTCACCCTATAGTCTATCATTCTAAACAAGATACCATATTTGAGAAAGGGAAAGTGTAGCTGCCTTTACCGACCTGTGTGGTTATTGTTCATCGCATCGAATCCATCCATTGCTATGTCTCTAACATGTCGACCAACCAGTCAAGATGTATAATGTCTCCAAACTGATCGCATCCGTCCATTTTTTATCTGATTATATATATTTTTTAAATTATATATACTAATATATAACTCAAATATTAAGGTATCACTAAAAGTGTCTTTTTTAACCTTAAACATATCATTATTTATGGATAAATAAATATTTACTCACTCACTAATTCAAACTTTCTTATCTCTACTCTTTATAAAGAAAAGAGGCTTAAAAATGACTCAAAATTAGTGCGTTTGAGCAATATATGTTAGTCCCGGGGCTTGATCAAAGATGGTAGACTCGATGTCGAGATCAGAGGTTCAACAAACGTTCACCTTCTGATTATTCTCGAGATCCAAGAGGAACACTATAATATAAATCTGATTACAAAAGTAACAATAATCAGAAAGTAAATCTCATATTCTTCCTCGCAATCGCAATTGCTGACGGACAGAACTGAGTTCAGAAAATAAATCTCACGTTCTTCCTTGCAATCGCAGTTGCAGACGGACAGAACTGAGTTACAACTCAGATGAAGGAGAAGAAAGAAGAAAGAAGAAGAGGAAAGGTTCTTGCTGGGGTAATTAAGATCATCGTTGCTCAAAGCAAGATTCGTCCCACCACGATCTGCTTCCAAGAACCAATAAGTTCACGAAAAACTTCTGGAACGCTCGTTGGACTTTACAGACTCCCTTAACTCTCTTCTCGGTGCATCTTTCAAAGGAGGCCAAGGGGCTCTATTTATAGAGTGGAGTTGAGACTTCACATCTTCTCCTATCCGATGTGGGACTAAAATACCAATACTCAAAAATAGAGTTTGATATTTTAGATCATCCCACAATTAGCATAGAAGTATGCCAGTCCACGTTTACCCCCCGAACACTCCCGTGCATGCACGAGACATCCTGGAGTCCGTGTCCGAGTCCGAGTCCGCACAACAAAAATCAATTTGCTTCCTTGTTGGATTTAATCCTTTTTCCTTCTAGGAAAATATTCCCACATGGCACAAACTTGTGCCCCACTACACCTCATGTGCACACCTCAACACAAGCAATGCATTATATTGAGATACTCACCATTTGGTGTAGCCGATGTGGGACTATCTTTTCTAGTCCAAAGGCAAAAACACCAACAATCCCCCACATATCTCAATATATGGGTTGAGCGTTCCCCACAGTGACTGTCCATCATGTATTAGGAGAGATGTCGCTACGACTTGAATCTTCCCGCATAGGTTAAATAATAGCATGATACAAGAATGGACTAAGCCTTGAATTTTGTACCATAACTGCAATTCTTCCTACTCACATAATGACATCAACTGTGCTTCTGGCTGCACATTGAAGGCCTTGTGCCAGCCTGGTTTCAGTGTATAATTTTTGGACGTCTACAAGTTTACCCTCAAGAGACGGCCTGATATCTCTGTCCATACACTATAGGTGAGTTCTTTATAAAGAGTCATGGCATGAAGCATTGCGCTTCTTTGCGGTGCTACGCCGCTTTGACATGGCTTAAAGTCGAGGCTTTACCCCACCTGGGTACCTCATCGCAGTGTCATACTACTGTAGCATGAGGTCATAAGCCTCTTTGTAGTGACAAACTACCCAGCATGAAGCCTTGCACTTCCGTGCGGTGTTACGCCGCTATGACATGGCTTACGAAGCCGAGGCTTTATCCTACCTGGTACCTCTTCGTGGTATCATGCCACTGTAACATGAGGACATCGTCCTCTTTGTAGTGTTGTCTATCTCTATTTATTACGATTATCATACAGCATTAGGCTACCTGCCTATTTGCGGTGCTACTCCGCTGTGACTTGGCTTGCAAAGCCGAGGCATTACCCCTACCTGGAAACCTCATGGTAAAGTCACCTCACTGTAGCATGGAGTTACACTTCTTGTAGTGATGTACTACCGTGCTTCCTGTAAAGCACTCCAGGCATTCACTCTGCCTGAGAACTCATTAAGGCATTTAAGCCAAGCTTCCCACAGGATCCGTTTTTCGCAGAAAATAACAGTGGTTGTAGGTCCGTAACCTCTCCATGTCACAGAGGACAAGTACCTACTGTTCCTGATATTCTTCTGGTTAATAGTCTTTCCTCGAACCAAAATCTAGATGCCTAGTAGATTTTTCTTTGAACTAATAGCATAAAACTTTATAGTAGGATTGTAATAACACAATATCAGAATGCCTTCAAGCCCATTTTATAAGCTGTGTCATCGACCAGCTGGCGCTTGAGGCCCTTGGTGAGCGGATCCGCCAGGTTCTCCTGACTTCGAACATCAATCACTACAATGACACCTCTCTTGATGAGATCGTTCACTGCCCTGTGCTTCAACCGCACAGTTTTCTTCTTTCCGTTGAAGAGATCATTCGATGCCACCGCTACAGTCACCTGGTTGTCGTAGTATATCGGAATTACCGGTATCTGAACCCCAACCACTGGAAGATCATACATGAGCTCCCAAAGCCACTCTGCTTCATCTGCTGCGGTATCAAGTACAAAGAACTCAGATTCCATAGATGATCGCAAGAGCATAGTCTGCTTCTTCGACTTCCACGATATAGCAGCTCCACCCATAGTGAATATGAATCCATCCGTGGACCTCTCGCTCTCTAATTCTGAGCACCAACTGGCATCACTGAAGCCTTCCACTACCGACGGATCTCCGTTGTAGTGCAGTGCATATGTCTGAGTCTTCTTGAGATATCTCATAACCCGTTTCACACCTTTCCAGTGCTCAAGGCCTGGATTGCTCGTGAAACGACTCAGCATTCCCACGACGAAAGCTATGTCAGGCCTTGTGGCAGTAGTGGCATACATCAAACTCTCGATTATGCTTGCATACTCCAGCTGCCTGACACTTTCCTTCGAGTTTGGCTCCAGCTTCTGATCACCCCGGTACGGCGTATCAATTAAAGGAAGATCATGATACCCGTATCGAGTGAGCATCTTCTTAATGTAATGAGATTGTGACAGCGCTAATCCAGTGTATGTCCAGATGATCTTGAGTTCCAAGATAACATCAGCATCCCCCAAGTCCTTCATACTGAACTTCGTCGAGAGGAACTTCTTTGTCTCCGTGACACAGATTATATCCGTACCTAGGATTAGTATGTCATCCACGTATAAACAAACGATGACTTCTCTTCCATCAGCAAACTTCGTATAGACGCACTTGTCTGTTTCACTAACCCTGTAGCCATTTGACCTTATGACTTTGTCAAACTTCTCATACCATATTTTGGGAGCTTGCTTTAAACCGTACAGAGATTTTACCAACTTGCAGACTTTGTCTTCACGACCTTTGACGACAAACCCTTCTGGTTGTTGCATGTAGATCTCTTCGGTCAGCTCGCCATTCAGGAATGTCGTTTTCACATCCATCTGATGTATCACCATCTTATGTATCGCTACGAGAGCAATCAACATTCTGATGGTGGTCATCCGGGCTACTGGAGCATACGTGTCAAAGTAGTCGATCCCCTGCTTCTGAGAAAACCCCTTTGCCACTAGCCTTGTCTTGAACTTGTCAATGGTTCCATCAGCTTTCATCTTCTTCTTGAAGATCCACTTGCATCCGATAGGTTTTGCTCCTTCAGGTATATCTACCAACACCCAAGTGTTATTGGAGGTGATTGATTCAATTTTATTGTCTATCGCCTCCTTCCAGAAAACAGCATCTCTGGTCTTCATCGCCTCATCATAGGTAAGCGGATCTGCTTCCACATGATAGGTGACGAAGTTATCTCCGAAGTTCTTCGGCCTCCTCGCTCACTTCGACGACGGCTCAGCGAGTTCTGGTTCAATCGTTGTCTCCTCAGTAGCAACTTCATCTTGGACAACTGGCTCATTGAAGATCTCAGTCACCTTTGCACCTTTATCATTTTCTAGAATGTCCGTTAGAACAATGTTCTTGTGCCTTATAAACTTGTCTTCAAAATATTCAGCATCGCGAGATTCGATGATATGATTTGACTCAATATCAAGAAATCTCCGAGCATCACTCTTCTCGGCATACCCCAAGAAGATCGTCTTTGTAGTCCTTGTCCCCAGCTTCTGAATCTTCAGATCTGGAAGCTTCACATAGGACAGACACCCCCACACTCGAATGACATTCAAGTTAGGTCTGACTTTGAACCAGAGTTCATGAGGAGTTACGTCCGAAGTTGCATACGGCACTCTATTTAGAATAAAAGTGGCCGTCAATGCAGCTTCTCCCCAGTAGCATTTAGGAAGACCCGTAGTTAGCAACATTGAGTTCATCATTTCTGTCAACGTTCTGTTCTTACTCTCCGCTACTCCGTTAGATTGAGGAGAATACGGAGCAGTAGTCTCGTTTATGATTCCATGTTCTTTGCAGAACAATATGAATTCATGAGACCGATACTCTCCGCCTCGATCACTTCTGAGCCTCTTGAGTTGTTGTCCAGTTTGCCGTTCAGCCTCGGCCCTGAAATCCTTGAACTTCTCGAACGCTTCGTCTTTAGACTTGAGTAAGTAGACGATTGCGTACTTTGAGAAGTCATCGATGAAGGTTATAAAATACTTCATCCCGGCTTTTGTAGAGAATTGCTTGAAGTCACAGATATCAGAGTGCACCAACTCCAGAAGATCTGTGCTTCGATTGACCCGATAAAAGGGTTTCCTTATGATCTTTGTCTGAGCACATACTTCACACTTCTCTACCTTACCCCACATTTGGAGATAAGTCATAGACTGGACATTTTGTTAATTCTTTTACAGTGAACATGTCCTAGCCTGTTATGCTACAACTCAAGAGAATAATCAGAACGAGTGATTGCATTGATTACATTTGACTGGTTTACAAGCTGAATTTTGAACATCCCTTCAGTTTGAAAAGCTTTTCCTAAGTATGTTCCCTTCTTGGACATCACCATCTGGTCAGCATTGATGTCCATCCTCAAGCCTGCATTGCTAAGCAGGCTTCCAGAGATCATGTTCTTTGCAATCACCGGAACGTGCTTCATACCTTGAAGCGTCAGAGTATTCCCGGATGTGAGTTTCAGCTCCACAGTTCCGACCCCCAGAACTTCAGCTTGGGCTTGGTTCGCCATGATAACTTTCTCAGAAGTTGGCTGGTATGTGACGAACCATTCCTTGCCAGAGCAGACATGGCAGGTCGCACCAGTGTCTATCCACCAGTCAGAGTTAGCCCCCACAGCTGTGACCTGAGCAATCATAGCAACAATATTAGAAATCGTGGAAACCTTGTTAGGCTCACCTTGCTCAGCTTGTTTGGGCTTGGATTTGCATTCACTCTTATAATGGCCCTTCTTGCCACAGTTGAAGCAAGTCACGTGGGACTTGGACTTCTGTTGCTTGAACGAGGGACCCTTCACTTTAAGATTAGTGGAGTCCTTCTTCTTGTGATAAGAAGCCACCTGCTTCACCTTGAACTCTCTTGCTTGTACCAAGTTGGCCTTAGCTAGTTGGTTGGACAGAGAGTCCATCTTCTGTTGAGATCGCATTTCGTCCTCAACATGGATCTCTTGTAGGAGATCTTCCAAGCTAATGTCCAGCTTCTTTCGATGCATTCTAGCATAGAAGTTGCTCCAACCAGCAGGAAGTTTCGAGACTATCCCTCCAACGACAAACATGTCGACGAGGGGCATCTTCTCGTCATCTAACTTCTGGCGCAACTTCAGGAATTCTTTCACTTGAGGTAGCATCGCCATCTCGTCTTCGAAGAGCCACTTGTGGTACTTCTCGACGATAAAGATTTTGGACCTGTTCTCATCATCTTTATATAGCTTACCCAAAGAATCCCAGATCTCTTTGGCCTTCTCCTTCTTGGAATATGACTCTGCCAGAGAGTCTTCCATAGAATTGAGAATCAGCAGTTTACATATGTTGTTTTCTCTCTTCCATTTGCTCTGCTCGACGAGTGCAGCAGCAATAGCTTCGGCAGTTCCTCCTTCTAGAATTGTCGGTTCATCCTCAATCAATACATGGTCTACGTCCACGAGTTGAAGATTAAGGGTGACCTTCCTCTTCCAGATTTGGAAATGTTCTCCGTCGAATTTCTCCAACTTGTTAAAGCTGGTATCGATGAGAGAAGCACGAGAGTTTTCCATCTACAAGGATCTTGCTTTGAGGTTGTTAGTCCCAGGGCTTGATCAAAGATGGTAGACTCGATGTCAAGATCAGAGGTTCAACAAACGTTCACCTTCTGATTATTCTCGAGATCCAAGAGGAACACTATAATATAAATCTGATTACAAAAGCAACAATAATCAAAAAGTAAATATCACGTTCTTCCTCGCAATCGCAGTTGCTGACGGACAGAACTGAGTTCAGAAAATAAATCTCACGTTCTTCCTTGCAATCACAGTTGCAGACAGACAGAACTGAGTTACAACTCAGATAAAGGAGAAGAAAGAAGAAGAGAAAAGGTTCTTGCTGGGGTGATTAAGATCACCGTTGCTCAAAGCAAGATTCGTTCCACCACGATCTGCTTCCTGGAACCAGCAAGTTCACGAAGAACTTCTGGAACGCTCGTAAGTCAAAATTTGAGACTTGAACGGGCTTCCTGGACTTTACAGACTCCCTTAACTCTCTTCTCGGTGCATCTTTCAAAGGAGGCCAAGGGGCTCTATTTATAGAGTGGAGTTGAGACTTCACCTCTTCTCCTATCCGATGTGGGACTAAAATACCAATACTCAAAAATAGAGTTTGATATTTTAGATCATTCCACAATCAACATAGAAGTGTGCCAGTCCACGCCTACCCCCCGAACACTCCCGTTCATGCACGAGACATCCTGGAGTCCGTGTCCGAGTTCGAGTCCGCACAACAAAAATCAACTTGCATCCTTGTTAAATTTAATCATTTTTTCTTCTAGAAAAATACTCCCACATGGCACAAACTTGTGCCCCACTACACCTCATGTGCACACCTCAACACAAGCAATGCATTATATTGAGATAATCGCTATTTGGTGTAGCCGACGTGGGACTATCTTTTCTAGTCCAAAGGCAAAAATACCAACAATATACATATCCTCACCTAATTAAACATTAATTAATTAAATTCTAACTAATTATTTAACTACCTAATTTTATCTAACTATAGTCAAACACATCTAACCCATATGGTTAAGATGGAAGACATTTTTTCTGATTGGACGTGTTCGATATCACATGACAATATTATATGTAACAAATTCTAATTTAAATTAGTTTTCAATAAAAAAAAAAATTTACTACGTGCAAGTTACTAATTAATATAAAATCTTTGTAACCTCCTCTTGTTTTTTCTATATTCATGCTCTTCTTTGACTAAAAGAGTACAAGTTACAGGTAATTCATGTGCCCGACCTCTTGCGTGTTTAATGATAATAAAATAGCAAACCAAAATTGTTTGGTTGGATTGTTATAATGAACATAAACCAACCTTTTTTTTTTCCCTGGTAACATTATTTAGAGAGAACATCTTTTCCAAATTGCTCATATCTTTGTTTCAAACATATTGCTATAATTTCAAAGAATAATGCTATTTGTCCCTCTAAATTGTACCTCCAAACCGTCCCTTCTTATATCGCAGCTGACGTGACATGTTGATTTGACAGCTGACGTGACAAATTTTAAAATTAAAATTAACATAAAATTAACATTAAAATTAATGTTAATATTAACATTAAAATTAATATTAACGTTAACATTAACAATAATATTCATTAACATTAATTAATATTAATATTAACATTAATTAATATTAACATTAAATTAATATGAACAAAATTGGACAATTAACTTTTTGGGTTAAAATTTGCCATGTCATCGATCATGTCAGATGACACATAATATTAATTAATATGCCACGTCAGCTGTCACATAAGGAGAGATATATTGGAGGCCGGAGGGCCAATTTGGAGGTACGAATAGTATTACTGATACACTCAACTATTTAAGTTTCTCAAGTTTATAGTTTAAACTTTATATTATCTGAATCACTATATTCAATTATTAAATATTTTCAAGTCAATACCCTCCGTTATTTGAGGGCTAGTTTTATATTATCCCAACAAAAAAATTTGAATTTTTTTTACCAAGTTACCCCTGATCCAATATAGCTTATATATGCTAAAGAAATGTCTCTGATATTTCTCTCCTAATAATCTATCTACTCCTCCCTCTGTAGCATAGTCCTAATGTACATTAAATGTATCATACTTGCTACTATGTATATTGTCTTGTTTGTCTAACATGTATTTACAGAAAAATAATAAGCAAGATCAATCATGCACATATGCAATAAGAAATTCATGATGGGTCAAGGACAGTGCTTGTCTATAAGATTTTTCTAAACCATCCAACAACATCTCCGAAACCACGTACTCGAGGATTCCACTGATGAACGCGTCAAGTTGAAATGATTATCATATGTGTATTTTTTTTTCTTCTTCTCATTCTCATGTTCTTAACATCCAATTCCAATCCCGTGCTTTTTGCTATATCAAACCTAAGAAAACACCATTGAGGCTGACATGTCCAAATTTGACTCATTTACTGGCTGAAACTATATATCGAGCAGATTGAGATCTACAAGCTTGAAATTACTAAGTCAAGTTTGAGTCCAAAGTTATCGAGGCAACTGAAGTTGGAACTTATAGGCCTTGAAAATAGTGATCAAGCCCTCCAAAATTGGCTTTGATCGTGTTAAACCTTTATTTAATTTGAAAAGGTTTCCTAACTATTACTAGCTTTACGGTGTACGCGCATAAGATTGGAAGGCTCGAACCCTATCGGTTCCTTCGGATGTCTGTTCCACTACTACTAGGCTAGATAGTTCAGACGAGTCCGAAAACTTCATCTGCGGATATTATGTCTATTGATATCAATTGCTTCCTGCCATACATGCAAATTAGTTATTAGTGAAATTCATGACAGTCATTGATAACTGTTGGTGGAGTCCTAGAAAAGATGCGAGGACTATAAATTGCAAAAAAAAATAAAGAATAAACTTGTGAGCAATATTTTTGCGTCTGTATTCCAAATAAATTAACACGAGTACTTTTAGATTTTTGTTTCATACACCATTAGCGAAGTTCAAAATTTTAACGATGAGTTCATATCGATGTCACGTGCCAATAAGTGAGCATATGTACACGACAATGATTGTTAGGGAGATACGTGACAACCATCGAAATCCATCCTGACTTTTTAAACTCAGTCAATAGAATATGAAATAAAAAATTATTCTTGAAATTTACATCATTTATGGAGTTGGGTGGACTTTATTAATTGATAGCTCCAAAAAAATATTGATTGTCTGTACCCAGCTAGCGAAATTACAATAATATTGGATCTTTGTGAAACATAAATACTATCTCAAACAACCCCATTTCAGTATTTTTAACAGGATTTTATCTTTTAAAAGATTATGTCAAAATTTTAGAAAATTATTTAGTTGTCTGTAAATAGAAATAGTTTCTTCTCTTGCCATCATAATTGCTGGCGTGACCATTTGGCTACAAGTGTTGCACAAATTTGCATAATTATTCCAACTTTGTATGTTAGGACATGGTTGGATGTTTGCAACTTTTCGAAAGCCTAAAAAATGACATTTTTTACATGTTAAGTGAGGAGTTTCATGTCTTTGTTTGAATGGCAAGATAAAATTGTTGGGGATTCAATTTGAGGAGTTCTAATGTTTGGATGATACCCTTTCATTTTTTTTTTCATGATATGCAAGGCCGCGGTAACTCATAACAAAATTTTCATTTTCCACCAAGTTTCTCTCCCTTTATGCTGCAACTCATAAATGAGAAAATGAAGGGGACATATGAACTCTATTATGTCAGAATCAAACCACTTTTAGTGGACTTGCAGTGGCTAGCCAAACATAGAATTGTTTCACTCTCTTGGGGGTGGGGGGCACTTTCAATGCACTTCTTGCAGCAATCCAAAATGACCAGATTGTGGGTGTTATTTTTTTAAATATGATAAAATTCAACTTCATACCATAAACAATTTCAATTTTTTAACTTGATGTCCTAAACTTTTTTGGTCGGCAACTTGATACTATCAACTATTGAATATTGTCAACTTGGTATCAGTAAGGAGTTAAATTTTAGGTAAAAAGAGAGACTAAATTAACCCCTTCTCCCACCCCCACCCTGCTCCCATCGGGTCGTCGCCCCGTCTGGCCCATCTCCTCCTGTAACGCACCCCTCACCCCCGTCCTGCCGTGTCCCCATCGAACCGCGCCATCCCGCCCCGCCATATCCTCATGTTGCGCACCCCTACCTCGTCGCTCCCAACACCCTCGCATCGTCCCTATCACGTCATCCAGTCGTTGCGTCCCGCAGGCTCCCGTCTTGTCGTCCTACCGCTGCACCCCCACCCACTGTTGTGCCCCTGCACCACTGCTACCTCGGCCACCTTGCTACAGTCCCCCTCAAGGGCAAAGCTATAATTTTTTTTTATAGGGGGCTGCATATATGAATGGAAAATTTTCTTTTTTATGTAATATACTCAAAAAGTAAACCAAAAAAAACTTACAAAAATTCTACCAAAATATTAGTGATCAACCCAAGATTTGAACCTAGGACTTAACAAACAAACACCAAACAACTCTACCAACTGGACTATGACTGCTACCAATTTTAGAATGTGAACATATTCTATTAGTTCTTAGCAAAGAAAATTTTAGTCAGGACTGCAGCTCGGGACAGCCCAACTATGGCTCCTCCCCTGGTCCCCCTCTCGCTGCGTCACCTTCCCGTTGTCGTCGCCCAGTCGCTGGGTCCCTCGCCCTACTTTTCCCCCGGCCACACCATTGCCTCCCCCTCCCCCACCCGCCCTCCACCCCCTGCGTTGTCGTACCGCTGCCGACGTTGCTGCTGTTGCTGTTGCTGTCAATGAGAGATGAGGGGGGGTGAGAATGTGAATATTTTGGTTATTTAACATTTTTTATTAACACTGATAGGGTATTATAATTGTGGTTTCAAGTTGTCGGTATCAAGTTCAAAAAACTGTAACAGTTAAGAAGGGTAAAGTGCAAAAAATCCCTCGTTAAATATGTGCTTTTTGCACTAAAAGATCCCATGCTCTTAAAATTTCCAAAAGTTTGAAATATGCTCATTTTGCCCCCAAGTGACAATTTTACCCCTCCCTCCCCCTCCTTCTTCGGCTGTGATCGCCGGCGACGGAGGAGGAGGGGGGGGTGGGGGTCGGGGGGGGGGGGGGGCGGGGGAGGGGAGGGGGCGGGGTCGGGGGGTCGCTCGCCGGCGAGGAGGAGTAGGGGGTCGGGGCCGACGAGGGAGCCGGGGGTCGGGGCCGACGAGGGAGCGGGGGGGTCGGGGCCGGCGAAGGAGGAGGAGGGGGGGTCGAGGCCGGCGAAGGAGGAGGAGGGGGGGGGGTCGAGGCCGGCGAGGGAGGAGGAGGGGGGTGGGTCGGGGGAGCGCTCGCCGGCGAGGAGGGTGGGGCTGGGGGCTCGCCGGCGAAGGGGGGGGAGGATCGGGGGGGTCGGAGGGGCTGGGGGATCGCCGGCGGGGGGGTGGGGGGGTGGGGGGGGGGCTGGGGGATCGCCGGCGATGGAGGGGGGGTTGGGGGCTCGCCGTCGGAGGGGGGGAGGGGTATTTTTTGTATAAATTTTTTAAAATTTGGGTGGAGGGGCCTAATCGAGCGGATATATAATCTAAGGAGGGGTAAACTGACAAAAAATTCTAAAAGGTCTTTTAGTGCAAAAGGCACATATTTAACGAGGAGTTTTTTGCACTTTACTCCAGTTAAAGAATATCAAGTTAAAATTGTGGGGCCCACATTTTTATATGAGAAGAGACATACAGGTTTTAAGGATATCAAGAGACATACAAGTTTTGGGGACAGCAGATCTCCTCTACCATATTCCAAGGAAAATGCTAAGTTTACTACTAAATTTTTACAACCTTCTTACAACTACTCTCTCCCACTCCTTACACATGGGTCCCACCGGGTCCCACCACCACTCTCACCCCCCTGCTACATGGGCTCCACCCGGTCCCACCATTTTTTCCCCTCCTCCAATCGAAGCCCGACACGTGTCCGGTTGTAGGGAGGTTGTAAATTTTGGTTGTAGGCATATCAAAGCTCATATTCCAAACATAACTTTTAACGGGTTTGTATATTGGAAAACAAACCACAATCCGACCCGGTTCCAAACTACACCAAAACCCTAACGATCCTCTTCTTCTTCTTTCATCTAACCTCCTCCAACCTAAAAGAAAAGGAAGAGAAGAAAAAATGGGCACCGACATCTTCTCCCTCTCCGGCTCCAGTGGCGGCGGCGACGACGGGGACCTCTCCAAAATCAACATCGACAAGGACTACGCGAAGCGCTTCGAGCACAACAAGAAGCGGGAGGCCCTCCAGAAGCTCCAAGAGCTCAAGAAGAAGGGCCTCGCCGGCGCCGACGATTCCTCCGACGAAGACTCCGACGACGACGACGACGCCGAGCTAGTCGAGCCGGAGAAGGACCTCAAGTTCTACGACGCCCTCGTCAAGGTCAAGAACCAGGACCCCGTCCTCCTCGCGAAGGAGGTCAAGCTCTTCGAAGAAGAATCCGACAGCGACGCCGAGGAGGAGGAGAAGAAGGAGAAGCCGAAGAAGAAGGAGCGGCCGATGTACTTGAAGGACGTCAACGCGAAGCACCTCATGGAAGAAGGCCCCGAGTTCGGGCTGAAGCACGACCGGAAGATCTATAACAAGGACCAGGTGGCGGACATCAAGGCTTTCTTGGAAGCGGAGAAAGCTGCATTTGGGGCCGACGACGATGATGGGGAGGATTTGATCAAGGAGAAGGATCGGAAGGGCGACGGTGATGAGATGGAGGAGGAGGAGGACGAGAATGCCGGCAAGATCGATAAGAGACTGGATGAGTTCTTCGGTGATGATGGGAATTTGGACGAAGGGGAGAAGTTCTTGAAGAACTATCTTAGGAATCAGATGTGGGTCGACAAGGAGAAGGATAATAGGGCCGTCCTGGACGATATCGATGTTTCCGACGACGAGGAGGCTCTCGAGGAGCAGGAGAAGTATGAGGCAGAGTACAACTTCCGGCACGAGGAGGTGGAGGGGGACCGGATTTTAGGGCACGCGAGGTTCACCGAGGGATCGGTGAGGATTAAGAACAGCAGCCGGAAGGTCCAGAGGAAGAGCAAGGAGGAGAGGATGGCGCAGGCCGAGCTCGAGAGGAAGCAGGAGCTGAAGCACCTGAAGAATCTCAAGAAGAAGGAGATCCAGGAGAAGCTCGAGAAGATCCGGGCTATCGCTGGAATTGGAGAGGGAGAGGGGTGCAAGCTGGACGCTGATGATCTGGAGGAGGAGTTTGATCCGGAGGAGTATGATAGGAAGATGAAGGAGGTGTTTGATGTTGATTACTACGGGAAAGAAGATGCCGATCCTGGGTTCGGAAGCGACGAGGAGGGGAATTTGGAGAAGCCGGATTTTGATAAGGAGGACGAGCTGCTCGGGCTTCCGAAGGATTGGGATGTTGCTGGTACGAAGGAGGGGTTCGAGGCGGCTAGGGAAAGGGTTTTGAAACGGAAACAGGAGGTCAAGGAGCCAGTGGGAGATGAAGATGAGGATGAGGATGAGGATGAGGAGAGTAAGAGGAAGAAGAAGAGAAAGATGACACTTAAGGAGAAAGTGGAGCTCGATAAGGAGTTTGAGGAATATTATAAGTTGGATTATGAAGATACAATTGGCGACCTCAAGACTCGATTCAAGTACAGGTCGGTTAAGCCTAGTAAGTTCGGTCTGCGTACGGAAGAGGTTCTGATGGCAGACGACAAGAACTTGAACCAGTATGTTTCACTGAAGAAGCTTGCTCCGTACATGGAAAAGGACTGGAAGGTGACATATCACCAGAAACTAAAGAAGCCCTTGATTCTTCAATTGGATGGCGATGTTGCTGGTAAGAAATATGACCCCAGGGCTGGCCCAAGTAATTCAGGAAAACAGAAGAAATCAGAGGATGTAGAATCAAATGGTGAAGCAAATGGTACGTCTAGGCGTAGTAGAAGGCGACAACGGCAAGCTGAACTCAAACTGTCACGGTCGAGGCTCATGGCTTATGGGAAGATACCCTCCAAGCCCCAAAAGAAACATTAATGGATGATACGGTACTGATACCTAAACATTTCCTTTCTTCAGTGTATGGTTAATACTTGTGTCTAATATTATTTCCAGTCTTGCTAGGCTAGGTGTGTGCCCACTTTACACTGTTGCATTCTTTTAGGTTGTAAGGTTTTTCCTAAGCATGGTATCTCATAGCAACTTATTTCGAAGTTCTGATTCCTCCATTGTAGCATTCACTAGTTTAAGGTTATCCTAGTTGTTTTTGAAGGGTTTAGTATAATTTCAACATAGCACATACATTCCATAGCATACGCAAGGGGCTGTTGGTTGCATAGTATAATGTTCTGGATGTCTGGGTAAGATTGTTTGCTTTGGTTGCATGATGTCATATCACTTGTCTGAGAGGTGGATTGGTAGGTTAACAGAAAGTTTGTTTTGAAATCACATTTCCAATGCTTCTTCGACCCCATATATCCTGCTATTAATCAAAACACCTTTCTCCTTAACATCTTCCTAAATATGGGCTTCAATCATTTCCTACGTATGCTTGTTACTCCCTACCCTATTTGCTTTTCCTTCCTCCAGTTAATTTATAACAATATATAGAGAAATGCTAACCGGTGGTCTTTCACTCATAATAGTGGTAGTATAACATATTCCATGAATTATTTTAAAATACATCATAACCTTCTCTATTTTATTGGCATTCCTGAGTAATTTGTTCAGCCTCTTTTTCTTTCACAGATGCAATAACCCCTTCTCCATTATCTGGATACTTCAAGAAAATGTAAAATTTCAAATATGGTCCTTGTATAAAATAAATGGACCAATCCATTTCTCCTAATTTCTAACAATCTCTCTAGGGGGAGACACAATTGAGTTGTATTCGGACTATGTTGTCTATAGGAACTTTGCGTGATAGCATATCCTTCACTTCTGTTAACTTCATTTTTAATGCTTAACAATATTCTGGAAGAAAAAAAATCTATGCTTGATTCCCCTCTTCTCATTATTAGAAAGAATTTAATTATGTTAGATATATACTGTCAATCTAATTTGCAATAATAGTTGGTTTCAAGTAAGAATTTAATTATGTTAGATATAATACAGTCAATGATGGGTGTGGATAGGAGCTTTGGACTCTTATGAAAAACCAGAGTATATGAGATTGTGATGTAACTTCAACAAAAAAGCAAAGAGACAAAAAGCAAAGAGAATCCGCAACGTCGGGGTGGCTCGGCGGCCATTTGGCCGCGGCCTCGAGCGGAGGCGCTGGTCAGGGCAATGATGAATTGGCATGTGTGATGTGGGACATCCGCAACGTCGGAGGCCTGTCGACATAGTGCCACGAACTGAGCCCGGAAAAAAAAAAAAAAAAAAAAAAAAATATATATATATATATATATATATATATATATCCCATGATGGTCAAATGAAGGAGTGCTTCGGGAGTACTTTCCAATCGAAAGTTGCCTTTGAAGTAAAAAGAAAAATTAAATAAGACGACTATAAGACTAGCTACGGAGTTTTGGGCAAATAAGAAATACCATTTCCGAAAATTAGTGTCAATATGATGAAGAGATTGGGAAGGATGTCATGCATAATGGTCAAATGAAGGAGTACTTTGTGATCGAAAGATGTGAAGTTAAAAGGAAAATTCAATAATATGACTATAAGGCTAGCTATGCTTTGTGTATCAGAGTTTTGAGCAAATAAGAAATAATGTCCAAAACTTAGAGTAACAGAAATGAGAATACTAAGATGGATGAGTGACAATACATTAAAAGATACGATACAAAAATTACTTGAAAGTTAGAGGTGACACTTAAGAAGCACAGACGCTCCAAAATTAATGCCATGTCGTGTCTTGTTGGACACGTATTGAACACGTCACGAACATTACAAGATACACTATGACACCAAAATATGTGCGGAATCTGCGTTGCATGTCACGAACATTACAAGATACACTATGACACCAAAATATGTGCGGAATCTGCGTTGCATCTGTCTGAAATGTGTTGCACTGCATCCGTTTCCTTGCCACATAGGGTGGCACCAATTAAGGACAAGCTAAGAGAAAATCGTGTTAGGTGGTTTGGACATGTACAATATAGATCAATAGATGCTTTGGTAATGAGCGATAAGATAGCAGTTAAAGGAGCCATTAGGACTAGAGGTATGCTGAAACCATGGATTGAAGTTTTTGAAGAAGATAGGGTTTTTGTTAGTATTACTTGAGACATGGCCCTTAATAGAATTGAGTGCAGAAAAAGATTCAAACAACTTACCCTAAAAATTTGGGATAAAGGCTTTGTTGTTATTGTTGTTTAATATAATACTGTCAGTCTAATTTGCAGTAATTCTTGGTTTCAAGAAGCTTTAGATTCTTTGGTAGCCAAAATTTCCTGTTGTTGAATAGATAGGGTGAGAATGAAAGACAAAGGAGGTGACCTGCAATTAGATGACCGAATAAGAGGAGACTAGTTCCCTTGGACATCCAGTCAGCCTTTCTCTTCTCTTTCCTAGGTTGTTCAAGAAGAGTTGAAATTGGGATTGAAGAAAACCATGCTTGTTAAAGTATTGTAATGCGATTGTTGCTAGATCATCTTACAGAAGATTTACTCCAATCAAATTGCCAAAAATAGAAATGACGATTTTGTTCAACCATGTATTATAGAAGTAAGTTATTACATCGACTTAAACCACCATTGTTTCGTATTGCCAGTTGGGACTAGTTAAGTTTGCTCGCGTTATGGACTGCTACAAACGTCGTCTGATATGATACCAATATAAAATTAATGAGAGATTATAACTTTAAAGAAACTACCTCCATGTTATGGCGATTGTTACAAATTACAATATCGTGTAATGATCTACGGCTGTGTTTGATTGGGCTTTTTTTCCATGGAAAATATTTCCATCACAAATTTTCCACCAATTGTAGTGTTTGATAGGATATATTTTCCATGGAATTATTTTCCAAAAAGCTATTTTTTTTTTCCATATTTTCTTCTAAAATGATGGAAAATGAAACTTGCCCAATCCATAGGAAAATATCATTTTCCATGGAAAATAACTATTTACCGTGGAAAATAATGACAATCAAACACCCAAATTAAGTTTTCTTGGAAATTTTTTAAAATTCCATGAAATTTTTTTCCTAGGAAAATAATTCCATGGAATTAATTTCTTTTCCATATCTTTTCCACCTTGCAATCAAACGCACCCTAAGTGTTAAAGTGGTATGGCAAAACTGGATAAGGATTAGTATTGAAGTTAATTTGGAACAAAGACATGGCATCTTGCAGAAACTTGCTACCCTATAACCGTTATTGTTTATTCTATTCATTGTACAACAAAGCTGGGTTGAGCAATTGATTGTGACAGTGCGAGTCTCCCAACTTTTCTTAGTGCCCACTTGAGAGAACAAACAATTTGGAGGTTCTATACACATATACATGAAGCCTAGGCTACTAGATATACCATGCCTTCGTTTGTATAGTAATAGAGGATTGGTTGGACTAGAACTGAAATTAATTTTGAAAGAAGAAACATCCTTGGCAAAAAGAATCTGAAAAATTGGTTTATTGCAATTGCAACTTATAAGTATTGTCCTTATTTGATTTATTGTACAATTTAGGTGCATTGATCATCACTTATGTCATTGTGACTACTTTTCTTGTTGTTGACTTGGGAAAATAAACAATTTGGCTCAGGCACCCACTTACTGACCCACCAACACACAAATCACGCACACAGTGACACAACACTTCAGCACACACCTGAAGCTCCCCACTCCGCACACATGCACAGCTACAGAGACAAAACCATTCCTAATAAAGGTGGACAATCACGTCAACTGTTTTAATACTAAGGACAGATGTGAGTACTTTGAACTTATCTTACTTTTCACAATGCTAACATTATAGTGTTGATTTTGTTCCTTTCTAACTTCACCCTTCATTGCTTTTATCTTGATGATTATTCTTGATTTAATAACAGCATTCGGTGTTGTCTGAGGCACAAGCCGCACAACGAGGCAGTCGCCCGAGGTGCTAGGCACACCCGTGCGCCTCAAATGAATTGAGGTGCACAAGTTACAAGAGGCAATGTCCTCTTCCGTCTTCAATGCACTTGAATACACGGCACAAGGGAGAGACAAAAAATGTTTTTTTGTTTTTATTTTTAAAATTTGTCGTTTGGATTCTTTGCCTCTAATTTTATTAAGTTATTGTGTTTCATTTATTTCTAGATATTTGTTATCAACAATAATGTTCCAGTAGAAGATTTTCTTCTCATTGTCACATGTCAACTCAGACCTCTCTAATTTAACATTAGTTTTACTATTTGAAGATATGATCCATTTGGAGCTTTGGTATGCAAGTTTTGAGTCTTTTGACGTCTTCATAGACTTGAAATAGTTATTGATGTGCACTTTACAGTTTACACAATAGAGGTAGGCCTAGATGAACATGGTTTGAACTTTGAAGTGTTAAAGAAGGAAGTAGATCTTGTTAGTGTTACAAAGACCATGTCCCTTAACAAAACCAAATGGAAGAACAAGATTCAAATCGCCGATCCCATAAATTTGGGATGAAGGCTTTGTGTTGTTGTTGATTGCTTCTACATTGTCATCGAATTAGTTGTATTTTTGTAGAAATTCCAGCTTGCTTCAATAAGTCTCATCTTGCCTTATGACCTGCAAGAAGAAATTACCTGGCACAATTTTTTTAATGCGACATATTGAAGAAGAGGGTGGAGAAAGAAGTAAAACAAAAATAATCAATAGCTACCTCATATTTTATATTGCGAAAACATATATCATCAAGCAATCATGAAAAACACATGTATCATTGGTAGTAATTCAAATTTACAATTTCAAGTATGACTAATTTTAAGGGTTATTTAGTAATAGGGGCTCATATAATATGTGATATTAGGGTCTTAAATATTTAGTTTAACAAATTCTTTTTTCCTAATCGCTCATTATTTGTTAAAATTAGAATGCTCAACAATTTAAGAATAATTAACAATATTAAAAAGTCATAAATTTTCAGGTATTCAGGCTAAAAATGCATCTTAAAAGCTTTACTTTATTAAAAAATGTGGTTCCTTTATGTCTCCTTCCACTTGGACCTCTTAGCATAATTAAATAAATAAAAACTCCATGAAATACAATATAAGGCAAAATAGAAACACAAAACATGTGAAAAAAATTGCAAAAAAGAAAAAGAAAGTAACTATGAAATCGGGACAAAAGAAATAAGAAATAAAATTCTTAAAAGATATGAGTAATTGAAAAAATAACAATCCATGAAATTAATACATTCAACTTTACCCAAATAAGAAAGGAGTCTTACAAGAATAAAAAATAACAAAAAATCTTTGTAATCATTGTTGCAAACAATTATAAATTGAAAATAAATCAATACAAGTTACGGAATCGGGAAATAACCAAAGATATCCAGTAACGAATCATGACAAAATATTTCTGAAAGAAAGTAAAAAAGAAGAAGAATGCATAGAGGAAAAATTCTTGTAAAAATGATAAAAGCAAAAAAAAATTCTAGAAACATTGGAAAATGGACAAATCTTAAGGAATTTGAAAAATAGTTAACAAATTGAAAATTTTAAATCAAAAATTTTATATAAAGAAAAATACAAAAAAAAAAAATTAATGCCTCGTGTTGTGCTCCATGCCATTTGTCACAATGAGAACCACCCTCAACTAGTGGTTGATTTATTAGCAAGTATAGATGTTGCTTGCTCACTTATTTAAGGTAAGTCAAAGAAATGTTCGGAAAAAATGGTAGCATCTATTACCTCTTACATCTGCCAAAACTAAATAGATTATGAGATTGACATAGCATGGCTATGATTGCTAATACCTGGCTAACAGATGGCTGATACACAGCTAAAAGTAGATGGAAGGTTGTCTTTTCAAGATAATTACTTCCTTGCTTATGAGGATCATCAAAAAGTTGTTTGATAGTGCTATAGTTGCAATTTATTTTTCCTTTTGTTTAATAGTAGAAGCGTAGAAGGATTGGTTTGATAAGTTTAATCAAAATGAGGAAACATTTTATTTAGTAAAATACCTTTAAAACTTGTATTAAAACGGTCAGAGTATGCAATAGACAATTGTTAATTTTGTTACCTATAACAACATTGAGAATACTGAATTTTACAGTAGAACGAAAGCTTGGTTGTCACAATTTAGGGTACCCTTTGCTTAGAATATTTGACACCAAAGACTAATTAATAATTCGAATATTTTCTTAACTTAAAATGCTGGCGATATAATTTAAATCCTGTTTTGTAACGATGTTGAAGATCCGTAAACTCGTTTATTCTCATAAGATACTGATCTTATCACATCAGTATCTGCATTGACGTAAGAGCCATGGTTCTTAGTTTTGCTCACAGGTGAATACTGATATTTTCTGATACGTAACACTGGGATACAAGAGATGCTTATGTTTGCCCAACTCTTGTGAATTATTCTAAGTTAAAATGTTCTGGAGCCAAATTGTCTTTTCAACTTTTTTTCTTGAGCAGTGATGATCAACTTTCTGTACACGCTAATATTATTCTTATTGCTTGCAGCTGTGAAAATTGCGTCGCCTATTTAAGAGACGGAGCTAAACAGAACGGCGGTCTTTAATCAAGGATTGAACAGCAATGGAGGCCAACTGCTGCTAGTGAGGATTCTGTAGCTTATTTTTGATCTAGTAGGAACTAGATGCGTCTACTTAGTTATTCTGAGTTAAGGAACAGTTGAATTATAATTGAACCATTTGTATCTTATTTTATATTCATTGGCTGACATTTCAGTTCTTAAAGGCCATGTTGAATTTTGGGAAATTCACAACTTCATTAGCCATATGTATATATTTTCTTTTTCTGCTGCTATGATCTGGATATTGTTGCGATTGGTGAGATACTGATACATAATCCATTACTCATGCAAACTATACAACAGAGGCTTTTATACCAAAAAAAAAATTGTCAGCTAAAATGATCAAAGTGTAAATGAATCATTTATCAATCACTAAACGGTGTGATAATGCTCTCAAATGTTGCGTTTTTTGTTGGAGTTTTTTTATTATTATAGAATAACACATTTTAGGCTTTACTAGCTTTAGAGAGAATTTTGGAGAAAGGGGAGAAGAGGGATGAGAAGAAAAGAAAGAGAGGAAAGAAGAGAAGGCAAGAGCAACAACAAGAAAAAGATGCGGTTAGTTTTTTCTTTTCTTTTTAAATCAATTTTAGTTATTTCAATACAATTATTTGTTTATAAATTTAAATTTATTTATTTAATTAGATAGTATATATTTAATTCTATACCTAAACCTAACCCCATTCATATAACCTTAAAATCCTAACCCTAACCCTAAATCCTAACCCTATAAGAGCATCCACAGTGACAACACTCCCAACCATACTCCAAATTACTTCAAATCATATTCCAAAAATTAATTTTGAAGTATTTTCTTCATATTGGTACACAATGGTATACTCCAAATAAATACTTCAAATTGACAAGTGGCAACATCCCATCTTTTTCCTCCTTATTTTTCTTTCATAATTGACAAGTGACAACACTCCAAAAAAAGAATAAAGGAGAAAAGTAAATATGGTGGGCCCTAAGTAACTATAGTTCCACTAGTGGACTCTCCAAATTTGGAGAGTCTCTTGACTTTCTACTCTTTTTCAAGTGTGAACAAGAGTCCATTGTAGCCCTCAAGTGCTACAAAATTTGGCTAAAGGTCAAATATAGCACTTGAAAAGAGTCTCATTGTGGATGCTCTAACTTTATAACTCTATTTCTAAAGTATTATGTCAGAGTATTTCTTGGACTTCGATATGTAATACTACACACATATATTTCTAAAGTATTATGTCAGATACAAAACAAAGAATATAGCAACTGTCCCAGACATGGTCATCGTAGGGATTATGGACGACTTGCCAGGGGAGAGAGCTGATTTATTGTTGCAAGATATTTATCATATTATTTTCCAAACTTCATTGTATCGTTTTATTTAAGCGTATGAAAAAGTAGACATTTGAGATGGCCTTTCTTCAGTAAAACTTTTATTCATATATATCCAACATTGTTTTTGCTTTGAGTTGTCTACATTGAGCATTTGGAAAAATTACTTATTTTTAAAGATAATTTTTAAATCCATTTTCGAGTTTAATTACAATATCAAAGATAATTACAAAAATTTACTCACTTGGTTTGTTAATACATTTTCTTTTGTTATGTCATAGTCCACCGTAATTACTGCAATGAAGATCTCTTGTTGATAAATCTACAATCAATTATAGTCGACATATCTGCTGGTCATGACAAAAATAACTTTAAAAATAAGACACGTGACCATCATATATTCATTTTAACAATTTATATCTAAAATACCGATGAAACCTAGTTCAACCACTCTTCGAACTAAATGTAAAACTTAGGGAGCATTTGGTATACCGAATATTAAATAGCCGAAAATTCTATATTCCCCTGAATCAAATTTCAAGTAATTAAGTTTCGTGAAAAATTACATTCCCAAGTTTGTGGTTACTATATAAATATTCCCCAAAAAAAGGTAAAAAAAATGAAAATAAAGAAAATAAAAAACAAAATAAAAAACAAAATAACGATAAAAAGGGGAAAAAAGAGAGAGTACAAACGAAAAAAAACGATCAAAAGAAAAAAACGACAAAAAGACAAAAAAAAAATCAAATAAAACGACCAAAAATACAAAAACGACAAAAACGACAAAAAGCAAAAAAATTGAGAAAAACAACAAAAAAAGATAAATAAGACAAAAAAGGGACAACTAAAAAATGACCAAAAATGACAAAAAGAACAAAAAAAAAATCAAAATCTACAAAAAAAACTACTGACAAAATGACAAAAAGAACAAAAAAAAGGCAGACGACAAAAAAAAACAACAACAAAAAATGATAAAAAAATAATAAATTACCAAAAAGACAAAAAACTACTTAAAAAAGCACAAAGAAGACAAAAAAGATAAGAAACAAAAAATAACCAAAAAGCGGAAAAAAACGACAAATGACGACAAAAAAGACCAAAAAAGGGCAAAAAAATTAAAAAAAGAAAAAAGACGACAAAAAGTCAAAAAAGTGACAGAAAAGACAAAAAACGACAAAAAGCGAGAAAAACTAAAAAAGCGGCAAACGAATAAAAACAAAAAAAAACCCAAAAGGACAAAAAACAATAAAAAGACAAAAGACGATAAAAAGTCCAAAATGGCAAAAAACTACTTAAAAACGAACAAAAACCGACAACAAATGACCAAAAAGCGTCAAAAAATGATAAAAAAATGATAAAAAAGAAGAAGAAAATTTAATCATTTTTTTTGCCCGGACAAAAATAATATACCCACCTATGTTTAGGGATATAATTCTCATATTTTATGGATAAATTAAGTCCAAACAAATATATTAATAGATTTATATCCTAAATTTTACGGAAATTAAAAAAATATCGAATATCCCGTGAGTAGGGCTCACGGGATATTCGATATTTATATGTCCTTGATATTTATATGTCCTTGATATTTGATATTAAGAAAAAAAAAAATTATAAATAAATTGTTAATATTACAGGTACTTGTTAAATTCGAGATCAAGCTTAATTAGCTTGAAATAAAGTCCAGCGGGCTTGAAATCAAGCTTAACGAGCTTGATTTTGATCTTATCGAGCTTGTTAGCAAGCTTGAATCAAGCTTGCTTGTCAAGCCAAGCTCAAGATGAAGCTCAAACCAAGCCAAACTCAAGCTTAATATAAACAAGCTCGAGCCAAGCTCAAGCTGTAAAGTAAAAATTATCAAGCTTGAGCTCGAGCTCGATTAATTTAGTCAAGTCAAGTTCAAGCTTACAAAAACTTGGCCCGTCTTGGCTCGTTTGCAGCCCTACCCCTGAGTTTTACGTTTGGACAATTAACTTTAATAATTAATTAGGACAGTGCCGGCAATAACCCTCCCATTTCGTGGGCCATGGTAAGCGGTCCGTCAACCCGTCTTCCTTGTTCGGATGACTCGGATCCTCTTGACTTCCGACACGATATTTCAATCCCCCCCCCCCATGTCCCCCTCTTCTCTCTCCCTCTCTCTCCCCTTCTTCTTTGCACACAATTAATTAAAATTAATTGCAAAATAACCTCCTCTTCCCGGCGAGAACAGATCTCCTCCCCCCCCACCCCCACCAAAAAAAAAAAAAAAACAACCCTAAAATGGAGATTCTGAACAAAGTGAAGAACCTGGACGCGTATCCGAAGGTGAACGAGGATTTCTACAGCAGGACCCTCTCCGGAGGGGTCCTCACCATCGCCTCCGCCGTCGCCATCCTCTTCCTCTTCTTCTCCGAGATCAGTGAGCCCCCCCTCTTCAGTCGGACTCGATCTGGTTTGGAATTTCTGTTCTATGTCGACACGAGGCTCCACCACGACACGGCATCGATTCTGGCGTGTTCTTCTATGTATTCGGAATCTCTGTGTCGTGTCCGCTACGTGTCCAACGCGGACGCGGTGCCAGACGCGGGAATGGACCCGGACGTCTCTGGTGTATCTTGGAGACCGCCTCTCCGTGTCCTTTCGTCTGATACGAGTCCTAGTCGACGTGACATGGACACGACGTTAGTTTTAGTTTCGGCACTAAGTGTACTTTGGAGTGTCTTTTAGTCGTGTCCATATCGCAGGCCGACAGGGCACGGCTTGACACGGCGTTGATTTTGGGTGTTCTAGCGTATTTTGGAGTCTCGTGTCGTGTCTGATACGTGTCCATCACAATGCGGCACAGACACGCAACATGGACAAGAGTCTCAAGACATTGATTTTGATGTGTCCAGTAGGACGCGTTACAGGAACCGCGACATGGACATGGTGTTGTTTTTGGCCTTTCTAGTGTATTTTGGGAGTCTCTATTATCATGTCCACTACATGTCCGATATGCCATGGATACGATACTGTTTTTTGCGTTTCTATTGGATTTTGGAGTGGCGGTGTCATGCCAAATATGTGTCCTATACAATGCAATCCAGACACGTATACATCATTCATTTTGGGGTCTCTAGTGAACGTTTGAGTCTGTGTCGTGTCCAGTACATATCCAGCAGCGATTTTTTCCCCTGAAGCATTCATGCTTCTTAGTTTGTGTTCTTTTTTACAGCTTTCACTTTCTGCTGCAGGATTATATATATATTCGGCAACAGAGACTAAATTGATAGTAGATACGGCAAGAGGAGAAACTTTACGCATCAATGCAAGTATTTGATTGTATTTTTTATCAAATGGTTGATATCTTCATTAAGATTGATTCATTTCAAATTATGATCTGCAGTTTGATGTTACTTTTCCGAACATCGCCTGCTCACTCCTGAGTGTTGATGCCATGGATATCAGCGGTGAGCAACATTATGATATAGTAGGTTTTTGTGCACTATCTTTTTGTCTATTACACATTTTCTTGGTCATCGTAATCTTAATGTAGTAATCTGTCCTACTCATGTTTACTGTGTTCTTGTAGAGGCATGACATAATAAAGAAAAGATTGGATCTGCTTGGAAATGTGATTGATTCGAGACAGGGTGGTATTGGTGTGCCCAAGGTTTGTACTTGTAACATATCGAATTTGGATATGTTTTACTTTTCTTGTGATATTTTTAGTAGCTTCAGTAAGTTGGTTGTTACACATAGTATTTACGTGTTTATTGGTTGACATATTAAATTTATTGTGAGGGATGAAGGAGAAGGACCTTTCCCCATATCATCAACGCTTCAATACTACACAAATACGATACAACACAACACGATGCATACACGGGATCAAGGACGCATCTTTGATTTTGGCGTTCCCTTGTGTATTTTGGAGTTTCCTTGTGTCTGATACATGTCTAACATGACAAAAAAATGGACATGGCACTGTTTTTTTGGAGTCTCCGTTACTCCTACAATGATTTAAGCTGCATTTTTTTCCGTTCACTTGTAGGTTAAATAGTCAAAAGTTGTACATACCTGTGGATGTTAACAGGGAATTTCAAGTGTTTGTCTGATGCTTCAGGTCTAGACTATTGAAATTGAGAGATTGCATCATTTGCGTTGGCTTACTTTTATTAGAATTAGAACTGAATATGACTGGCTGGAGATCTCCAGAAGCAAGGCATGCCTAGCTGGTGAGGCAACTCGAGTGCAGCAGATGATACATGAGCCTGACCGGCAACCATCAGAGTGTAGAACATGATTACCTGAATCCATCATGTAGGTAGTGTTCCATGTTCTGGGAACACAGGTACTGGGAACGCGGAACGTGGAAATCCATGTTGGACAAGTGAACACAATATATACTGGGTTTCCAGCCAAGCTTTTAAAGGGATATAGTTCTTCTAGTTATTTTTCTTGAAAAGATTTTAGAGGGTAAGATTTGCTACTGCTTTTTGAAAAAGACATCATTGGTAGGATTTTTTGGAACTTATCCTTTTTAATTTTACTTGTGTAGTTTTGATGATATTCTACGCACTTGGTTAATTTTGAATCTTATATATATATATATATATATATATATATATATATATATATATATATATATATATATTACCCATTGCTTCAAAATAATATATATATATATATATATATATATATATATATATATATATATATATATATATATTATTTTGAAGCAATGGGTAATATATATATATATATATATATATATATATATATATATATATATATATATATAGTTCGAGCCCCAGTGGATGCGAGTCCGCCACAATTACCCATTGCTTCAAAATAATATATATATATATACTCACTCACGTTCTGAATAAACATATGTTGTTCTGTATAAGCGTTCAAAGAAGCCTTCCCCCAATATACTGCATACCTAGTCTCCCGTGTACTGTGTTCCCCTTTTTGTTTCGCATTCAGGAGCGTTCCACATTCTAGGTAACCATTCTATGAATCTATGAAGGAAGCCACCATCGGCTTATCAAAATGACCCAAGATCTAATTGGTTTTTGTTATGATATAGTGCATGGTTTTATAATCATTAATCAATGATAACATATCCAACAGTCCACAAATCCTCATTAATATTTTATCAACCGGTCTATCTATTTTCTCTTCCTAATGGCAATTTTGTTCTTTCTACAACTTCAGGTTTCTTGTTTCCTTGGCGATTTGTATATAATATTTTTTTTTTTTTGTTGCTTTTGTCATTCGTTCCTCTTCATTTCATTTATAAGTGGTCATATTTTGAGTTTAATCCTTTTCTCTTATTATAATTCCTTGCAGATTGAAAGGCCTTTACAGAGGCATGGGGGTAGGCTTGATCATAATGAGACATATTGTGGTTCTTGTTATGGTGCAGAAATGGTATGATAGTTGCATTAAAGCTAAAAAAACATTAGCAATGAAGGGCATTGAATGACCCAGATTTATGTCATAAATAAATTAACTTGCTTGTTTTACTGCAGTCAGATCATGATTGTTGTAACTCGTGCGAAGAAGTTCGTGAAGCCTATACAAGGAAAGGATGGGGCATAACAAATCCAGATATGATTGACCAGGTAGACATTTGAAGGTGTTGGCCATGTTAGCTTTTCATCATTTTTTTTCGGCTCTCATATGGAATGACCTATCTCTGTTTAACTATTCCACACCATTTCCCTGTACATAATTGATATCACTTTTTAATGCTGAAATGCTACCTTATGCCTCAAATGCACTTTAGATGCATGGCTAAGGATAAGTAGCCCAATACTAACAAGGGCAACTTTAGTGCATATGTTGATAAAGATTACAGAAGAAAAGTTTATTTAACTAATTCTTGTGGCTGTATACTGTCATTTGAGGTGAAGCATGCAGTCCTGTTCACATGAAAAATATTATTTTACATACAACAAAGACTTTATCCCAAATTAAAATTTAATTGACTACATAAGCAAGTATATGTGGGGATTTAAGGTGAAGCACGCATTATAAGTCTCACGTGATGAAGATATTATTTTTTGCATAACCTAAGTGGTATAGTAGTTACTGTGCGAAGTGTATAAGAGGGAAACGCCCTAGCATTAAGGTTTAGACAGTACCTAATTATTGCAAGGTTCATTTGAGACATAGCTGATGGAGAAATTATTTTAGACAATCTTTTATTGCAAGGTTCATTTTAGACGGTACCTAATTCTTTCCCTGGGAGACCATTTCCTTTTTTCTCTAAAGGAACTTGGTGAGGATTTCTGGGAGACTTTTAGTCTACCATCTATTTTCATAGCATCCCTAGCCTCTGAATTGATTAAAAGGTATGGAGCATGGTAGGCAAAGTTTGTCTGGGTTCCGATCAAGAACTATGATGGGCACGTTTCTGTTAGACGTTTTATTGCTTTTAGGCCCACTTCACTGTGAACCACATAATTTGGAGGCCCTTGAGGTGATTGGGCCATGTATTTTCTTTGGAAGCTTTAGGTTGTGATTGGCTATTGGAGTTTGTTCTCTAATCAAGAGCTTATATCGAATTTCCTACATTGTGGCACATTTTCCCATAGAAGAAACATCTCAAGGGATTCCAAGCTTCCCTTACCTATAGAAAGGAAACCAGACAATGGACAACCTAAGTGCCGGGCGCCATTGTTGACTATACCATACTTTGTCAAGTGAGTTCACCAAAATGCTTACAGCTATTCGGCAGACTATGGTTCTGTAAAAAGTATAAGTTATTGGGGTAAGCAAATATTGGTGAACACAAGGTGAAGTATCATCAGTATGTAGGAAAAAATATAGTAAACAATCACTATGATCTTGTGGTTGATGTATTTGTTGATGAATGTACTAATTGATACATTTAGCTCGTGCTAACTGACTTTGTGGATTGGTGGACAAAATGAGCCAATAGCTCCTGCAGGTGGTGCTATCATTGATGTGCTTATTTAGTTATTTGCAGCCATTTACATGTCCTATACTACTATGTTTCATTCGTCCTTGTAGAAAGGCTAATTCATTATGCTTTACTTTTCATAGTCTCCATGTCCTTATGGGTAACTTAATGAATAGAAAATCATTGACAATTGTAGTTGAGGTCATTTTTCTCCTGGATATTGGTAGCCATAACCAAACCAAGCTAGATGCCAGTTTATTATGCTTTAATTATAACGGCCCTCTAAGTATTGTCATGCTTTACTTGGAACTTTTCGTGGTTAATACACACTGTAGTTTGTATCAAACTGTAACAATTTCTCTAGGTTGAGAAGGCAAAATTTTTCTAAAAATACTATAAAAAATAATCGGTCACTTTGCTTTGTCATTATCTGCAATGGTGATTCAGTAGATTTTGACCTACACTGTCAAATCTGCATTACACATGAGCACCAGTTGTTCGATCTGCATTATGCATGATCAGCCACTTTTGGATGTCTCAATCCCCAATACAGTACATTTAGTTACTTTGTTCTTGCCATTGAAACTTACAACCATCATATCTATGGAAGTTGTGTTGGAATGATAAAGATGTAGGGCCTCTTGAGTTTGACTGCAACAACAACAACAATGCCTTGATTCCAAAAATTTGGGGTTGGCTATTTCAATCCTTTCATCCATTCAACTCTACTATGGGCCGTATCTTCTTGATGCTTGCCTGTACTTTTTAAATTACGAAACAGTGAAGTTTGAGCAAAGTGAACATCTACTTTAAATGGTATTTTGCTTTGAATTTTCAATACTAAACTATCAGGTTGTTTAAGTCGTGTATGCTTCTTCTTTTTTGCTTCTACATGGACCTAATAACAGGGTCGGTTATGATTGTAATTGTCATTTTAGTGCAAGAGAGAAGGGTTCCTCCAAAAGATCAAAGATGAAGAAGGTGAAGGATGCAACATCCATGGCTTCTTAGAAGTCAATAAGGTAGCTGGCAGTATACATTTTACCCCAGGGAAAAGCTTCCATCATGCTAACTTTCATATTTATGACGTATCCTTTCAGAGAGAATATAATGTGAGTTGATTCTATACTGACTTTGATCTTATTTTATTCCCTCTTCTTGAATGATATGATATCTAAGTGAGCTTTAGTAAAGTTTTTCATAATTTTGTAGTGTGTATTGAGAACAATTTTCTTTTTGAAACACAGATAAGTCATCATATAAACAAATTATCCTTTGGGAAAGAGTTTCCAGGTGTTGTAAATCCACTTGATGGGTAAGTTGGAGACTGTTATACATGCATGAGCTATCACTTTTCAATCTTATCTTTAGTGCTGAAGGGTTTGTAAATTTTATTACATTTCAGTGTGCAATGGATGCAAGAAGCCTCATCTGGGATGTATCAATATTTTATCAAAGTGAGCGCACAATTTCTTCTCATTTATTGACGACTTATGCAGTCCTGCACTCTCAATAAATCTACTTATCAGATTGTTGTTGAGAAGCTTAATCTTCACTCGGTTAAATAACATGACCACATGAACAACAAGAAATGTAGGCATATATATATATATATATATATATATATATATATATATATATATGTATATATATATATATATATATATATATACAGAAAATTTAATGTACCAAAATTTTGTTTATATAATTTGGCCAAAACGAAACAACTTTGGAAAAATTTGGAGTAAAGAAACGTGTCGCCATCTGCGATGACGGAATAACAAGTCTCTAGAATATACCAAAGTCAAAAAGAAAAAGAAAAAAGAAATTCCCGCCAACTAGGATGGCGGAATTTTAGCATTGCTAAAAATTCCGCCAACCAAGTTGGCGGAATTGGATGTTCCGGTTTTTTGTATGGTTCAAATTGATTCATGATTAATGGTTCAAATTGGTTCACATTTTGTGGTTCACATTGATTTATGGTTCATGTGGTTCACATTAATTCGTGTTTAATATTACTTTTATTTTAAATTATTTTAAATATTAGAGTCTGATAAACCCGATTGACCCGATCCTCCGGGCTAGGTCTTGGACTTCATATGTTGAACCTGAAGTCGGATCGAACTCGGACTAGGCTTATGATTCATCGAATTGGACTCGGGTTGACCTTAAACCCGATTCAAGCCGTCGGAGTTGCATCGCTAGTTGCTTTGCTCTCAAAAAGCTTAAAAGCTAGCTATTAACCTGGTCGGTCATATTGCATGTGGACTTGTATGTGAGCTGTCTATTATCTCCTCAGTTTTTCCTTTACATTTGTGTCATATGAAAATTAGAATATCGTAGTTAAGTAATTTGCTTGGTGATTATTATATTGTTAAATGTGATTCATACTTTGCTAATTATATTAGCAAAACAACAACTGGATGATACATATCCCTCTATTAAGGACTAATCAATACCTAACAAAACATTTTAAGATAGTCTAACAGACGTCTTAAATTTTGGGACCCTAAATTAAACATTAGTATTTACAAATTATTGGAATCACAGAATGTGAACCAATGTGAACCATGAATCATGAATCAATTTGAACCACACAAAAAAAAACGGAACATCCAATTCCACCAACTTGGTTGGCGGAATTTTTAGCAATGCTAAAATTCCGCCATCCTAGTTGGCGGGAATTTCTTTTTTTTTTGGACTTTGGTATATTCTGGAGACTTTTGTTATTCCGTCATCGCAGATGGCGACAAGTTTCTTTACTCCAAATTTTTTCAAAGTTGTTTCGTTTTGGCCAAATTATATAAATAAAATTTCGATACAGTAAATTTTCTGATATATATATATATATATATATATATATATATATATATATATATATATATATATAAGGGATCTGGATTCCCACTATTTAAGCATCCCCGAATGTTTTGGAAATAACATCCATTGAATTTATCTTCTTTGGCCGTACATATTAGTTCAAAATTTCGTGAGAAGTTGGATAGTTTAAGAATTTAATTTCTTTACGGTAAAAAAAGGATAGGTCCAATGGTTGTTATTTTGAAGACATTCGGGGATGCTTAATTGCGGGAATGCTTATCCCTTCTCATATATATATATATATATATATATATATATATATATAGAGAGAGAGAGAGAGAGAGAGAGAGCTTTATTCTTACACCAACCGTAAGTTATTGCTCACAAATTGATCCAACGATGTATATTTATATATCCCAATTTAATATAGAAGGTTATAAAAATCAAGTTTTAGAATCCAAAGTTCCCAAGAGGAAGAATATTACGCTTCAAATTCAGTACATAATGAACTCGTGTCCTAATAGCTCCATAATGCATTCCAAGCTTGAGTCTTGGCTCCCCGTGCCAATAATCTTACAAGTAGTCTTAGTACCACTGTATAGTGTCATATGTAACTTGACGTACATCATAGCATTCTCGATTCAGACACATGACATTCATAACATCATCCCGAATCTATAGTCCAAGAATCTTGTGTATGTCTACCCATCATCAATGTTGTCAAAATCAGATCGAATCATAAAATCGTAAAGGGGTCCAGATCGGATCGTGATTCGGATTATGAATCGTAAGATTCTTGATTATACCTATGAAAACATATGGGCAATTTAAATATAAGATATATCATGCATAAGTGATAAATAGATCCATAAAACAAGTAGGTTTTAGCATATATTATGCACAAAATAAGTTAACCGACTGAAAAACTATAGTTAGTAGGATCCTAAAATGTTAAAAATCCCAAGGCCACAATATTTGCATTGTAGGTGTTTCTGATTCTTGTCCACAACCGTGCAATGCTTCCATGTCATATCCTTTATCTTTCTCATCTTCCAAAACCAAAAAGAAAAAAAAGTAGGAAATAACACAATCTAAAAGTCACCTCAAATAAAATTCCGTAAATCACAAGTCACAAGATTCAAGAACCACGTGTTTCTATCTTTCCTAAGCCGTAGAAGTCCACCGCAACAAAAGAAAATAGATTCAGACAAACGAGGAAGAAGAATTAGATTTTTTCTCAAGACCATAGTTTTGGGAGAAGAGAAAGTACACAATAGAGAGATTTTGATCTAATAGAATATGAAGAGTAGCATAGGAAAGTATATAATAACATAAAATTGTAAAAAAGAAATCTCAATTTCAAAAGAAAAGTCAAATATGGTCCCAATGCAAACTGGGTCTTCTTGTCGGAATTGTACAATCCATCTATTCTGGGTAAATTCTTGTCCAGCCCGATCTATGTATGAGTGATCCATGTATGAGATCTGGATTGCGAAGAGGCAAAATTGGATCAGATAGTAAGTGAACTTCTTTGAGCATTTCAATGTTTAAGGCATTTTTTGTATGCTTGATATGAAACATGTACATCCCTATGAAGAGAACCCAATCCTCGGTCCTCAAAATGATGGTTCCACATGAACCCAAAACTTTCATGCATGATACATCTCAAAAGAATCATATCATCATGCAGTCCATGGCATCCAAACAAATAATTCAAGAAAAAAATCTTCGAGTCCTTCACGTGGTTCAAAAATAAGCTATATATATGATTAGTATTTTGCCGAATTATGGGGTTTATGGGTCGATGTTGCTAACAAAAAATCGAATATGGAAGGGTTTAAAGAAGAAAATAATATCAAAAGATGAGATAGAAAATTATTAAGAAGAAGAGAATAACAAATAAGAAAATAAGAATTTATTGGAACTTGTATAGGGAAAGACTGCATGGTATAAATAATGTCAAATTAAAAGTTTAAAACTTCTCTTTTATAACCTTCTCTATTAATGGAATATATAAATGTACACCGTTGGATTGATTTATAATTAATGGTCTAGATTTACTATAAAGCTCTTACTCCGATGTCAATTGTACAGGATATATATGTGTGTGTGTATATATATAACAAAAAATTTAATATGGAAGGGTTTAGAGAAGAAAATAATATCAAAAGGAAGATGAGAAAGAAAATTATTAAGAAAAGAGAATAACAAATAAGAATTTTTTGGAACTTGTATATGGAAAGACTACATGGTATAAATAATGTCAAATTAAAACTTCTGTATTAAATTGGAAGATATAAAAATACACTGTTGGATATATATATATATATATATATATATATATATATATATATATATATAATTTAAAACGAAAAAAATAATAAATTGTAAGAAAAATGGATCCAACTAGTGAGGACAAGGATAAAATCTACTAACGAAAGGCTAGGACTAACCAATTGCAACCCAATTGAGAAATAGTTGGAGGTGACCTATCCTATATTTTTCAGTAAAAACAATAAAACAAAAAAAGACGTATTTTTTTGAGAAATAATTCATGGAACCACAAAAGCTGGAATTTGCCCATGTTTGGAAATCATCGAGCGACATCAGCTGAAAATGAAGACACAAAATTTTATGAAGAATGTGGCAGTATGGGGGGAATAACTTTTTTTTTTTTGTAAAATTGACTTTAGAGTGGGAAAGATGAGATTTGACACTATCCTCAAGCTAAGTTGCATACGACTCACTTTTCTCACTAGTTGAATAGAGTCCTTTGCTTGCTTAAGGATTAGGGTCCAATCCCAGCCTACCCGCCTAAAGAACTCGTGTCAACATAAGAGAGAAAGAGGCTAGTTTGTCTAGGAGCATAAGGTATGTGAGAATTTATAGTGATGGAGAAGAAGTGTAAGAGGATGCATCTTTAATAAAAAAAAAATTTCATGAAGGAAAAAAATACTATATTCATGCACTTTTGATAGTGAAATCCACAAAAGATGCACTTAAGATTGAAAATTAAATGAATTAAATGTATTGATGCACTGAATAAATATATTGATTAACATTCTTTATTTATCATTTCTTTTACTTATTAAGTAAAATTATTTTAAGTGATTGTGAATCTTAAACCCTAAGGATGCTTAGCTGTGAATGAGTTACCATGCAGTGCGTCTAGACGCTATTACTTTGGAAGATACTATTGTTGCTAATGAGATTAGGAAATCATTTGGAACTTCCAAACCAAAAGATGAAGCATATGTAGCAAGAGGCAGATAAATAACTTTCTGGCATAGTGTAAGCTGTGCAACTAAACTAAAATGACATACTATGAGGTTTTTCCCGAAGTGGCAACCAGATTGTAGGAGTTCGAGAAGCTAAAGAAAAACTCACAAGTTAGAGCACAAGTTAGAGACTAGTATTGCAATTGAAGAGACTGATGACTGATGAGATATTGATTTCTAATTCTAAAATTGGAAGACGCTCACAAGATTCTTGGATTATAGATTCAGGATTTGCTATCATATGTGTCTGAATCGAGAATGGTTTAATATATAAAGTTACTGATATCACTAGTATACTGGTACTGATACTACTAAAGATTTTTGACATGGGAAATGTCAAGACTCATGCTTAGAATAGGTGATGGAGCTATTAGTACGTTGACAATAGGTCGCTATGTACTGAATTTGAAGCAAAATCTTGTTTCTCTTGGAACTTTGAATTTTAAGGGCTGTAGAGTTATTAGACTATTAGTACGTTAGTACGTTGACAAGAGGTCGTTATGTCATTAAAAGAAAGAGAATAGAAACTTGTTTAGGTGTACACGTTGTGACCATGCGCTTAATCTTGTTTCATGGAGGTTAATAGGGTTCAGCCTCTATCCCGTAGTCGTGGCCTCACACCTGTCTTCCATAGGTGATACCTCAAGAGAAACCTCACGACAAAATGTCTCATAAAGAATTATGTGTTCGCCAACCAGGTTTTGAAGTATATCTTATACATCACATGGAGCACATTATCATAGGAATAGGGAGATATAAGTTCATGTAGCAATCCAGATGGGGAACCATATTCTTTGTGTCCTAATCGGGTACTAGTTTGATTTAGACAAGGGTTTTGCTAACGAGTGCCCTAAGAGCACTTGTTAGTGTATTGTAAGTTGTGTATTACATTTACTTTTGCACATCTTTTAGTAAGAAATGTGTTAGTTTCTAGATATAAGTTTGAATGACAATTTACCCCATAATTATTATTGATAGCTTGAGATGTAAATGCAATTTTGTATTGAGAAATAGATAATAATTTTTCTCTCTCCCCCTCTTTTATCTATTGTTCCCTTTCTCACCTTCTCTCTCTAATCTCGTACAATTTATAATTGTAAACTATGTTTAGCCATAATAAACTTTATATATACATGGTCGCAAGTTTTCAAAACATTTGACATGTAACAAAATGGTCGTATGTTAATCTTATGTATGCAAAATACAAAATATATAACACAGTTTATATAGAGAAATAGAAAAGATGAGATTAAAAATGAATAGAATTGGTAAGTTCAAATCTGGAACACAAAAACACAAGTTTATATAAAGAAATAACAAGGATAAGGTGAAGTGAAGATTCGAAATACAAAACACAAGGATAAATAGCAAGTTTATGTAAAAAGCAAAGATAAAAAGTATGGTGAATTTTTTAAGGTAACGATACAATGGTTGAGGAGATCAGATACATATTTTCTCAAACATTTTTGTGTACTTCAAATTGATCTTTCCTTATCTTTGTGCTATTAAATAGGAGTGAGTACAAACAATCCTTTATCTACAGTAATTAGAGAGCATGAGCAAAAATTAATAATTTTGAAACAAATCAACAATATTAATTAAATTGATGAATAATCAAAAGAGCCATACAACTATGTACTTATATAATTGGAGAACAAATTTGAATCTGTATAGGAGAAGGAATCCATATCTGTATAGGAGAAAGAATCCATTTTCTTATAGCAGTAGAATATACGTAACGTAGACTTGAATCTAATCTCAATCCTAAATCTGATTATATCTTAACACCCCCTTCAAACTCATGATGGGTCAAACAACATGAGTTCATCCAATAGAAACAGAAATTGCGGTGTGGGGTGTGACTTTGTAAGAAAATCTGTCAGTTGTCAATGGAGGTCAATGTAGTAGAGAAATAGTGCCTGCCAAAAAATGCTTACGAACGAAATGACAATCAATCTCAATGTGCTTTGTCCGTTCATGAAAAAACAGAATTGTTTACAATTTGTATAGCACTCCTGTTATTACAGTGAAGAGGCGTAGGTCCTTAGGAGCATTGCCCATATCATAGAGTAGTCTCCGTATATGAACGATCACCCTGGTGGTGGCGTCTATAGCTCTGTACTCTGCATCAGTAGAAGAACACACAATAATTTTTTGTTTCTTACTTCGTCATGAAATCAACGAATCACCAAGAAACAAAGAGAATCCTTTAGCAGATTGTCTGGTAGTCAGATCTCCTGCCCAATCTGCATAAGAGATTGCTCGAAGCTGCATAGTAGATGTAAAGACATGAACAATGAGCGCGTAATGGAGCCCTGAAGATATCGAAGAATCCGGGGTAAGACACTGTAGTGAGTTGATTGAGGCGCAAAAACGATCTGACTAACGACACTAACTGCATGAGAAATATCTGACCTGGTCAAACAAAGATACACAAGTTGACCCATTAGCCGTCTGTAGCGAGTTGGATCTGTGAGAGGCTCATCATTTGTGAGACGAAGCTTCATATGAAGCTCCAAAGGAGTATCAACTATCCGACTATCCGATAGACCTACAGACGCAATAATCTCTGAAGTATACTTCTGCTGAGAAACAAGTATCCCTCTGCCACTTTGTGCAATCTTTAGTCCAAGAAAGTAGCAAAGATATTCAAGGTCCTTCATCTGAAATTGCTGATGAAGGTACCTCTGAGTAGCTGCAATTCCTACTAAATCATTGCCAGTCAAAATCATGTTATCTACACAGAATAAGAGAAGAACTCGTCCCTGCGGTGACAACCACACAAATAGAGAATGATTCTGAGAATACTGCTGAAAACCTGCGTTACGAATATCACTCCGAAATACTCAAACCAAGTCTGGGGAGCTTGCTTGAGACCATAGATAGCACGACGAAGACGACAAACATATACCAGCTGAGTGGAAAGATCTGGAGGGGGCTGCATATAGTCAACATTGGATAAAGAATCGTGAAGAGACATTATTCACATCCATGAAGAGTAGCCATCGACGAATGACAACAACAGTTACTAATGTACGAACTGTGATCATCCTAGCTACGAAGGCAATGTCTCATCATAGTCAATTCCATGTTCCTGTATAAAATCTTGGACAATGTGACGAGTCTTGTGTCGCTCAATGGATCCGTTAGGTCGATACTTGATCTTGAAGATCCATTTAGAACTAACCGGCTGGATTCCGTCTGGGAGTGGAACGACATCCCAAGTGTCCGTCTGCTGAAATGTTCGAAACTCCTCTGCCATAGCCTCATTCCAATCAGAGTACTGAACGTCTTGGTAAGAACTGGGCTCTCTTGTAGCATGGATAGTAGTAAGGAAGGAATGGGACTGTGAAGAATATGAGACTAAAATAGCAAAATCAAACTTATCCGATGGACCGGAACAGTCGAGAGTAAAACGAGGAGGTACGTTGGGACTGACGGAGAGGTTGTGGTGGAGGAGTAGATGGTGGAGAAGATGGAATAGCGGAGGCTGGTGGAATATGTGTAGGATCCTTATGAGAGTCGCGTGGGCATCGTAGGAGCCTCCCTCTCTCTCTCCCTCTCGAGCCACGACCGCGAGGCTCCTCTACTCTCTCTCGAGTAGATTTTTATGTTGATACGATATTATTGATATTACTAGTTTTTTTTTGTGCTTGTAATTTTGTAATTGTTAGTTTGTTACTATGTTATGATGTTATGTTAGATGTTTTTTTGTTAGTTACTTAGTTTTAGTCTTTAGGACATTAAGAACATTTAGTACATCTTGAGATTTGAATTTGATAGGACATTTAGTATATATAATATATTACATATTTATTGATATCCGATATTTTGATATCTCCGAATCTCTCTGATATCCAAAACCGATATGAACCCGATATCTCGAACATTGGCTAAGAACATCGGTTGCTGATTGATGTCCTACTGCTCTAAGCTTATCATCGGGGGAACCTTAAGTTGAACGTTGCGAGGGTATTGATGCTACTGCAGTCGGTGGCTCAGAAGTCACGTCGGCGATGCAAATATGATATTTCTTATACGCAACCCAAAAGTAGGGAAGGTCACCTTCATATTTCTTCTGCAACATTTCGGGCACAACGCACCCTTCATTGTTGCACCGATAGTACTCTATAGCCATCTGGTGCTCCTATCTGAGTATCTTTATGAGTGCTTCCCCGACTACTACCTTCATTAGTGAGGTTTGTCATTGGCCTCTTCCCTTTGTTAGCGGTTCCTTCCTGGCACCCTGGTGTTGCTCGTTATGGTGACGAGGTGTAACGTCCCAGTCCTAAAATACGTAGGGCCAGGTATACGAATACAGGCCAGCAGTACTTCACCAATGGGCCAAGCTATACAACAAGCCCATTAGCGAAATACTTAAGCTGTAAATCATGATAACACCAGAAAATATAACACAGTCCACAGGTATATACATCTAATCACATCCACAGAGTCCACAAAGAGATCAAGAATAAATAAGGAAATGTCTCAAATATCCAGCAATAAAAGTAATGAAGTCTGTGCGGGTAAAATCATCCCGAAATCATAGAAATAGAAAGAAAGTACAAATCAACTACAAGTCTGATGAAAAGAAAAGGAAATAATGTAGCAAGACTAAAAATGATTATAACATGATCACGAAAAATTCTCTGGCACTATCTCGTCCTCCTGTGCCGGTACACCTCCGATCTCAGCTCCCGAATCGTAAACCTCTGGGTAGTCTTCAGCTTCGTCTAAGCCTGGGAAATAGCCAGGTCCTCAGAGGACTAGCAAGGTGCATAATATACATGCCAAGGTACAGAAATAAAAATATGAACTAGGGCAATCTACTATATCCGTCTATGTGCTATGCAAGTGAGATATTTTTCTATAATACCAGACCCCTTCCACTAAGGCTCACTAGCACCTCAGCAGGGTATTGTCTCCAGTACCTGTGTCGTGGCACCAAGGACAATCAATTCTCGACAGTGATAATCCCTTCCTCTGCTACAGAGATAAAGGTCACTAAACAACGGGCCACACGACAATAGTCTGATATTGTAGTCAAGTTCTCCCCAATCCCCATGTCTAGAATCTAACAATGTCAAGTCTGTACAGTCATCTCGAAAGTAAAAACAATACTGATAAAGAAATCTGGAATGCTAACATGAGTTCAATACCATGAATAGTTATGTAAACCTCGCATCATGAATGTGTCGGTGTCCTGTGGTCAATTGTGTCAATGGACACATCAATATGTACGTAATGCCTAATGTCAATACTCGATGTCGCTATCATGACATCGGCACCCGTCTATAAACGGACACTAAGTATCAACGTCATACGTCATGCAATGTTAATAAAAAAAACAACAAGACAGAAAAGAAAGATCTGTAACGATGGCAAGGCACGCTTGCCTGTAACTGCTGTCTGCGGGTAGGCCTGTCCAACTCCGGTGTCCTTGTCGGTCCTCCCAAGCTCACCTATAATAATACACTATATTTAAATTTAATATTCTATATCAACATACCATATATAAATTATATGAGTATTTATGACTCCTAGTTGTCATAACGTTGCTACGACACTACATCTATTATATAAGTACATATAGGTACCAAATCCTCTCGTAAATACTTTACAATTATAACAAAATAATATATTTAAATTCTGAAATTTATCTATAAATATTTATATATTGCTATAATGCTATTTTCAATAGGAAACCCTTTCACAAGTGGTCTTATGTCAATGCCACATATGACTTCCTCAAATCGATCCATTAATTTAGTTCCGAAACAATAATAAAATAAAAATAATAAATTCTGTAAAAATTACATAAATTAGTTAAAATAGTATTTATAATGTTAAACCTTGCACAACATAAAGTTTAATATGGATTCATGGAGTTTTGACACTTTTGGACACAAGGAAAACAGAATTTTTCGGAGTTCGGTGACATGACAAATGTCATAAATTTTTAAAAATAGCAAACGGATGCGAAACCTAACTTTCAGATATGCGTCGGAAAGGTATCGACATCTAGATTATGAATAAAAATATAAAAGGTTAGAAATTGACCTTAGATAGGCGAAAAGTGGCCCGCAACAGAATTCGTCAGTTCTGGATACCCTGTCGTAGAATCAACGCCACGAGCAAACCGCTTGGAACTAGGGGATCCGGCGATCAGAGGTTGGACTAGACACACAAAGGTAACTCTCACATTTGGTTTGAGGAGAAAAAGATGAGAAAAAGTGGGTGAAACATCATCTACAATTTGACTAACCTGATGTGACGTTTCAGACTTCGATTCGACAGAGTTTCGGCCCAAGTAGCGCGTCGTGCACCTCTCTAACGGCCCAAGGTTGCTCCTATAGTTGCTAGGGTGGAAGAGGATGTTGATAGGGACGTCCAAGTGGTGGTGGTTGGCGCAAAAATCGAGGAGAAATTATATTTTGTGAAGAAAGGGGGGTCGGCTAGGATTTCGGGTTTGGAGTGGTGGCCGCTAGGTTTGGGGGGAGGGATTTGTGGAGTAGTGGGTGGTTATAAGAGAGGGAGATGGTTAGGGATATATATATATATATATATATATATATATATATATATATATATATATAGTGCATGGGCTTTGGTTTGATCTAATTTGGATAGGATTTGGTTCTCCAAATCATACTATTATTAATAGGTTTCCTATTTTGGTTAGATGTTTGACCAAGCCAAATATATAAAGGAATATTGCATATGGTTGCAATTAAACCTCTAAAATTTCCTTAAATATATGTATACTTGGTTTTGGTACTCCTAGTTAGGCTCTAACTAGTAGGATTGACTAGGTTAGGGTCCGAGTAGCATTACTAGTCAAATTGGACCCGAAAATTAATTTAATGAGTCTCATGTGCCATTTGCAAATAAGTAGCACATGGGAACTCGATTGGATGGTACACCCTAGGCATATGCATTGTAGACTCAACATGGGTCAAAATCATATATTGGGTCATACGGTTTCGATCTATGTCAAGTCCCAAAAGCAAATTGGAAGTTGGCTTAAAATTACGTCAATGGCTCAAATTGGCCTAAGTTGGCCCGAAGTTGTGCGAAGTCAAAAGAATATTGAAAAGCAAATTTGGTTGGGACATGATATATCAAACTGAAGGTGGACGAGTCTAGAATTCAAATATGGAACTGGATTTGAGAAAACAATATTTGTTGTGCTTCCAAAATCAAAGCTACAGTAAACCACTAACATAACCATTATTGACTTTAATAAATTAAAATATCTATATAAAATAATTAAAAATAAGATACAAAAATGAGGGGGCTTACACGAGGTATGTAGCCGATTCCCATCCGCCGGGCGCCGGCCCGCTCGCCGTTAGTCCCATTGTAGTTTTGATTCCCTTGGTGCTCCGATCTTCCTGCCACTCTCGTGCGCGCAGAGGACTTTTGTTGGGGCATCTTCGTCATTGAACTGTGGTCCAGCCTCCTCTTTCTTCTTGCGGTAGGCCTCCCTCCTTCCTCGATGAAGTAGCTCCTTGACGTCCGCCACTAGTGGAGTCGCCGGGGTCCAAAACATCCCCTGCGCCGCTGTGTGGGAATCCCGACCCAAACCCTAGAGGAGCAGACATGAGAATATATATATATATATATATATATATATATATATATATATATATATATATATCCTATTTTATTGATGAAGGCTTTGTTTTTGTTGTGTAGTGTATTCTGTTCTGTGAACAAACCCCAATTTTTAAGATGATTGATTAGGTAGCTGTCTAGTATCAAAATAGCAAGACTTATTTACATTTAAGTACCCCTCAACTATTTCCAATTTGCTATTTGATATCCTAAACTATTTTTATTACTATGTTGCTAGCTAATTTTTTTGTTGTTGTTGCAGTTTGCTACCATGACTGTGTTGGCGAAAAACAGTAAAGGACCAATTTGCCCTTTACTATAAATGATTATTAGTAACTTAGTTATGTGCATAACTTAAGTCCTTTGTTTTTAGTAAAAAAAAAGTCATCCAGATTCAAAGTATTACATTAAACCCCTTAAACTTTTTCTCTTACACTAAAACAAATATTTTTACAAAACCACTCTCAAAACATTTCCTCCCATTTACATTCCATCCATCTTCTTCCATATTCTTCCATCTCAAACTATAAACCCTAAACCCTCACTCTCACCATTGCCATTACTCCATCTCAAAAACCATAATCCTAACACACCCTCACAATCACTACCACCACCACCATCGTCCCTCACTATCATCACCACCCTCACTACCACCACCACCACCACCACCACAATCACCCCTCCGCCTTCCCCCACACAGCCACACACATCCCTCGCAGAAGACTGGATTTGGTTCCGTTATGGTGGGGGTGAGGGTGGGAGATAGGATTAGGTTTAGCAGAGTGGATTGTCGAAGAAAATTGATGTAGTTCTCTTCATTTGAGGGGAAAAAGTGACCAAAAAGTTTAAATGACATTTAAATATGACAGAATTTAAACAGGAGGCACTTAAGTTCTAAAATCTCAGTTTTGGGGGAAACCGAGAATAGTTGCAAACCGAGAATAGTTTGAGGGTATTTAACTGCTGTTGAGAACTAATAAGGGATTTAGTCCCACATTGGAAAATGTAGTATGAAGAGGAGCTAGACTCCCTATAAGTAGTAGAGTAGCCAATCAATAAAAAGTACAACAATTATTCTCTACATGGTGTCAAAGCTATAACCACAAAAAAAAAAATTTTCACCCCTACCCCAACCCGGCAAACCCACCCCCCCGCACCCCTCCCGACGCCCCTCCGCCGCCGAACCCCCCTGCTACCCCCCGGCAGTTCCCCCCCCCCCCCCCCCCCCCCCCCCCCCCCCCGCCCCCTCCCGACGCCCAACCCTACCTGACGCCCCCTGCTGCCGCCGCCGACCCCCCCTGGCTGCCCCGACGTCCCCCCTGCTGCCTACGACGCCCCCCCCCCCCCACAACCCCCCCTCTTCCGACCCAACTGCTGCCGACCCCCCCTTTTTTTCAAAACGAAAAAAAATCCTAATTTGCAAGAGAGATTATGTGGGCGGTTATTCGAAGACGGATGGACGTCAAATGCTTTATTTGCACCATCTGTTCCTAGATTTCGCCCTCCGGAATTACAAAATGTTTTTTTGTTTTTTCGTTCTCGATCTGCAAATTAGGATCTACATGCGCGCGCCGGTGTTGGCCACGTTGACAACACATTCGTAAGGTCTCTATTGAAGACTTTACATAACGACGACGACGATGAAGCCGACGAAGACGACGACGACGACGACGACGACGACGCCGCCGCCGCCGCCGACGAATCACAGTTGAAGACGCCATGGATTCGATCAGTGGTAAACTGACAGCAGAAGAGATGAAGGTCTTGGTTGATGATATTTTATCAAAGAGATTAACCGAGGCAACCCCACGTGTGATCCATACTGATGTGGATCCGTCACCCTACAAAATGGAGAAACTGGACAAGCTGGAGGCGAAGTTGGAGGGAACGTCCAACTAATTGAAATGGTCACGGCAGACAATGCGGACGCTGAAGGGACGAGGCTTGGTTGGCTACGTCAATGGCCAAACCAAGGCGCCAGATGATCCCTCCTCAAAGGAGTTTGCTATTTGGGAAATTGTCAACAATGTTGTGGCTGGCTGGTTGTCAGCCTCCTTGACCGACCAGGTGTCGGACAATATAGAGGCGATGGAGGCTGCTGCTGATATATGGCGGACTTTGAAGGATATGTACTCAGGCTCAGGCAATCCTATGCCGGTCTTCCAACTGCAGGATGAACTTGATAGGGTGGCCCAGGACGATCGTACCATCTCTGAGTATGCAGCACTGTTGAAGAAGTACTGGTCTGATCTGGATCACTATGATCCTCTTGGGATGGAAGATGCACAAGTCGAAGCCAGCATTTGCGAAACATTTCCAAAAGTTCTTGGATTATATTTCGCGACAACGGATGATGAAGTTCTTGAAGGGTCTTAACCCTGTGTTTGAGCATAGAAGGAATATACTCCTAGCACAAGCACACCTATGCTTCCAACCTTAGAAGAAGCCATAGCTGTCATGGCACAAGAAGAGGCTCGATTGAAGTTGATGTCCCAACAAGGACTATTTCCAGGAGGAGCAAGCCGCTGTTGACATGTCTGCCCTTGCCGCCTTCAATCAGCCTCCCTCTGTGGCCGGTGTTTGCCACAACTGTGGTGACTCAGGGCATTACATCAGATTTTGTCCAAAACTCCCTGCAAAGTCAGTCGAGTGATCGTGGACGGGGCCGCGGAGGACGTCGAGGTGGTAGAGACGGTTATGCTGGTAGAAGGAAAAATTATTCTGGAGGACACAAAGCTAATCTGGCGGAGGAAGGGGAAGAAAATAACCTGGCTGAGTTAACCCCTCTTGAGAAGGAGTTCCTCGCGAAGTAACGCAGCACGAAGCTGGGTTCGGACGGCAGTCATGGGGCGTCATCTACCTCGGTGGATCATATCACTTGCTTTGCCCAAACCAGCACAGGTATTCCTGCGCGTGCTCTTGCAGCAGCTGTCCACCAACCAGTTTGGATTATGGACTCTGGGACATCTCGCCATGTCACGGGGTCCCGCGGTGCGTTCAATACGGACGCTGAAGGGACGAGACTTGGTTGGCTACGTCAATGGCCAAACCAAGGCGCCAGATGATTCCTCCTCAAAGGAGTTTGCTATTTGGAAATTGTCAACAATGTTGTCGCTGGCTGGTTGACAGCCTCCTTGACCGACCAGGTGTCGGACAATGTAGAGGCGATGGAGGCTGCTGCTGCTATATGGCGGACTTTGAAGGATATGTACTCAGGCTCAGGCAATCCTATGCGGGTCTTCCAACTGCAGGATGAACTTGATAGGGTGGTCCAGGACGACCGTACCATCTCTGAGTATGCAGCATTGTTGAAGAAGTACTGGTCTGATCTGGATCACTATGATCCTCTTGGGATGGAAGATGCACAAGTCGAACCAGCATTTGCGAAACATTTCCAAAAGTTCTTGGATTATATTTCGCGATAACGGATGATGAAGTTCCTTGAAGGGTCTTAACCCTGTGTTTGAGCATAGAAGGAATGTACTCCTAGCACAGCCCATGCTTCCAACCTTAGAAGAAGCCATAGCTGCCATGGCACAAGAAGAGGCTCGATTGAAGTTGATGCCCAATAAGGACTATTTCCAGGGGGAGCAAGCCGCTGTTGACAAGTCTACCCTTGCCGCCTTCAATCAGCCTCCCTCTGTGGCCGGTGTTTGCCACAACTGTGGTGACTCAGGACATTACATCAGATTTTGTCCAAAACTCCTGTAAAGTCAGTCGAGTGATCGTGGACGGGGCCGCGGAGGACGTCGAGGTGGTAGAGGACGGTTATGCTGGTAGAAGGAGAAATTATTCTGGAGGACACAAAGCTAATCTGGCGGAAGGAAGGGGGAGAAAATAACCTGGCTGAGTTAACCCCTCTTGAGAAGGAGTTCATTGCGAAGTAACGCAGCACGAAGCTGGGTTCGGACGGCAGTCATGGGACGTCATCTACCTCGGGGGATCACATCACTTGCTTTGTCCTAAACCGGCACAGGTATTCCTGCGTGTGCTCTTGCAGCAGCTGTCTACCAACCAGGTTGGATTATGGACTCTGGGGCATCTCGCCATGTCACGGGGTCCCTGCGGTGCGTTCCAGGACTATACTCACCTACTGACGCCGGAGAGCATTCAGACTGCTTGATGGTAACTCCAGCCCTGTCATGGGTAAAGGCACTGTCGCATGCACCCCTTCTCTGACTCTCACCAATGTCTTACATGCTCCGTCTTTTCCTGTCAATCTTCTTTCTATTAGTGCCATTATTCTTGATCTTAACTGTACTGTTTCCTTTGACATTCCTACGGTGACTTTTCAGGAGAAGGGGACAGGACGAGGACTAGGGACTGGCACATGGCATAAGGGGCTGTTGTACTTGGACAGGACAGGACTGGACTGGACAAAGCATTGGCATCTCTGGTAGCAGATACACCACCGGAAGATTCACGGCGCAGTGTAGAAGATGAATTACTACTCCACCACCAGCATGTCGGTCATTCTTCTTTTAAAATTATTAGTCGCATGTATTCGTCCTTATACCAAAGGGCTAATAAAGAGAAGTTATTTTGTAATGCATGTGAGTTGGGTAAACATACCAGAAGCACGTATGTGAGTTCAGGAAGTAGAAGTTCAGCTGCATTTGATATGATACATTCGGACGTATGGGGCCCTTGTCCTACAACCGGTATTAACGGTTTTCGATGGTTCGTCACTTTTATTGATTGTTATACTCGCATGACATGGGTCTACCTTATGAAGAATAAAAGTGATGTCTTTGAGGCGTTTCGAGACTTTCATCGCCGAGTAGAAACACAATATGGCACTAAAATTAAGTGCTTACGGTCTGACAATAGGACGGAGTATACAAATAAGAAGGTTGCTGAGTATTTATCCACTCATGGAATACTACACCAAACTTCATGTGCCTATACACCGCACAAAAATGGTGTGGCCGAACGGAAGAACAGATACCTGCTGGAGGTCGCACGGACGATGATGCTGGCTATGAATGTCCCGAAACACTTATGGGGGCAGGCGGTGTTAACGGCCTCTTATCTCATAAACAGAATGTCATCTCAGGTATTAGACTGGAAGACACCGTTGGAGATGCTTACTGGTGCAACTACGTACACTGTTCCACCGAAAGTATTTGAGTGTGTATGTTTAGTCCAAGATAATATGCCAGGAGTTGACAAACTGGATCCTAGAGCGGTTAAATGTGTCTTTGTCGGGTACATGGCAACTCAGAAGGGATACGCATGTTGGAGCCCAGTTGAGCGGAAGATGTTTGTAAGCATGGACGTTACATTCAGAGAACTGGAACCATATTATGGTTCGGATGACGGTTCAGCGTTTGGTGATACACCTAACACAGAGGGTGTTAGATGTGAGGGGGAGAAAATAAGCCCATCTGTGGTGGTCGGATCGGTCCCATGTCCGGTCGTGAAAAACTGGACGACAGGGGGAGAAAGCAGTGACTCCGATACAGAAGATGAAGAAGATACATATGTTAAATAGGGGGAGCAGCAGACAATGGCCAAGGAGCTCTAAGTTTACAGAAGGAGACAGCAGAAGTCCAGTACTGTGCCTGTACCGTGCTCTGTGCCTACTGTACCAAGTCCCTCGTCTACTCCTGCTCCAACTCTTGAAGATATTGCCCCCGCACTGAATCAATCTGATTCTGAAGCGGATCTCTCTGACTCTGATGGTATGATCTCTCCACCACCTATTGCTCCCTTAAGAGATCTTCTCGCATCAATGCGGGTAAGGCTCCTAGTCGTTTTGATGATTATGAACATGATATTGCCAACTACCTGTCTTATTCTAACATTTCTTCGAATTATCGAGCCTTTATTGCATCATTAGACTCTACTTCGTTGTCCCAAAAGTTGGCAGGAAAGCAAAGAAAGATCTAAGGTGGAAAGCTGCAATGATGGAAGAACTTGGGGCACTGGAGAAAAATAAGACGTGGTAGCTGGTTCCATTACCCAAAGGGAAAGAAAACTGTGGGATGCAAATGGGTGTACACAGTAAAGGAGACGTCAGAAGGAAAAGTGGAACGATACAAGGCAAGGTTGGTTGCAAAAGGATACACACAATCATATGGACTATGATGAGACGTTTCCTCCAGTAGCGAAAATGAGCATCGTAAGAACTCTGGTCTCCATTGCAGCAAACTATGGGTGGAAGTTATACCAGTTAGATGTGAAGAATGCCTTTCTCCATGGGGACCTACAAGAAGAAGTGTACATGGAACTCCCGCCATGGTGCTATGCTACAGAATCAGACGGAGGGACATCGCATGGAAAAGTGTGCATACTAAAGAAGTCGTGATATGGACTCAAGCAATCCCCTCGAGCCTGGTTTGACAGATTCAGAAAGGCTGTTACAGGCATGGGATACCATCAAGCAAATGCAGATCATACGGTCTTTCTTCAGCATGCAAGAGGCCACATCACTATACTTGCTGTATACGTAGATGATAGTAATCACAGGTAATGATGAAGTCGAGATTGCTAAGCTGAAGTCAAAACTCGCAAAGGAGTTTGAGGTGAAGGATTTAGGAGCGATGAGGTACTTTCTAGGTATCGAGGTATGTGAAGGCGAACAAGGAATTGTTCTCTCACAGAGAAAATATGCACTAGATCTGCTGAAGGAGACATGGATGCTGGGATGCAAAGCAGCAGTCACTCCAATTGACCAGAAGTGCAAGTTGGGAGCAGAAGCAGGAGAGCCAGTTGATCGTGAAAGATATCAACTTGTAGGGAGATTGATTTATCTGGGGCACACTCGCCCTGATATCTCATTTGCGGTGAGTGTAGTAAGTCGCTACATGCATGATCCAAGAACGGGTCATATGGATGCAGTATTTCAGATCTTGAGATACCTGAAAGGGACGTCAGGGAAAGGGCTATGGTTCAAGAAGAATGGATGTATAGAAGTTGAGGGATACTGCGATGCAGACTGGACGAGCTTCATTAGACGATAGAAGGTCTACAACGGGATATTGTGTCTTTGTAGGAGGAAACTTGGTCTCATGGAGAAGCAAGAAACAGTCAGTGGTAGCACGGTCTACAGCTGAAGCAGAATACAGAGCAATGGCTTTAGGAGTGTCGGAGTTGCTGTGGGTGAAAGTGTTGCTGACAGAGTTGAAGCTGGACAAGGGAGCACCGTTACGTCTTCTGAGCGATAGTCAAGCTGCAATAAGTATAGCTAACAATTCAATTCAGCACGACAGAACGAAGCACATCGAGATCGATCGATTCTTCATCGAAGAGAAGCTGGAACAAGGGATACTCAAGATTGATCATGTTCGCTCAGAAGAACAAGTGGCTAGACTGTCTGACTAAGGGTCTTAGTTCATTAAGTCCTGTCGAAGCTATGTAACAAGATGAGAATGATTAATATCTATCGCCCATCTTGAGGGGGAGTGTTGAGAACTAATAAGGGATTTAGTCCCGCATTGGAAAATGTAGTATGAAGAGGAGCTAGACTCCCTATAAGTAGTGGAGTAGCCAATCAATAAAAAATACAACAATTATTCTCTACAGCTGCAAATAAACAAAATAACAGACAACTTTCTGATACGGCTTTTTAGCTTAACACTCATGTAGATATAACAAAAAGGGTGAAGCAAATCAATATCACATATAATTTTGTTCTTATTCTGACCCATTTGGTATTCTTCCTATCCTATTACTTATGAAATATTAAAATACAATAACAAGAAGAAAGATATCCTTTATAGTTTATCCCAAATCTTTGTGGTTTGCTACATGAGGTCCTTTCCATTCAGCTTGAAGGTGATCTTCATTACATTAGCAACCACCATATCCATTGTGACTTCCTTGGTCTATGCTTGATTTTGTGTTTTCTTAGTTCTACCAGCTCCTTGACTACAACTGTATAGCTCTACTATCTATAATCGGGCAGTTATTTAGCATTGATACCGGAGGAGGGTTGCGTCAATTAGCCGTCAGCTAGATAAAACTTCGTTAGATTTCTATGAATCAAATCCTTATATACTAATGTTACTTCAATCAAAATACTACGAACTATAAAGAACTAATATGCTCTTAAATTTCTTGGTTGTGATGCACCCCCTTGAACTATCTTGTTGGAACCCTTATGGATGTAGCTCTTTTCCTCCCTTGAATTTAATTCTGGTTATGTTTTCATCATTCTATATTGACATCTGTGTCATAAGCCAAATAATCATTAAACAATTGCTATCCGTTCTTCAGGTTGTTCCTACAATCTATACCCACATAACGGGATACAAGATTCACTCAAACCAGGTAAGTGGATTTTGATAAACTATTTAGTCTTTAAAAAAGATCTGTTATATAGTTTTCATTCTTGATCTGCTTGCAGTTTTCAGTGACAGAGCACTTTGTGGAGGGAAATGTTTATCCTAAGCCTCTTCCTGGAGTACTCTTAGTTTATGACTTCTCCCCTATTAAGGTTTTAAATAATTTATGTGTTATTTTACGTTCGTTCTCTGTTTTCTTTTTTCCTCTGTTTATCTGCTTTGGGATGATTGGAAAGAGAGTGCCTAATAACATATCCAACTTAATTATTTCATATCACCTTGCCTCTTTGGATCCCTTCCTAGGCTTCGGGATCTTGAAGAGTTCCTCCTTAGATGAGCATAGTTCATCGAAGCAGGAAAAGGTCTACCCTCTTGGCCTCTGAGGTCTTCTCGCAAGTCCCTCACTTGATATTATTACCTGTTCAAGAGGATTGATGTCAGAGTGGACTATTGGTTATAAAAGCTTCATCAATTGGAGCTTTCTTGTCTTTAAGTAGAGCTTTATACTTGAACCCTTTTTTTGATGGGGAAGGGTTGGATGATGACAACAACAAAATGAGTACTAGATATTATCAGTAAGAATCATGTGTCACACTATGGCTTGCCGTGGACGAGAAATTCCTATGTCACACATGATAGTATCTATTTATTTGAAAATTCATGTTTGGCATATTAACGATTATCTTGTTTAAGCCATTCTTGAATATAAGATAAACACAAGTGTCTATTGGATCTTATGCCATACATGAATCAGAATTATTAGTACTACAAATATTTCCAACCAAAAGAAGGATATAAACTTGCCTGATGTTCCCTACATCTCTCTTTTTGGGCAGTTATTTTGAACTCACAAGTCGTTTTCGTCCTTGCATATGAAGCAGAAAAGCTATTTTCTTAGCTTTTAGATCTCTCTGACCATCCCTTTTATCACGTTTAGTATCCTGATCGGTGTGATCCCCTCTCTTATTTGTCATGTGAATTATTCCCCATGACCAATCATCAGTAAAGAAAAGAGAGAGAGAATATGACAAAAGCTGAAGTTTACCTTAACACCATAACCCGTAAGCCATGACATCGTTATGGGATTGATATAAATAATCATTTTTTAGAATATTATGGATACTTTTTGACCTATCATCAATTATATGAAATGGAAAGTTTACATGATTGGTTTTTCCACTTAAAATTAATGCCATAGGCCCTTATGCTAATTCATCAAGGTAATCCTTATAATGAAAAGATGGTTTGATATGAATTTGTTTAGATTTTTGAGGCATACATTATACACCATTACTGGTACCTATTATTGACCAGGAAGCACGGACACTCAACAATTCAGACCTTGTCTTGTCAGACACGTATCAGACACATCCCGAACACTCCAAAATACAGTAGGAAACACCAAAACAGGTGCCATGTTTGTATCTATGTCCTTGCAACAAAGACTTTTGACTATACTTCGATATGTTTGGTAGATCACAGTCTAGGGATCACAAATCCTACAGATTAGACATGCCACATGAGCACATGCTTGTCAGAAGACATGGACATGCCAAAATATGCAAACACTCTAATATCTATGCATGTCACCATGTCTCTATTATGTCGTGTCATCTACACAACATGAATTACAATATATGGCGATTAACATCAATTGCAAGTAACAGTGCTGGAAATGAAAGTAGGAAACCTGATCATGAATTGAGAAACATTTGTTTGTTTTTATGCTAGTCCATATATGCTGAAATGAGAAATCTCTCTCTCTCTCATGCTTATGATAGTTGGCTTCCTATGAAGTATAATGAGATTACTACTACATTGGACAGTATAACATCTCAGAAAAGAATCATGGATCACACATGAACATTTGCAAAAGAACACATTTTCTGCCACCTTGCTAAATACGTTATAGGTTCGTTTTCATATAGTTACTGATCTACGGGCTTTTGTTTCAGCATGAACAACCATTTGCAGAATAAGACAAATTTCCTTAGATATTAAGTTATATTTTTTAGTATTTAATTACCATTTAAAATTGTTAATTAAATACTTTATCCATATAGTGCCCTTATCCTTATCTATGTATGTATTCGTGCAACATAGGAAGAGATTAATAAATTAGCTGGCCAGAAAAAAAAAGGGCATACAGGTCTTATTTTTGTTGTCAGCACAGTAGAGTTGGAAGGTAGATGCCTGTAAAAAGAAAGTAGATTTCAAATGTCATATAAATATTCGTGAAACTTCAGTAACTTGCATACACAAGATTTTGAATCTAAATTTTACAAACTTTTGCTTCAGACACGTTGAAACGCTAAGATATATATCGGGATATTAAGTTATATTTTTTAGTATTTAATTACTAATTAAAATTGTTAACTAAATACTTTATCCATATATTTGTCCCTTTTTTTCTGGCCAGCTAATTTATTAATCTCTTCCTATGTTGCACGAATTTCCTTAGATAAGTTATATTTTATAGTATTTAATTACCAATTAAAATTGTTAATTAAATACTTTATCCTTATAGTGACCTTATCCTTACCTATGTATGTATTCGTGCAACACAGGAAGAGATTAATAAATTAGCTGGCCAGAAAAAAAAAAAGGGATAAAGGTCTTATTTTTGTTGTCAGCACAGTAGAGTTGGAAGCTAGATGCCTGTAAAAAGAAAGTAGATTTCAAGTGTCGAATAAATATTCGTGAAACTTCAGTAACATGCATACGCAAGATTTTGAATCTAAATTTACAAACTTTTGCTTCAGACGTTGAAACGCTAAGATACATATCAGGATTCTTGAGATGCAAGGGTGAAGCAAACAGAATATCATAGTGAAACATGCAGTCCAACAGAATATTATGCACTCAGCAATTTTACAGTTCTCAAATAGAAGTATTGACCTAGTTACTTGTATAGTAACATACTCGGGAGTATCTTCTGTAAAATTTATTGGAACATAAGAATGTTCTTTCTAGGTTTCTCATTCATTCACTCATACAACAGATTCTGCATGCACTTGGTCTCCTACCTTTCTCCTTTGTGACATCAGAAAATATTTTCACCTCATATTCTTACTGGTGCCATTTGTTTCTGGCAGTTCTTTACAGTTAATTTATATGGTGCTTTACTTGTTATTTGTCTCTGTGCGGGAATTTTAAAATATATGTATTTGACTGTTTTGTAGGTGATATTCACAGAAGAGAATAGTTCTCTCCTCCACTTCCTGACAAATTTCTGTGCAATAATTGGAGGTTAATTCTGTTCATTCCATCTGTTAATAAGTGCATTTAGTTCATTTTAGTAATTGGCACGTTAAGATGTAGCCTAGGCTCCACCCAATAGGTTATCAAAAGGATAATCTGTCACCGGCATCACTGCTTCCAAAAGCAGCAAGACCAGCACAAACTAGAGAACTAGAAAACCAAATTAGACAATGATGTACCATGCTTGTTCCCGCAAGGGAGTTAGATCATTAGTTTGCTAACTCCTGTGCACCCCTGGTTCCTGGTGATGGCCTGTTGATATTTCATGCAACTTTGAATTAGTTAGGATAAGATTTGAATCTGCCTGAAGTTCTATTTATTTGGGTTATGCTTTCAGGAGTTTTCACGGTAGCTGGAATACTTGATGCCATCTTCTATCATGGCCATCGTGCAATCAAGAAGAAGATGGAGCTTGGAAAGTTGGGGTGACTTTTTTGTTTAAGGTCAAGGAATGTGTCCCAATTTCCCATATATCTCAGGCCTGATGATCGGAATTGTAGTCGACTTAAAGATTTGCAGCTCGATAATGCAGTGTTGGAAACCACGACACTTGGAGACTACCTGATCATTTGTCGAATGTGATTCGAACCAAAGGACGTTTGTGCTTAAGATACAAAATCAACGTGTTTTAGGACCTGTTAGACGAAATGCTGTGTGAACAATTTAACGGATTATATTCTTATAGTATGAACATTGCCGAAAATTCTCTAGTCAATATAGCCCCTATCCGTAAAAATATTTTATGCTATTTCTTCTGCTGCGGAATTGTTATATGCTTCAGCTGATTCTTCAGCCCGCCATCCGCTTCCGAAAATATTTCTTTATCTGCTTGTAGCTTTCACCTCCATGTTGTTTTGATCTTGGTGGTTGCATGAATGGAGCAGCAGTTGGTGGCAGAAGAGTGTCATATCGATATCATGGAAGGAGTGCATGCCACTGTTGCGTACTGTGTTGTAACAGGAAATTGTAGTACCTCATGTTATCATAGCCTTTGCTTTAGTTTTCTTGGGGACCAGAAATTTGAAGAGAATGAATGGAGGAGAGTGATATTTTACTTGGCAATTGGAGCTTCAGTGGAAGTACTGTCATGGTTTCTTGAATATTCAAGCCCGAGTTGCTTGGGTGGGCCAATTTATCATGTGGCCACTGGAGCTTTGTCCGGTGGAGATGACTCATTGCTACTTGGACCTTTATGAACACCTGCCACTGGACCAAGAAAACTTGTGGATCCACACTCTTTTGAGGACACTGGAAAAATTCATTGCGCATTGATTGCGTCTTCCAAAGTTTGGTACGGGGCTGCGGTGTGCTTTGCAAAAATACAAATTTCCAGTCTCTCTCGAACGAAAAAGTGAGTCCCACAAGATCGTCTCAGAAACGTTCATTTTTTATCACGTTAGCGTGTCGCGTCGCGAAAGGGATCGGGAATTCCCGTGTTATCATGATTAGGCTTGGCACGGGTGGTCGGCAAGGGAGGTGACCAGTTTTAGTGGCTGGGCTCGGGATGGGGCCAACTGTGACATCAACCGCAGCTGTGTTAGGCTCAAGTTGAAGATTGTACGTTTCTTGTTCGCCATCTGATCGCTCATGTTATCCACAACTTCTCAATGCAAGCAAGCAAAGAGGATAGCGTTCGCCTGAGCCGCCCCTCGCTCATCACACAATATGCGAGTCCCAATCATGAGAGCTATAGTCTTATCTATAGAGAACGACACACAGAAGTATGTTGTTATGGGCAGGCCAACCAAGCGAATCTCTCTCTACAAACTTCCACTTGTAGCGAGATTGGAACACAACATGGTGTCGTCTATTATGCAAGAGAGCATATTTGTTCTCCAAAATGGATGTCTCAATCATGTATCATCACCTATGCATACAAAATATTATTATTTTTGTTATTCTAGGGTTACAAAGATGGACTCAAAACGTGAAACATAGAAGATCACAAATGATTGTCACAAGCCTTTGACTTATGCAATCAAATGACGATATTAGATCTGACCACAACTTGAACGAAAATAGATGAAACATAACGATTATTATCTTTGCAATCGTAGTTGTTACAATGGGATAGAGCAATTACAAAATTAGAAGAAAAACTACAAAAGAATCACTTTGCATGGGTAATGACGATCACCGTTGCTTAAAGCAAGATTCATCCCTTATCAACGACCTGCTCTTAGGAACCAACAAGTTCAATGAATTGACTTTCTGAAATGCTCCTTGTCACCTCTGTGAAGAACTCGAACGAAACGAACTCGATGAACGGCACTTCGTGGATCTTAGGTGGTGGTTGCGAAATCCACACACACACACACACACACACACACACACACACACAATATATATATATATATATATATATATATATATATATATATATATATATATATATATATATATATATATATATATATATATATATCTTAATGAGCAGAGAAGGGCATATATAGGGGAGGCACGCCATAAACGTTGCTGCGTTATTTTGCTGGTCGTGTTGTTCCGCACGTCACCCATGCAGAACTCGCGAAAACAAGCACAAACAGCGTCATCTCGCGTCCAATGCGTTGCACTGTTTCGCATGTCACCCACGCGAAACCTCGCATGGAAACGAGAGTAAACATCTCGCATCCGAGAAGTGCGAAGTGCGTCATATGTTACTTTGCGCCCTTCGTCTGAGTCTGAGTCGCTAAGCTCCTTCAAGAGTTAGCTCCTAAGAAAAATTTCAAATAATGAGTGACAAAAATAAAATTATTTCCATAGTGTCTTGATCCTTGCCCTCTATAAAAATATCCCACTAACCATATAGACTACCAATACATATGCACATGTGACAAGTCTTATGTTGAAGGTTATTTCTATGGGCACTACCAAAATTGCTAGGGGCTAGCCCAAAATAGTTCAAGTTATTACAAGTTTGCCATCCAAAATTTTTGCTAGGGGCTAGCCCAAGCACACCTATAAATACCAATTTTCGTTTTCTCTCTCCTTCTTCTCTTTTCTTTTCTTCCTCAACTATTTTCTTCTCTCCTTCTCTTCTCTTAGGTCAAAGAATTAAAACCCTAATTCTTTTCTTTTCTCCCTACATTTTTGGCAAATTGTTCTCTCCCTCAACTCTAGGTCATTGACTTCTCCAAATTTTTGGTAAGTCATCGAACTATAATATGTTACATGTTTTAAACAAGAATTTCACATATTAAAGTTGAATTATGTGTTAAATATAGAAAATTATTGAACATGGATCAACCGGGATCATCAAACGTTCCCGCCACGTCCGAAGAACACGTTCCCGCAACGTCCGAAGACAACTTTGATGCATCGGAAGCTCTCTTGGTAACTACATTTGAACTTGTCATCGGACCTAAAATCGTGCTGTGACACAGAGGACTGGCAACACTCTGGCAGTCGAGATCATAGTCTAGGACTGCCAGAGTGGTGGCAGTCCTTCACAGAAGAAGGACTGCCAGGACCCTGGCAGTCCTACAAATATGTAGGACTGTCAGGGTCCTGGCAGTCCTTCTTCTGTGAAGGACTGCCACCACTCTGGCAGTCCTAGACTATGATACTAGAATGCAGAGTTTTATTGCAGTCCTTCACAGAAGACGGTCTTGCTATTAACACAATTTGCTATTTATGGACACCAATCTTATGCACGGGCCTAATCTATGAAACCTATTTACTTTAGGATTTTGTCTAATTGTACTAACCAAAGAACATTTATTGTAGGACTTGAGATCTTCCGATTTTGCGGTACCGGCTCCAATTGCAGTCAATGTAGCCCATTTATTTTAGACCGATCTATGTTTTGAATCAAGCGAGGGTGCGGTACATTGGTGTCGAGAAGTGGGACGGAAAAATAATATTGTTCTAGTGATATCCAGATCGGCCCAAAATCGACCGGGATGACAAACTGTGGTGGTGGGCTGTGAAAGAGGTGGTGTGTTCAGGACGCACAAGAAAAACACAGTTATCCAAAGTAAAGTTCCAAGAAGAAATGTTGGAACGAGAAAATGTGGTTGTCCATTCACGATACATATCAGAAACGAAAAAGAGGGAAAATGGACAGTAGAAGTGAAGAATGGAACCCACAACCATGAGATTGCCGAGACACTATTGGGTCATCCGTATGTCGGACGGTTGAACAATACGGAGAAGAAGATAGTCGAAAACTTGTCCACCTCCGGAGTTGCACCTAGACAAATATATTCCGTCATACGACATGAAGATGAGAAGAACATGTCTACAATGAAGTCAATATACAACGCCCTAGCTTCTTCAAACGCTGTCCGGACGAAATCAAGAATGGCGATGCAAGAAGTGCTCAAGTTGCTTGCCGATAATCATTATGTTGAGTTCCATAGAAGACATCCCCAGAGTAATGAAGTATTATCACTCTTTTGGGCTCATCCTGATTGCACAAATTTGGCCAGGTCCTTTGCCGACGTGTTAGTCCTTGATTGCACGTACAAAACAAATAAGTTCAAGATGCCTCTCTTTCATGTTGTCGGGTTCACCTCTACTTGGAAAATATTTTCAGTGACATTTTGCTTCATGAAGAGTGAGAAGCTTGAAGACTACACATGGGCGTTGGAGAAACTAAAAACACTTTACACTGGTCATACAGAGCCGTCAGTATTTGTTACCGACAGAGAGTACGCCCTCATTAATGCTATTCGCATTGTTTTTTCTCAAGCGGATACATTGCTATGCACTTGGCATGTCAATCGTAATATTCAAGCCCAATGTAAGTTGAAGTTTCGGAAGGAGGATGGTAAAATCGACATGCAGATTTTTGACGAATTCTACAATGATTGGAATTGTGTGTGGCGAGCATCTACGATTGCCAGTTACGCCGCCGCATGGTACTTGTTCAAGCAAAAGTAGGAGGCGAGGGAGCCGGCATGCATTTCTTACATCAAAGATATATGGCTTGAACCGCACAAAGAACAATTCGTCTTAGCATGGTCGAATGTGGTGAAGCATTACGGCACGACAACTACCAACCGTGTCGAAGGAGCACACTCTTTATTGAAGAGGCACCTAAAATCATCTCTCGGCAACTTCGTCTCTGTTTGACAAGCTATACATTTATCAGTAGACCAGACGGTGAATGAAATTAAGGCATCATTTGAGATGAGTTTGAATATAGTCAAGCATGAGCATAGAAAGGAAGTACTCTTCGATGCCTTAATGCGCGTGGTATCTCACAAGGCGTTGGCCTTAATAGCTGATGAGATTGAAAGATCAAAGTTTGTCGGACTTGATCCCGAGGTTTGCGGGTGTGTACATCGACATACATTGGGCCTCCCTTGTGTACATCAGATTAATGAATATCGCTGTGAACCCATTCCTATTCCAGTTGAAGCAGTCGATCAACGTTGGAGGCAGTTGTCTATGATGCCTGTGGTGAAGACGGACGATGATTTCTTCTCTTTGCCACAACTGAAACTTCTCCACGCAAGGTCGTTAGCCTCAGTAGCAGCGGAGCGGTAGTCCATTGAGCTTAAAATGCAAGAAATTGCATGTCCGGTCACTAGTACAATGCATGAGCCGACCGTTGTTTCCAATCCTAAAGGCAGGTATCAAACAAGATTGACTAGTTCACAGAAGAGAAGGCTGGAGTCAACTAGGAGAGATCCATCGCACTTTGAGCATGTTGAACGAAGCTTACAGCAACCTTCGCCTGCACGGAAGGGCAAGCTTGTCGTTCGCTGAAAAATGGAGAAAATGGATCTCCCAAGAAAAGATACAGTTGCAAGCCAAACAACGAGTTTGTATATTGACAAATTTTAACCTGCGCTTCGAAGTTACATTTGGTCTATTGTCGATGTCCCCGGTGATGGCCATTGCGGATTTCATGCCCTTGCAATGCATCTTGGTTATGATGACAAAGACGGATGGAGATGGGTGGGACAGGAGCTGTACGAGGAGTTAGAGACTCGTCTTCCATTCTACTCCCGCATCCTAAGCGAAGAAACGGTTGCAAGTTTGTTGTTAAGTATCCCTTGCACCGACAGTGTTACCGGGACAGAACACTACATGTCAGTCCCGTCTGTCGGCTATTTATTTGCTAATAGGTACATGATACTTGTTGTACTTATCTCACCGGATATTAACAATACATTCTTTCCGATGTGCGCTCCTCCGACGGACCACGGAGTGTCTAACCTATGTACTATAGGTCTGATCGGGGATCACTTCGTTGTACTAAAGATGATCGCTCATTCTCCGATTCCTTCACCTTCAACAGTTTGGTACAAAAGAGCACCGGTCGAAGCCATCGCTTGGACCACACCTTTCGTTGAGCAGATCAACCATTGTAAGAGGTTGTTGAAGATTGAGGAACCAAGAGACTTACCTGCTGACCACTACGACGTCAAAATCGACTAAGTATAGATATATTTACAATCTAACATTTTGTATATGGAGGACCACTTTTGTATACAGTGAAATATGAAGTCCAGTAATATATATAGAGTAAATTTTGAGTTATATGTGTTTGATTTTGCGTACCTGTGTTATATGTGCCTACCTGTGTACTATATGTGCCTGCCTGTGTTATATGTGTTTACCTGTGTCTACCTATGTTATATGTACCTACCTGTGCCTTATCTGTGTTATGTGAGTGTCCACTGTCACATCGTTTCAGTTTGAGAAACTGTTACAGAGTATCAGTATCAGGACTGCCACACCCATGGCAGTCCTACACTGAAGTAGGACTGTCATGGTCCTGGCAGTCATACTCAAAACTTGCTGTTACAACAAATTTTGGATAGGACTGCCAGCATCCTGGCAGTCCTACTTCAGTGTAGGACTGCCAAGGGTGTGGCAGTCCTATCTAAGAATTTCTGTGATGAATTTCTGTGTGAATCAAATTCACACAGAGATTCAGTATCAGGACTGCCACACCCATGACAGTCCTACACTGAAGTAGGACTGCCAGGATGCTGGCAGTCCTACTCAAAACTTGTTGTTACAGCAAGTTTTGGATAGGACTGCCAGTATCCTGGCAGTCCTACTTCAGTGTAGGACTGCCAAGGGTGTGGCAGTCCTATCTAAGAATCTCTGTGATGAATTTATGTGTGAATAAATTCATCACAGAGTTTCTTAGATAGGACTGCCACACCCTTGGCAGTCCTACACTGAAGTAGGACTGTCAGGATGCTGGCAGTCCTACTCAAAACTTACAGCAAGTTTTGGATAGGACTGCCAGCATCCTGGCAGTCCTACTTCAGTGTAGGACTGTCATGGATGTGGCAGTCCTGATACTGAATCTCTGTGTGACAACTTAAAATTCTTCACAAATTGCCATAGAGTTAAGATTCATCACAAATTGCCACAGAGTTAAAATTCATCACAAATTGCCACAGAGTCAAATTGCCACAGAGTTTAAATTGCCACACAGAGTTAAAATCATCACAACCACAAAGTCAAATTGCCAAAGAGTTCAAATTGTCACACAGAGTTGAAATCATCACAACTACAATAATTCATCACAACTACTTAGTCCCAAACATTCCACATCCAAATTAAGTTTCAAACAAGCAAAATATCCACAATAATTCATCAAATGTACGTTACTAATCCACAGCCAACTAAAGTTTGAATCATGAAAAATATCGAAATCCATCTACATATCATGTCGGGCCTTGGAACGAGACTCCCTATTGTTCATGAAGGGGAAGTCGACCACGTCGTCGATGAGCTCAAGCTCGTTGGCGACGTCGACACACTCATCACTTTGGCAACCTCTCCGGAGTGTCTGCGCCAACTCCTTCACCCTTTGAGACTGAAAATGAAAGTATAAATGAATTAAGTCTACAAACATGAAAATCTCAGTCTTATTACAAATACGGAACTCACCATTCTCACCAACCCAGCATATAAGGCATTCTTGGAAGGAAGAGCTCCAACTGCTCTGACGGCCACGAGACCCGGGTTGGTAGGGTTCGACAACTTAGGATGTCTGACCCCCAGAAAGTACTGCATGTAGTCCTCGCTGCAGTCGGCCATCTCGGTGACCGGTCGTCTCTCAGATTTCCGAAGTACATGTCGTTGCCACTCCGAGTAAAAGTCGGTCACCCAGTCGAATTCCGCCGGTTTGTAACTTAAAGGTTGGGTTCCGTGCGGAGGCTCTAACAGCCGTAATGTGCGCTTCAGCACAGTTTGCACGAAGCCGAACTGACGAAGTACTCTGTCGGGCATGTACGGCTCCGTGATTTCATAGCATGTGGTCATGCCATGAAATAAAGAAACTTGTTGGACCTCACGATTCAACTCACCTAAATTCTGGTATGGATTCCAAAAAATCTGTAGGAATAAAGTTAACAACAATACAAAATTAACATGAAAAAGTTAGTCAAAAAATAGTACCTCTTCTGGCACCAAACTGTCTAATACTTCACGAATGGAAGCCAGTGTTTGCCAATTTTTTGTTTCTAGCTGGGATGGCCTCCATCGACACACTCGGGGAAGGTGTTCAAGATACGCTGGATTTTCGTCAGCCCGTCTAAGCATCGGAAAATGCTCGTATATCCATGCCTATTCAATTTATAAATGAATAGTAAAAATTAAAACAACAAATTTAAGTATACAAGATTAAATTGTTAGAAGTTTTTTTTACATGTAGCAGAGTCTGACAGCCGGCCATAATCTTAGTCCCGACACGGGATGCGATGCCGAGCTCACGGTAAAGGTTGGCTAGGATACCGCTTCCCCAGGATATCACGATGAAGTCATCCACTTCAGATAAGTTTAGCATGTACCGAGCATGTATCGACGTACCGGACTTGTCCGGAATGCCGACCGTTCCCAGGACGAACAACACATACGCACGAGCCACCGCGTCGACCATCTCATCGTCATCGTCATCCACCTCCATATCCATGAACTGGTCCACCAGAAATGATAGAGGAATTCCGTACGACTTCTTGAAGCCTGGTAGAGTTGTAAAACTCGTAGCCGTAACTCCAAGGTGAGTTGAGACGAACTTGACGATCTTCTCGTACAATTTCACGGATTTCTCATTCGTGTAATGTTCTTTGGTCATTACACGTCCGGTCACTGGCAGCTCCAATATCTGGTAGACGTGTCGATTGTAATGGTCATCTCCCCTGCTGGGAGATGAAATGTGTTCGTCTCCGGGTGCCATCTCTCCACGAAGGCGGATATGAGGGCACTATCCATTGTTCGTTAGGCGTTTTGCGCCAAATTGTGCAAGCCGCTCGGTATGATTTTACTCCGGACGACCTCGGATAAGCTTGTAAACTGTCAGGACACGGTTTTCTTCCCGTGACTCACAGCCCTAAGGATACGATATGTCCTCTGTATACAACAAAACACATATCAATTATGAAATACATATTTGAAAAATATACTAAACTGGTAGTTTACAAACGTCATGTACATACCGGGTTCTTCCATATTTCATACGCAATGTGGTTCTCAAAAGAAACCAACATTGAGCAACCGGGCGGACAGACAAGCGGCTCAGAAGGACCGGCCTCCTCAGAAGGACCGACCTCCTCAGAAGGACCGACCTCCTCAAATGGAGCAGAACCCTCTTGACGTGATAGGAGTTGGGCAATTGGCATGTCGTCGTCGTCGGAAGGAGGCGTAGGAGTAGGAGCTCGTTGCTTCGACCGAGCTTGACGTGCCGGTGGCGATGTCCGAGACCGAGCTTCGGGCGCCGGTTCGGTAATTGTTATCGGACGCTCGCGAGGACGTTCCGCACGTTCCTTCCGCTTTGACGCGGTGGACCGTATTCTTTTGTTCGGTGGACTGCATGACAACATACACTTATTAAGTAATAGAAACAACATGCACTTACCCAACTCCTATATGTCATAACAAGTAGGACTGCCTGGAATGTGGCAGTCCTAATGAAAATTAGGACTGCCACATTCCTGGCATTCCTCTTTCAGAATAGGACTGCCAGGACTGTGGCAGTCCTAATTTTCATTAGGACTGCCACATTCCAGGCAGTCCTACTGTCGTAAACCCGAACTCCCATAACGACATCCTACTTTGTCGTGTTCTAGGGTTAGGATTTCAACATAAATTTCGGATTTCTTGTGTTCGAAAATAAGGGAAGAGAACGTGCAAGAGATTATAAACCTATTTTACAAAAACTTTTTCAAGAATTAAACCAATTCTAGGGTTTCGAATATAATGTAAAAAAAATTCGAAAAAATTAGGGAAGAATGTACCTGGATTCTGGTTGCTTTGACTTGCGTGTCATCTCTTCGACAATCTTCGTGGAGGGATTGAGAATGTTGTGATGGAGAAGAAGAAATTAGGGTTTAGGAGATGGAGAGGAAGAGGGAGAGAGCTTTCTTTCTTTTCTTCTTGAGGAGAGAGGGTGAATAATGAAAATAAAAGTAAATTTTTGGGTTTGGGGGGGTTGGGCTGCCCCTAGCAATTTTTGGGTGCCCCCTAGCAATTTCTCCACATTCATGGGCTGCCCCCAAGTAAATGATGTCCCCTAGCAATTTTGGTAGTGCCCATAGAAATTGCCTATGTTGAAATACACACTTTGAATTTTAGATAATGTGAGACTATAATTTTAAGAGTCCGAGATCAAATCCTCCAACATTTTTTTATTTGAAGAATTAAATAATTATGGATACCAAAAATTGCATGCATAGAAAAAGTGACATGATTGAAACACCTATTTGAGGACAACAGATCTGCTCTCTATGCAATGTCCTAATTGATTGCCCCCAGGAGCATGATCAAACATGATACTTTGAAGCGAACTTGTAGCCATTCACAAGTCCCAACAATATCTGCACAGACTGTAGCATCGGCCTAGAGAAGTTTTTCAAAGTTAAAATTGGTTGATTATCAAATTTTATAAACTCTTTCCCGTGACTGTAGCATCGTTTGAAAAAAAAAAAAGTTTTTTCAAGTTAAAATTTTATTTGAAGACCACAACAAACCAATATAGGTTAATTTGATTAGCAATTCTATTCATTGGAAAATATATGTAGGAGGACATAACATATAAAAATATAATTGATGACTTTGTTTCAAAGAATGCAAAAGAATGCATTTGATGTAATAGCTTTGGATCGATTAGTTTATGCGAGATGAGGAATATTTTTTTTTTTTCTTTTGAAAGTTAAGTGTGAAGCTACTGGGCTGAAGTTGTTTTGAAAAGTGATATACTAATAATTCTATTGTAAGTACAATACATTATAATATGTTTAAAGTGAACTTCGACATTTTCGAAGAGCTAAAATCATCAAAACTATCCCTTAAGGCCTCGTTTGGTTCGCGGAATGGAAGGAAAAGAAAATCGATTTCTTGTCATTTTTTTTCCTTTGAAATTTTTTAATTTCTATTGATTTTCCTTTTCGATGTTTGGCAATGCCAAAAAATTTGGAAAGGAAACTGAATACTTCAATGTGGGAAAGTGATTCCTTCCTTGGATGGATGGAATCACTTTCCCCCCTAATTTCCCTTCCATTGGGAATCACTTTCCTTTTCTCCTCAATTCCTTCCCAACCGGAAAATTCCGCGAACCAAACGAGGCCTAAGAGCATCTCCAACCCTATTGTGGGTTTGAAAAAAATAGTTGCCACATCGGAATGACAAGTTTTTTTTTTTTCAAAAGTATTTCTCCAATGCAACTATGAAATAAAGTATGGAGTTGACATGACAATGACATGACAAAGACAATGTGAAGTTGGTTGTCTAGATCTAGACAATAGACAATGCACTTCACAATGACTTTATAGAAGAGTAAAAGTTGTCTTGGAAGTTATAAAAAATATTTTGTATCGTATTCTCAATACTTTTGTATTTGAGAAGGCTTTTCAAACTCATTATCATTTGTGAATATAATCTTACAACCTATATAAGACATTGTCTTGTGTCTCTTGCCATCTAAGTATCACAACACAAAATAAGACAATAGAGTTGGAGATGCTCTAAAGTTGGACTTGGGACCTTACTCTTATCAGCCGATGGAGCGTTGCTTTTCCATTATATACTCATGACTCCGAAACTCACAATGTCCTCCGTTCGTCTGATCATGAAGTGATCAAGTTGGTACTTGGTAGTAGTCGGCATCTCTTTTGATTAAAGAAAAACTTGTTCAAAAGGATAATGAGACAGTCCTAATAAGTGAAGGATACATTACAAATCTTCTACGCATCTTTTTCGGTTGTCGGGTCCATTGGCATTAATATCATATATGGACTATTGGACGCCTCGGGAAACTCGAAGAATCAAGAACGGACCGGCCCGGTTCAACCGGTTAATCCATGATTCGGTAACTTTTTCGGATCATACCGATTTACTATTTTCTTTTAAATCGATTGCAAATAAATATATTTTTAAGAATTTCAGAATGAATTGAATTGAACCACTAGTTGAATCAGTTTGATCCAATCCAATGTCTTGTCCATTTTCGTCTCTTCTCTGGACTAACTTCTTCTTCCTCCATTTTCATCTCTTCTCAAACCTAACTTCTCCCTCCTACATCTCCTTTTGTTTTTTTCCAATCTTAAACCCTAAGGATAATTTGTTGTAAAAAGTCCTTAAAAAATGGGTGGTGGCTTGGAAGATTCATTAAAGGTTATAGACCTTTTAATATCCGGCTCGGAAGGATAATGGAAAGAAGAAACAAAAAATTCCGAATCCAAAATTTTCAATTGAACATGTCAGAGCTGATATAAAATTTATGATCCAAATACGAATTAGCCCACGATATAATAAAATGTAATCAATAAAAGAAGTATGAGAGTGATGAGATTGAAAAAAAACTTAAAACAAACTGGTTTAGGCTGGACTCCTTGACACAATAATCTAACCACCTCCACCATTAAAATTTTAAGTTGGTGGCGTGTCCCCTTAACCGAAGGAATAAAAATATTTTTCATTTATGGTTCCGTGCGTATCCGTGAATTAAGAACAAACTTTATCCTCAAATGTATGTACCTTAATTTATCAATTGTGACATATTGTAGATTTGAGTGGAAAAAAGTCGACGCGCTTTAGAGTATATAAACAGTAAGTCGACCTATTTAAGTAATCACACAGCCTGTGCCTAGTGAGGATTCATTAGAAAAATAAGTTGAATCTTAAAAAGGAAATCAAAATCTCCCCCATATCTTGAAATATAGTTCCTTCCGACCCTATATATATATATATAATTCACTAAGTCATATTCTGTATATATATAATTCACTAAGTCATATTCTGTTAGTCGAGATCAGAGGTTCAACAAACGTTCACCTTCTGATTATTATTCTCGAGATCCAAAAGGAACACTATAATATGAATCTGATTACAAAAGCAACAATAACCAGAAAATAAATCTCACGTTCTTCATCGCAATCGCAGTTGCTGACGGACAGAACTGAGTTCAGAAAATAAATCTCACGTACTTCCTTGCAATCGCAGTTGCAGACGAACAGAACTGACTGCTTCAAGGAACCAGCAAGTTCACGAAGAACTTCTGGAACGCTCGTAAGTCAATATTTGAGACTTGAACGGGCTTCCTGGACTTTACAGACTCCCTTAACTCTCTTCTTGGTGCATCTTTCAAATGAGGCAAATGGGCTCTATTTATAGAGTGGAGTGAGACTTCATCTCTTCTCCTATCCGATGCGGAACTAAAATACTAATACTCAAAAATAGACTTTGATATTTTAGATCATCCCACAATCAGCATAGAAGTGTGCCAGTCCACGCCTACCCCCCGAACACTCCCGTGCATGCACGAGACATCCTGGAGTCCGTGTCCGAGTCCGAATCCGCACAACAAAAATCAACTTGCATCCTTGTTTGAATTAATCATTTTTTCTTCTAGGAAAATACTCCCACATGGCACACACTTGTGCCCCACTACACCTCATGTGCACACCTCAACACAAACAATGCATTATATTGAGATACTCACCATTTGGTGTAGCCGATGTGAGACTATCTTTCCTAGTCCAAAGGCAAAAACACCAACATATTCATCCTACAAGTGCAAGGAACTAGTCAATAAGGTGCATCTCCGAGCTTGCAACCTTCATCATCATTGGCGGAGGATAGAGTGGGCTGGGATAGACTGTAGTCCGGGATAAAAAAAATTATGCTAGGTATTTTTACTAGGTATATTCATTAGTAGTTCGGTGTAAAATTTTTTTTACTAGATATGTTCACTAGAATAAGCTTAGTCCGGAAGAATATAAATTCCTGGCTCCGCCCATGACCTTCATGTATATGGAATCCAGGCACATAAGTTTCAACCGATTGCAAACAACCAAGTTCTTTAAATTTATTTTTTTAGACCAATATCAATCGAGTTGCACATTAAGTTATCAAACTTCGAGATTTATCCTGCCATTACCATGCATACACTAATCCTGGTACATAGCCTAAGGTCCATAAATCACAAAAGGCTCTTCATGAAAAGAAAGACAAGTTGGATTCTCTCCTCTATGGGAGAGAAGATGAATGATTAGGTGCATCTCCAAGCTTGCAACATTTCTTACTTTTATACGGAATCCAGGTAGTACATAGGTTTTGGACAATGTTCTAAAAATCGGACCGATGATTGAACCGAATTTTTTGGTACATCTCTGATCGGGGTTCAAATAGGTCCTCTACGAGAAGCAAATAATTTGAGTCATGTACATTTACTTCTTGGGTTGCAATGGTTTGGTTCAATGTATGTTTGGTTTGGTTTAATTTTACAACTATAAGGTCTCTCAAAACTAAACTAAGAAGGCAAGAACCAAATTGTCCAAATCTCATGTGATAATTTTTTTTTGAATTTTGTGTGTAGAAAAACCAGAATCGGGTTGTTCAACTCTGAACCGGTTCGGATGGTTCACCGGTTAAACCCCGGTTCTGGAAAAAATCCGTTGGTTCTTAAAAAATTCGGTTCAAGTCAGATCTGACGAATTTTTTTGCAAAATCCGGTCAAACCCAGTCCAACCGTCGATTCGGTTCGGTCCTAAAAAAACTGGTTTCAGACGATTGTAAACAAACAAGTATTTTGTGAACCAATATCAACGGAGTTGCACAGGAACCTGTCAACCTAGGTTGCACAGGCCTTGCAAAAGATGTTATCGAATCCGGAAATATAACCATATGTTCGTAAATCACAAAAGGGTGCTGCTATTAGCACTCCTAAAATGTCATTCAGCACTCCTCTTTAATTTTTTTTAACATTCAAATTACAAATCTATTCGTACATTAAATATAGCATTAATTTGTTCATGTATGTAGAGAAGAGTGTAGAATGACATTTTAACAGTGCCAATAATATTAATGCAAGGATAAATTTAAAATTTGAATCTTAAAAAATTAAAGAGGAGTGTTGAATGACATTTTATGAGTGCTAATAGTAGCACCCATCACAAATAGCTCATCAAGAAAAGAAATAAATTGGATTCTCTCCTCTTTTGGTAGAGTAGAAGAGTGAACTCTACACCTCTAAAACCTTGGATTTGTAGAGGATTTCTAGGTACAATTTGGATTTTCTAGACGAAGCATCCGAACCAGTTGAGATTGTTGCAGAGTTCTCTCCCATATTAATGTCAGACCAGATTATCAAATAAATCTCAGTTTGCCCTTCAGAATATCAACTCAAAGCCTGTCACTATGTCTCGGTCCCTCAATATCCCCAGTGTAAAGGCACATAGAAATAATGAGAGACTGCAAACATTGCAACTTGGCATAGCTTGTGAAGCCTCTGTTGTGATTCATATGCACAAATTCTTCACAACTCATCCCATGTGCGGTGTGCTCTTTCTATTCTATTTTCCTTTACAAGAAAGTTTTATATTCCATCTAGAGATTGACAATTTCATGTAGTTTTTAAAAACATAGGAATACCTAAATCTAAAAAAAAAAAAAGATTCCATATCAGTAATATATACGAAAGTCAAAGAAATTTTCAATTTCTGATAGATCGCACAACTTGCACATGCTCCGAAAAAGTTTTCCATCAAACCCTCTCGGGTTCCATCCTCCACTACGTAGCGTCCTCCCTGTCCTTTTGATGTGGAACCTGTGGACCATTATCATACATACATAACCTATTCCACAAACCCATCACAAATGTCTCAATTTACTGCAGAAAAGATCTACTACTACTACTCTCTGTGGTCCTCGCATCCCATCCCACCCCACCCCCACCCATTTTTACTCCTTCCCAAGTAATGACGAACCGAGAAGGAAACTGTGCGGCAGATCGAGACTGACGTGACCCTCTCTATTGGTCCAAGCCCCCTGCTAGCACCAGACCCCACCTGCCTCCGACGGGAGGCCGCTATGTCAGCGCGGTCTGTTGGGTGCGGTCCTCCTCTCCGGTTTCTGCTGAATGATTCCCTTCACCCTTCGATATATGCAATATAGTACCAATATAGTACCTCAACTAATCTTAGGATGTACATACATGACACAGCCTAATTAAAGAAATATTGTAATTCCTATACATATTAGCTCCTATCCAGAATCACATGCTCTCCTACCCTTAACTGGAATCATCCTATTGTTTGAACTCCCTGACTGACAAGAGGGTTGTCTTTAAACATCCCAAAAAATCGAATTCAGTAGGACAAATTCATCTCGTGACAACGGTGAATAGTAAGTCCGTCCAATAGTATAATAACACATATAATATTAAAAGTCAAAAAAAAAAAAAAACTAATTAGATAATTATCATATATCATTAAGACAGGATTACTAAAAATATTAAAAAATTATCGTACGTTATTATACCATTGGACGGATTCAACGTTCACCACTGTCACCTGATAAGCCCGTCCTACTGAATTCAGTTTCTCCAAAAGATCAGTACATAAACCAAACTTCAATTAAACCTTGACTAGAAAAGATCAGTACATAAACCAAACTTCAATTAAACCTTGACTATAAAGTCTACAAAGTACTCCACCTACTAGATAGCCATTTCTTTGAAAGTGGTGAAGATGAGCATTATTTCTATGAATTTTTTTTGAAACATACACATCAAGCATACCTAAAAAAACCTATATTAAAGATTTTGCCAGCGAATAGAGATATTGGACAGAGTTTCTGTGCTTTAAGAATTGAAGAGATGACAGAGATGAACCTTAGTTATTTACAAACAATCAAGCCATAACTGATAAACCTCCCCCCATATGAGGATATTCATAAAATAATAGAGATGACAGTCCGTCGTTTGATGTCATTAACTCATGATAGCAATTCGAGTCTGAATGTGCTTGTGTAGTGCCACTTATTATTGTTGGAATAAATACCTAAAGCATGCAATTAGAACACTTATTCTTGGAATAATGCCCCAAACAAGTATCACAACCAACACTTAGCACTAACCAAACATCACAACTCAACCTGCGTATGCAATTCATGTCAAACAATTTACAGCTAGACAGATCTTAACTCAGAAAGCACCCTTAATTCATACTGCAAGCAATTTGAGCAAGGTCAATATATGTTGGCTAAATTACGCTAATGGTATCCCAACTATAGCGTTCGAACATTTTTTTTACCTTAACTTTCAACCGCTCGATTTTGGTACCCAAACTTTATAAATTGCTCTTTTGGACTATCTTTCGTCAATTTGAAGCACAGCGAGACAATTTCAAAAACATATCTTGCAGTACAAAAACACGATTTTAAATGCTTGTATCCTCAGATATTCTTTTGATGTGGTCCGGATGCGATTCAAAATTGATGAAAATATGTTTCAAAAGAGCAATTTCTAAACTTGGGATGCCAAAATCGAAAAGTAAAAAAATTAAGACGTTAAAGATGTCATAACGTTGTAATTGGAGTACCATTAGGATAATTTAGCCATAATCAACTGGCTTAATAAGCTGAATAGATTTGGATCATAGCCAACTAGCTTTACAATTAATACATAAGTTGGTGTCGTGCCCCCACTACTAAAGCATAAGAATATTTCAATATGGTTCCATGCAAAATAGTGCTTGGATTTTGTTACAGTATTTTAAGAAAAGCAACAAGCTTAATCTGCAGTATTTTAAGAAAAACAACAAGCCACTCTGAGCAAAACTGCCAGTGCTTGAGCTTGTTGAAAACGCAAGTCAAACTGTTCTGTATCACAGGCTGTGCTTAATTAGAAGTTGAGACACTAGAAAAGGAACAAAAAAAAATTTAAAAAAAATATCACCATGCTTAATGTGCTTATATATTATATTTTATGCGTGATTATCGATTTATCTTGAGATATAGCCCCTCCCAAAAAGCAAGGTTCGCATTATAGGTATCGAAATCGGATATCAGACCCTTTCTGTAAGTATAGGTATCGATGGTTTTAGATCGAAGTATAAAAAATTTAATCGAAAAACAAATTATTAATAACTAGTATATATGCACGAGTTGCACGTACTTTGTAGATTATTATTAGAAAGACTAAAAAATAGTTACACTAATTATTTCAATCTTTATTAAGGCTACTTAGGAAGGCTAAAAGTCACTTGCCTTAATTATTCTAAATTTATTATTATACAAGTATTATTATATGATTATATATATTATTTTGTACATGTCTACAATAATGTTTAGGAAGACCAAAAGATAGCTTCCATAATTACCTATATGTTCCTATTAACTTTATTGAATAATTTAATTAGTAAACATATGCAATGGTTATATTTCGAAAGAAAAGTTTCACGGTGAAACTGACTTTTTCCATTATATAGTTGTATAGATAAATCATTAAAATACTAAGAAAATGTTTTATATATTTATGCATAATTTTAAGTATTTTATGTGTTGTTTCTTGGTAATTTAGAATTAAATGAACGAAAATAATATTTTGTCCGCCCTTGAGGGTTGACCGCGTTGGCTCGCCCCCACGTGGCAGCCAGTCATTGGCCCCCCGCTAGCACGGGCCAACCTCGGGCCAAGTGCGGCCAATGGTGGCGCGCCACATGGCCGCGGACCGGTGCGATTACCCCGGGACGGACAACGTAACAACGTCGTTAAATAAAGTAATAATTATCCTTGCCAATTGATTTACCTGCAATAGATAAATTTTCTTCGTTTACATGCTTTTACAACCTTATTATGCTTTTACACCCTTGTTTATTGGTCTTTTTTATTCAATTTTTTGGTCGAATTGACTTAAAAAAGACACCTCCGATGCCAGTATCGATATCGAATTGGGGCATGTCAAACTGCATCAATATATAGGCCATACAAACTATGCCAAAAAAGAGATGGAAAGGAGAAGGACAACAATCCATAAGACCATACTAACCTTCGACTTGCCACAACTAACTTACTAGTACTACACTACTTTCACTACATTGGGGCCTTTGATGGGACCATACAATTAGGCCTTGTTTGGTTCGCGAAATCATCGGATTGGGAAAGGAAAGTGATTAGTTTCCTATGTTTGGGTGCCAAAGAAATTGAGGAGGAAGGAAAGTGATTTCCAATGGAAGAAAAATTAGAGGAGAAAAGTGATTTTATCCAAGCAAAGAATCACTTTCCCACATTGAAGTATTTACTTTCTTTTCCAAATTGCTTGACATTTCCAAACATCGAAGAGGAAAATCAATGAAAATTGTAATTTCTCAAAGGAAAGAAAATATCAAAAAATTGATTTCTTTTCCTTTCCATTCCGCGAACCAAACGAGGCCTTAAGATATCTTTTATTTCATATGTTAATTTAGTTTTTCTTTCTGGTATTGTAACAATTTAATAGTTCCTTATTAGTATTAAGATTCCCAGTATTGGGAATAGGAGTTTATTTGCTTTACCAATTTGTAGTCCTTAAATTTGGCCACTGCACCAAAAGTTTGGAGTGTTAGTGAGGATTATATATTTATATTATTGTAACACATGCACACACACACATATATCCTTTTGTATCATTTAAGTTATTTGTTAAAAAGTAAATCTATGAATTATAACTTAGATTAGTAATTGAGAAATAAATAGTTTAACACATATTTTAATATTTAACCTAATAATAATAAATAAAATTATATTTATGCTTATAATTTTTTTGGGTTAACTAGGTCTGGAATCAGAACCGTACCGTACTCTCAAAGCGACAGACTTAGACTATTAGTCAGACAAGTATAGTTGTCCTTGTTACAGTATTTTTTTTATGCTTTAGTATGTGATTTTATTTTTGAATGTTATTACATGTAAGGTTGACTCTTTTTCTTAAATTCTTGCGTCCATCCATGCTTGCTTAGATGCCTTAAAACTCTTTGATGCCCCCCATTTAATGAACACTTTATATCATTCAGTTACCAACTGCCAGCATCATGAATTTCCTTAAAACTTTTGATCTGCTTGTCCAAGTTCTCATCTCAAGCACTAAACAAAGCATTACAATCATAAGCATCTAATCTTTGAATTGTTATTAACAAGCAAGTATCGCAATTGTTTGCAGAAAAGGGGAAAAGAACTCAAATAATTTCAAAAGTATGAACCACCAAACTTGTCCTATCTCAGCATCCAATCTAGTGCTTAAAACCTAAAGATTTCACTATTAATAGCTCAGACATCATAGAGTCCTATAGCCATGATAATAGTATCTTCTTTGTGGTCCTCCTTTGTCCGTCAAGCATTTATGCTAGGACAACCTTATATATTGAGAGGCTCCGTGTATTTAACTTTCAAACTATTCTCCAATCCATCACTCCACCCTTCGCATTAATCTTTGCAATATTGTAGCACACCTACCATTCACTTGGATCCATAACAACCACCACCTTCTATGATGTCCATGCCCAGGACTAATCTACATGATGACCTGATTGAAGACTTACATGATGACCTAATTGGAGACTTGAACGATTAAGATGGCTGGCAAATGAATACTCTAGTCCACAAGATACTTGGCCAAACCTTGAATCAAGACTAAATCTGCTTAGGATGCACGTTTCCGCAACTAACAAGAGCCTATGACCAAGGTCCGTAGTATCGGTATCGAAACAGATCGACGGTATCGACGGTTTCAGATTGGAGTATCAATTTTTTTTATATCGGAAATCAAATACAAATTATAACATTTTAGAAGAAATATTTTATACATGTAGGCATATTTTTAAGTATTTCCTACATTGTTTCTTAGTAGTTTTAAAATTGAATAAAATAGTAGTCATCATTGCTGATTAGTTTACACTTTACATGCAATAGACTTTTACATGCTTTTACAACCTTACTATGCATTTACATCCTTGTTGATTGGTCTTTTTCGTTCTTTCTTTTTTTTTGCCGAATTAACCGGAAAATGGACCCACAATGTCGGTATCGGGTATCGGTCGGTATCGATTGGAACATGCCAAACTATATCGGTATCGACCGTATCATATCGGTATCGGCCGTGCAAACTATGCCTATGACCTTACCAGGAGCTTTCAAGAATCACATGCACCTAACCCTCTAAACACAGAGTAACAGCCAAGGAACTCTGAAGCCTTCCTACTTCATTAGGTCATCCCACATCTAACTATTCCTAGAATACATAATACTCCTCCAGCTACCTTGAAATCTTTAATCTTCCATGCCTTCCCTTAGTAAGCCCTCTATTCTTCCTTACCTCATCAATAGATCCAGCATTCAGGTCAATGTATGAAGTCAGGACAGAACCTTGGTCACACAATTCATCAACAAAACTCATACATTTTCCAAGGAACTCAACATTTGCAAAGACACAAACAGAGAAAAACTCAGTTTTATATAATAAGATGAATATAACCAGCCATTATTACTGTACATATACAAAGATGATAATGAAAGCCAACAGCAGATAACTGGTACACACCTCAGGGGGCCAGCAAAGACGAAGTTCCTATGAACCATGGTCCTGCAGCGATACCGCGAACATGGTCTAGAAGCCGTTCATCTCCAGAAGGTATGTCCTCCTTTTCACCAATGCCTTCACCGCTGCCTTGTAAGGACCCTCGAATGCTCCGCAGACGAGAGCCTCCGTCTCCTTCCTGCTAGTATGGCCACCGCTGCTCCCTTCGCACGAGGGCTTGATTGCGACAAGCGTAGCCCCCTGCATCCCTGTCGCGTTGGGGAGCTCCAGGTACGGGGCGTATCTCAATTTCATGTTGGATGCCGGAACTTGAGTCCTGTTGGAGGAGGCTGAGGCGGCCAACGGTTTCTCCCTGAACTCCTTCAGCTGCTCCACTCCCATGACTAATGTGCCCTGCCCATCGGCATCGGTCAACACCAAGCTCCTAAGAGTGTGGTGGTCCTTGATTATCGGCCGCAGAAGATAATGCCTAGTAGAAGCCGCAATAAGCGAACTAATAGTCCAGACCACCCTCAACTTCAGCCCTCCGTTAGTGTAGAACGATTCGGGCATGCTCCCATTGTCCTCCAAACTCGGCTCCTGGTCAGACAGGACTGGCTTCCGGTCGATCCGTGTCCCTCCCAGTATAACGCAGCTGTGGAGGGTGCTCCCAAACTCAGCCCTCCACTTCAGGAGGACCCCTTCCTCCGTTCCAACATCTCCGGCAGGGAGCTCGATCGTAAGGTTGCGGACTTGGGTGAAGTTCTTGAGGACCTGAGCCGGGGAGTGGTGGGCGACCTGCGGGAAGAGAGGTTTGTTCCCCCCATTGGCGTTGCGGAGGTTGTTGAAGGGTTTGAAGAGGGTGAAGAGCATGAGCTTCAGGAGGTGGGAGAAGAGGTTGCGCGGCTTGGCGGAGGACAGGTTCGAGGCGTCGTCTGGGTCGCCTTCGACGGAGACGACACGGTCGATCTTGACATAGACGTCGTGGACAAGGGGGACGAGGGAGTTGAAGCGCCTGGAGACGGCAGAGCAGCGGCCTAGGCAACGGACGTCCGCAAGCTTGTTTAGGATGAGTAGGAGCAGGGAGTCGGGGATGCGGTCAAATTGGTCCTCGGTGTTTTCAAGGGATGGATCGGCATGGACTCTGGTTTTCGACTGCATCCTGTTCTATGAAGGTTTGACAACTACTCGAAATCTGTTAAATTGGGACAACTAAAAAACTGTAAAATGAGAATCCTAACAAGTAAATGGGAGAGAACTCTGATGGAGCCGAAGAACTGAAGATCCCAAAATGAACAGTATGCTTCCCTTTATCTGGAGAAGAAACAAAAAATTAGAACATCAGAACAATCACATGGAGATCACACATTTACATACTTCACAATAGCCAAAAGAAACAACTTCACTTTGAACTAAGCATTTCCAAAGTTTGCAAATAAAAAAAAAAGATCAAATCTTTGTTACATCTACACTTCACAATAGCAAAAGAAACCAACTTCTCTTGAACTAAGCATTTCCAAAATTTGCAAATAAAAAAAACTTCTCTTTGAACTAAGCAGTTCCAAAGTTTGCAAATAAAAAAAAGATCCAAGTTTTTGTTACATCTACATGGAGATCACACATTTACATACTTCACAATAGCAAAAGAAACCAACTTCTCTTGAACTAAGCATTTCCAAAATTTGCAAATCAAAAAAACTTCTCTTTGAACTAAGCAGTTCCAAAGTTTGCAAATTAAAAAAAAAAAGATCAAGTTTTTGTTACATCTACATGGAGATCACACATTTACATACTTCACACTAGCAAAAGAAACCAACTTCTCTTTGAACAAAGCATTTCCAAAGTTTGCAAATAAAAAAAAAAAAAAATCAAAGCTTTGTTACATCTACATGGAGACACGTTTACATACATCACAATAGCAAAAGAAACCAACTTCTCTTTGAACTAAGCATTTCCGAAGTTTGCAAAAAAAAAAAAAAAGAGAGATCAAATCTTTAGTACATCAGCAGAAGCATACTAGCAAAGGTTTGAACTTTTCTTCTACTTGACCTAAATTGGAGAAGAACCAACGCAAACCAAGGTGCGATCTGGAGTTCCGATAAAAAAAGATTCAAACTTTTCGCACAAAGTGGCAACTTTAAAGCTCAAAAAACCTCGAAGAACAGGAAAATCTACGAGAAAAACCCGATCCAACTACTACAAAACCCTAGATTCGTTACTTTTGTTGCTTTAAAGCTAAATCACATGAAATTTACCTCCAGGGACCCTAATTTGCTCAAATCAGACCCATCTCCCGGATCCACCAGCAGATCCGATCCGAGGCTCGAGATCCGGAAGGGAGTGGAGAAGGGGAGGAAGAGCTAGGGTTTCTGGAACAGCTCTTCTTTCTTCTTCTCTCTTTATGGATGGATTGAGAATGAATGAATGGAATGGGAATCGAATGCGATTTTATCTACTTACGCAGCAGTTGACAGGACACGCGGTTTTCTATATACCGCTTCTTCCGGACTAGACGGAACCTATAACCTTAACCGTTAACGGAGGAACGGAACGGAACAAATTGTAAGAGTATAACGCCGTTCTATTGGATCATGTATGTTTGTGAAATCAAATTTATTTATAGGGTAAATTGCATAAACACCCACCTTTTTCTTTTCTTTTTTCTTTTTTTCTCTTCTCCGGCACATGCCGGCTTAGTTAAATCGTGTGTCCTCTGAACATGACACACCTTGAGTCCTTGACTACATGGGGTGTGTAGGAAAGCCATCCGTATATATTTTTTTGATTAATTTACTACTCAGATTTCATGAGTTGTGCCAATCGACCACCTTCGTCTATATTTTTGCCCCAATCTGTCAATTTCGACCATTGTGTCGCTCAAGTGAATGATTGTTTTTTTGGACTGTTTGAAGGAACTATGTAGATACATGAAGCACTTTTTTCTGTGTAGATATTCAGATGACTGCTCTTGCGTGGATATTCGAAAAATAGCTTTAAGAGCATGGGATTTCCTATGCTTCTATAGATATACCCACTGGAATTTCTAAAGAATCATATAACTGAAAAATATGTTGTACTCTTTTATTTTATTATGAAATTCTTCGCAAATATAGATTTATTTTAGAATTTTTTAAGGAATATTTTAACAAATGTCCCATTACAAATATGAAAACTAGCATATACTCTCACTTATTTTAAAAACTAACAAATATCCCAATTATATGTAAAATAATCAAAATTTAGGTTAAAATAGTGTGAGCATATCTTAAATTTTAAAATATTGCATACAAAGGAATGGAAGTATTTGTTAGTTTTTTAAATAATTGAGGGTATATACTAGTTTTTATATTTGTAATGAGATATTTGCTAAAATATTTTTTTTTTAATTTGATAATGATTAAAGTGGTCATCTGAAAAGAAAAAAAAAGTAATGTAAATGGTGAAATAATGGTTGTCCATATATTATGAACGAAGGTAAAAAAACATACAAACCCTAATCTTTTCTCATCTATATATGTGTGTTATCATGGATTTGAGTCTAAAGATCAACATAAAAAATTAATGCAATTTTTTTTAAAATAAAATAAAAACTGTAAGTACTTTAATTTTGGACATTCTTCTCTAGTAAGAAAATTTGTAGAGGTCAACTTTTGAGAAATTCAATTAATGTACTTGCACATAATTATCTGTTGGGTTGTCTCTCGTTTCCAGTTGAGCGCTCAAATGAAAGGGGACAATGGAGTTGGTAATTTAGTCCTACCTCGGGTAGGCGATGGAACCATGTGGTGTAGATAATTGTGATTGGTTTATGCCTTAAATGAGAATTCTCTTTCAAGACATATAGGCCCAATTCAATATCGTACTTCATTGGCAACTCCGGTTCGAGTCACACCGGGTTCCCAACATTATCTTGTGAAAGAAAAATAAAATTGTTTCTAAAATGTTCTTGCCTTTCATTAAGAGAATCCAAATATAAGTAGTACTTTAGCTTAATTGCAAAAAAGAAAAAAAAAAAGAAAAAAAAGGGAAAAAAACCAAGGAAAAGTTGTACAATTTTATTGAGATGGACTATGATACACCGTGTATGGACTGAATCATATAAAAAAAATTGGGTGAATTGGAGTCTTCTCCAGCCACAACTTAGTTCCGTCTTAGATTAAAGGTTTCAATAAGAACATTAATTATCAACTATGACAGTTTTTGTCGCAATTGTGAAATAAACATAAATCTAGCTACTTACTACTACTACTAATGCCATCCATGATTTTGCTTCGCTCATAAGGTTTCTATTCTTGGCGTGAGATTTTTCACACATGGGCTGATTGATTATGGTTCTCATTGATCCAACTATTTGTGTCTACTTATCATTCATTAGAACAACTCCTCTATAAAATTCGTGTTGATTATCGTTTCCAATAAGTATCATGGCATTGATTCAACCACCGTGCTACGTTGTCCGTCCTTGAAATATGAATATACCGATCTGTGGCCACGTGGCACATCTTTATTGATCCTCTAGTTCGAAATAGGTCTGTGTTAGTAAGAAATCAATGGCTGACTGTCACGTAGGCGCGGACCAGCACGATCACGTCCCTCGGATAGGCAAAATATTATTTTAATTGATTCAACTTTGATTTGGTACTGAAATAAATATAGTTTATTTGGACACATGTCAAGAATACGACTAATGTTATTAGGAAACGACACAAATATGAGACAACACTTTAAGTTGTATTTTTGGTAGAAGATGTCAAAATTTTAATAGGGACACACATGTATCAAATTTGAAAAAAAAAAAATTCCACTTCATCTTTCTCTTCCAACCATAGTTTAGATTTATGTTCGCCAATGGATGTTTTTATGAAGTTTCAAATCCAATTTTAGGTATTTTTTGGAATTCCATATTTTTACAGACTCGTTGGAGACGACATATGATTGTCAAAATTCTGACAACCCTGACTACAGCGAGAACTACCGAAATTTTGGCAGTACTAGAAAAAGAGTTTGACAGCCATCACTGTAGCCAGGACTGTCAAATTTTTGACTGTTGTAAACATTTTTTTTGTTGACAGTCCTAATTTATTGTAGAACTGCCAAAATTTTGGCAGTCCAAGCAATGTATAAGAAAGACAAAAAAATGGGCAGTACGGAAAACATACTTCACTCACTTCAGGACTGTCAATATTTGGCATGCATATCCAGGATTAATTGTCAAAATTTTAGCAGTCATTCGTTATTCCAAATGGAAAAAAAATTCGTTTTTAAGTTTCAAAAGTCCACTAATGGAATTCGAAATTTTAGAATAGCCATAAATAAAATTATCTACTAAGAAACTCTGCAAAAAAAAGTGCCCTCAACAATTTTTCAAGAATATTTTGGATATTGATTTTTTTTTTTTAATGTGTCCCGACATTATTCAATCCTGGTTCCCTCAATGGTACAAAGGAAGAGACATCTGACTTGCATGTTAAGAAAAGAGAAATAATTATCATACTTCTCATCTCGTTCTTGTATCTTAATGTGGTATGAATCATTAGGTTCATACATAAAGCAATGAGGGAGCATCCATGGACCTGACCTGATCTAATTAAAAGAAAACTTTATTTTTTTGAGTTAGTTAAAAAAATTAATTATCATAAAGATAAGCATCTAGGGATCGATTTTATCTACTAGTGATTGTTTTGAGAGTTATAAATAGTATGTAGTCTCAAAAATTATTCCTCCATGCATCATATTAAGAATTAGTTTTAAAGTTTGACAATGATGATCGAAATGTTAAAGATTATTTTATATAAATGTATCAGATTTAGATCTAACTAGACTTTGAGTACTGAAATTGTCCATTTTAAATTTTTAACTTTTTAATGACACATTTAGTGACGAAATGTGACTTTTAATGACGAATGTTTGTCCTAATGTGTCACTAAAAAAATTCGAGTATTCAAAGTTTAAAACGGAAAAGCCAAATACGGAACGTCTAATTAGGTCCTAAATCCGGTACTCTTATACAAAATAATCTAAACTCCAAATCATAATATTATATTGTTCATCATCTCCCTCCTCACGGCGACAAGTTTCTCAACGATGTTTCTTTGCGATATTTTTAAAGCTGGTTCTACAATCTTCTTGGGTTATTGATGATTAGATAATTAATAATTGTTGTTCATAATTTAGCTTCCGCAATGTCTCAAACTTTAGATCCTTGAATCAAACTAAATGAAATTGGTATTGGAGCCTATGTTAGGCTAATTTTCCTACTAGATGACAATGTGGTCTATGTAGTGACGATGATGGAAACCTTAGGTTACAATGTGATGGAAAAAACAAGTCAAGGACTTTGAATTTTGATGGTACTGATCCCCAAGTCTATCAACAATTGGTTGTCCGACGTGTACTACAATTTTGATTGGCACAACCTAAATACGTAGAGTTGCTAGATTTTATTAGGCAAATTATATTGACAAATTAGGTAGACCGACCACATGGAATGTTGAAAACTTTTGTAACAAAGGGAGAAAAAAAAAACATTTCTAATGCCTTACCACACTCGTGTACCTAATGAGAAACCTTTGTCCCCAGGTTCGTGCTCTTCATGTTACACATGACATTAACAACCAATGTTTTAAAAATCGGAACAATTGAACCAAAAAATCTTTGTTACATGTCTGATTGGGGTTCAACCGAGGTTAAAATAGGTTTAATTTGGCTTGGTTCAAATAGGTAAGATATCAACATTTACTTCTTGGTTTGGAGGTTTGGTTCTTAATATGTTTGGTTTGGTTTGGTTTTACAACTATAAGGCCTCTCAAAACCAAACCACGAACCAAATGGTGCAAATCTCACTTTTTTTAGTTTTTCTTTCAGAAAAATCAGAATCGACTGGTTCAATTGTGTACCAGTTCAGACGGTGAACCGGTTAAATCCAGATTTCGACAAAAATCGTCGATTCTTACAAAAATTCTACTTCAAATTCTAGTAGATAATTTTTTGGCAAAATCCAATCAGACCCGGTCCAACCGTTGGTCCGGTCTGATTCTGACAACACCATTAAGAACGAAGATAACAATCTAGACGAGTTATTTAAGAAATTCATGTGTTCACTTTTAAAACTATGGCCATGTCTTGGAAAACCCTAATACAACCATGTGATAATTTGGAAGACGGTGATGCACCATACACCTCAAGGTGTAAGTTGAGCCCGACAACACGTAACTCGGCCCGGTAAAAGTCGTTCTGGGCCAGCCCGGACCAGGTCAACGATCCGACCGGCTCAGCCCACTCCCACCGTGGGTCCAGACTGGGTCCATAAATCCGACTCGTAAGCCCGGCCCGGTTGAACAGTGGTCCGGTTGAACTAGGTAAAAAACAGACAGAACGACCCAGTCAGTGCCCCGGTCCAGGCCCGGTCAGACCCGAATTATTTTTCGACCGTTGAGAGGGAAAAAAGACCAAATTATCCTCATTTTGAATGTTATCTTTTGTCCGTTTTAGGGGTACCGGCCATTTTTACTGAAAATGACCAAAAATATCCTTATAACAACTATATTTCAAGGATATAATAGGTCATTTTGTACCAAAAATTCTATAAATAGTCCAAAATTTATGAAAATTAAACGCAAATATTTTTTTCCTCACTTACAAAATATACAAGATAAGCATTTCTGAAGATTGAAGTAACAACTTTCTGGATTTTGAAGTACAACTTTCTGGAAGTCAAACTGCAGTGTTCTTGAGGCTTCAACTTCTGTGAAATTTCTTGGAGGCTTCAACTTGACGTTTCGAGTTATTTTAATGTTACATAATATTTTATTTTTCTGATTTTAGATTTTTCTCCCCCTTCTCTTTGGTTGGTAGATAAATAATTCTTCTTCTCTTATTTTTATAAAAAATAAAATTTAAAATATGGATGCTACTAGTTCTAACCATCCTTATAAAAGTGATTCGGAACAAAATGTTGCTTATTATACCAATTTATTTGAAAATAATCATATTCATGATTCTGTGCCACCACACAAATGTCACCCCTTGAAGTTAGAAATATGGTTACTAATATTGTAAATAGAAGAAAAAAATTGCTTTTATGGGAATATTTTGAAAAAATATGTCACTGATAATGAAGGCGCACCGATTTTTGATCCAAAAGATTAAAAACCATTAGTTGAAGGTGCACAATGCAAGAAATGTAGAAAAAAAAAATTTAATGAAAAAAAATGAAGGCACGAGTAAAAAGACACTATAAAAAATGTTATGACAAGGACACACTTCATGTTAGACAAACACAAATAAGCATCGGTCCTCATGGATCTTCTATAAGTAACTTTACTTATTCTGATATTTGTAACAAAATCAAGTTAACAAAATACATTATTTGTGATGAACAACCTTTTACATTCGGTGAGAGTGATTGGTATTATGATTATGCAAGTACTACTCTTAATCCTTATTTTAATATAGTTTAGATCTACTACTATAGCATAGGCTATGAAAATCTTCTAAAAGGACAACTTTAAAATAAAATTTTGTAAATGTTATAAATTTTGCTATAACTTCTAATATATGGACTACTAAACAAAATTATGTTTATATTTGTATCACGACGCATTACACATATTAAAAATGGATGTTTAAAAAATATATTATTTGTCTACGACCTTTAGAATTTTCACATACGGCAGGGGCAGAGCTATCCCTGGGCACGGGTGGGCTGTAGCCCACCCCCACTTTTTTGAAAAAAGATTGATTTTTTATAGTATTTTCTTTGTTGTGTTTATATTTTTGTTTCAATTTGAAGTATACAATAATTAAATGTAAATAAATTTTTTAAAAATTGATATTTTAGGCGATGCGATGTTAGTGTTCTCGCATCACTTAAAGTTATACAAAGTTCAACACTCTCTAATTTTAGAGGCCAGCTTCGCCACTGCATACTGGCTCTGCAATTGGTGGCGTAATAATGCAATTTTTACATGAATATGATATTCACAAATTTTTTTTTTGATAACGCTAGTATAATAGTTTTTGCACTAATATTGTAGGTTATCAATTTTTGCCTATAGTAGAAGGACGACTTTCTTATGTAAAATGTGCTTGTCATATTGTTAATTTAATTGTAGAAGAATGTCTTCAATTCTTTCAAGTAAATTCAAAAAATGTTAGATTATGTTTACAAAGTTTGAACACTTTTCTGTAAGTAAGCGACAAATTTTTATTTCTCATCTCCATGCCATCAAGTTAATAACATAGAAGGTGTACGGTGAACCTGACTTACCGAATAATTTCTCCAACATTTGATGTTAGGGTTAGTTAGTCGCCTATAATTTAAATATTTGAAATATTTAGTACTGTAATCGGAGTCGTAGTCAAAATAGATGTAATAAATGTTGTAGAAATTGATGCATGTATTGTATTTTTTTATTGCATTAATATCTTTATATATAGTCATCCAAATATCAGAATTGTTGTAAATGTTATAAGAAAATATTGTTACAGTTGCATTTAGGGGCTGTTTGGATAGATGTAATTCTTTGAAAGTGTGAAAGTGACATTCATATCATGATGAGTTACAGGACACTTGCTGTAAGTGGCACTTTCCAAAATATATTTGGATAGAGTATTTTTTTGTTTCTTACAAGTAGAAAAAAAACGAGTTTGTTGTTTGGATGATTATTGAAAGTGAAAAAAAAAAAGAGTTCGGTTGTTTGGATGGTTGTTGAAAGTTGATGTTAGTTGGAGATATGGTAACCCCGGTAAACTTACCCCCAAAATAGTTAATGAATGTAAATTTGCTAAAATAAAATATATAATTCGCATAAATAAACAAAAATATATTAAAAACAGACTATTTTAATTTAATTATTATTATTAAACAAATTAAATTGTAACTAGGTTCTTATTATTATTATTATTATTATTATTATTATTATTATAAATACAATTTATTTACAGAACACATTCTCTTTACAAATACAATATATTCACAAAACCACTCTCATTCTCCTCTCTCTCCACTCTCCCCTCCGCCCTCTCTCCCGTCGTTTCCCTCTCCCTCCCCGGCTCCGCCATGCACCGCCACCACGAACAACTGCAGGATCTAGGCGGCCGGATGCCTATGGCGGCCGGATCCCCGTTGCGGATCTGCTGTGCTGCAAGAAATATGGAGTCGGTGGCCGGTGACGTCCGCCGGCGGCGAGTGCGACCGCGAGACGAGCAGAGACGGAGCACGGTCGTGGATGGAGCCCCACCGTCCGATGTCGTCGGATCTCGCTGCGGCAAGCGGTGGCCGAGCTCGTCGAGGGTGGCCGAGCAAGGAAAGCTCTTCGCCGGTTGGGGTGACCGTAATAAACCATGAGTTTTCTTTTCTTTTCTTTTCTTTTTGTGCAACTGCTGTGTTTCTCAGTTTCCGAGTTGCTTAGAAATTTGTAGGATGTGTGGAGTTTCAAAGTTGGAACCAAACGCTGAAACTCTTTAGAGTTCACAACAGTTACAAGAAATAGCCCAAATCCGAAGCACTTACCACAAACCAAACAGGTCCTTATAGTCAACAAAAAAAATAGTTCCTAAAGCTGATTTAGTTGTGCTTTCAAACAAAAACTTTATTTTCTCTACTAAAAAAAGTAATAGTTATGGCCAAAGAGGCTTTTACTATGTCTCCGAATTTTTAAAGTAATTACCAAAACTATTTTTAATTTATTACAGTTCTTAAAAATAAAATCTATAGTTTCCCTTTAAGAATAATTATGGTAATCCACTATGAAAATCAATGGACATACGTTTTCCAAAAATAAATAGAAATTAGTGTTGTCAAACAATTTTTGGAGTTCACTTTCAAAACAAAAAGGGAAAAAGAAAACGGAAGTATCCCACTTGAAAGAAAATACAAACAATTGGAATTTAGTGTTCGCTTCGTTTTCTTTCTCCCTCAGTCCCTCTTTGTGAGACCACTGTGGATCTTGGCCCGTTTGATACGGCGGTCATGGATAGTGGCCCATCCCATAAATTCTTAATCCAATAAACCTCAGCTTAATTAGTAATATTACATGTTTATTTTTAATTATTCCATTATACGTAGTATGTTTGGAATTAAATTATGTAGGATTTTTTTTTTATTTATAAATAAAAGATAGGGAAAAAAAGAATATAACAAGGGCATGGATACACACACAAAACTGCCTTCTTGAAAGGGCTAATTAGCGTTTGGATCCTAGATTTTATCACACCTTAGATTTTAAGCTCTAACATGTCCAATTGAAAATTTTGGACCCTGTTTTTTTTTTTTTTTTTTTTTTTTTTTTGGGTTTTCTTTTCTCATTATACCCTCTTTTCGAGCTAATTAGCATTTTAGACTATGAATTAGCTTAGAGTTCTAGTCCTGACATGTCCATTTGAAATATTTTGACCCTAGATTTTTATTTTGGCCTAATTAGTGTTTAGACCCTAGATTTTATACCAGTTTAGAGTTTAAATCCTGATTTAGACCCTGAATTTCTATTTTTTTTTCCATTATACCCTGCATAACAATAAAACATTTCTATATAAGCTATAAAGGGTATAAATAGGAAAAAGAAAACAAAAAACAAAAACTCAGGGTCCAAACTTTCAAATTGGACATGTCAAGGCCTAAACTCTAAGCTGGTATAATATCCAGGGTCTTAACGCTAATTATCCCTTTTATTTTTGGTTTCCTTTGTATACCCCTTTTTCCAGCATGTGTTGGTTGTCGCACTTGTACTTATGTTCAGAGCATAATGGAAAAAAAAAAAAAAAAAAGGAAACCAAAAATAAAATTACAGAGTCCAAACTTTTTAATTAGACATACCAGGGCTTAAATGCAATTTAGGGTTCCTTGAAATGAATGGAGTTAATTTCCTAGGAAACAAAAAATAGTTGAAAGGAAAAAATGGACATGGACATACAAAATAGTAGGGTTGGGCTAGAATAGGCCCATGTATATATTCAGGCTGGGAAATGATCGGGCTAACGACGGTTATTCCTTATTTTACTTTGAGGTAAAAATGGTGAGAGTAAACTCCGGTGTTTCATTAAAGATAATTAACAAAATAAATTTTAAGTACAAAATAAGAATATTCTGATAACAAAAGAATAAACAAAAGAAAATAAACTCTAATAAGACTAACATCTCGTAAGTGCGAGTTGCGTAGTACTGCACATAAAAGATATCAAAGGTTATATATGAATTGGAGCATGGTAGTTTCTGACATTCTAAGGCCCTCTACAAACTAAACTGATCTTTTTTAACCTCTCTAATTTTTTTTTTTTTTTTGACATTTTAAGGGTTGTGCTATTGCAATTTCTTACAAAAATAGGAAACCCTAAATCTAAAAATAAAAACTACCAAGGGTAATTTTTTTGGGATCTTTCAAATTTTGGGACCATATGTGATCCTACAACTTGTAGATACTCATAAACAATCCTGGATTGGAAGTGCATTAATTCGTTGATCATAAGTGGAATCCCTTTTAAAAGCCTATGGTAGGAAATAAATGTATTTTTTTGAAAAGAAGGTAAACTTCATTTAAACATTACACGAGTTCATATCGTCTACGATATGATCATAAATACAGACAGGTATTGTATCATGAACTATAAGGGAGTTCATGGAGCTTTATAGTAGAGTGTGAGTAGCCAGATTATGTGCACAATGATTTGGATTCCGATATGTGAAGGAGAAAGAAATATTCCTATCTGACTTGAGAAAATTCTTAGCATCACATATTGTATGACGAACGATCCAAATTGTAGGCGTCACATGAGAGTTGATGGCTTCAATCAGTGCTTTGCAGTCCCCTTCCACTATGATATGGTGAGGTTGCTTGCGTTCAATCAGGACAAGAGCTAGGTGAACCCCCAATGCTTCTGCTACAATCGGAGAACCTCCTTATTGAGTTTTCGATAGAGCCCCCAAGAAAACACCTTCCTCATTTCTTAACACAGCTGCAGCGGCCATCTTTCCATCTAGGAATGCGCCATCAAAGTTTATCTTCCAATTTGTTGCTTCATAAGGCCTCCAATTCACACTGGTAGCAGTCAGACCAGAGGAGGAGATTGAAGAAGATGGCTTTTCGTTGTAGGCTTCATAGTTCGCTTGTAAGACAGTAGCGTGATGAATGATTCTTCTGATGTTTATCGCTGCATTGTTGAAGATGTCTTTATTCCTAGCCTTCCGTATGGACCATAGCAAGTAGAGACTCTTTGATACCTCATCTTGTTCTCCAATGTTGAGTAAATTAGAGATTATACTTGATACAGAGGACTGGGATCGTATCAATCTTGCAATGGACGAAAACTCATTCCAAACTGGGCCTGTGATGGAACAGTGAAGAAAAAGATGGTTAGTATCTTCATCACATACCTTGCATAGAGGACATACTGCATCAATGTCATTGATTCTTCGGTGGAGGCAAGATTTGGTTGGTATGGAATTTGTTAGATTTCTCCATGCAAATAAGAGCACACTTGGGCAAATGTTCTTGAGATTCCAAAGCTTCTTCCAATCTATGAATACAATATTAGCAGTATCTTGAAGTTGATCATTGTGAATACTGTCATGTATTGCTCGATATGCTGATTTCGTTGTTAAACATCCATCCTTTGTATACTTCCAGATTAGACAATCATCCTGACAATTCACAGACAATTGAATATCCAGGATTGCTACTACTTCATGGGTGTAATGCCCCGCTCCGTACGGCGCATTACGCTGAAGTGTTGACTCAACGAGTCGCGTTGACCGAATGAAATGTATCGATGCAAATTGATATGAGAGTTACGTTGTCCCGAGCAACGCATCGAACTAAGTCGATGTGAAGAGTTGCCTTGTCCCAAAGAATGCATCGAGTGAATCGATGCGAAGCGCCGCGTTGCCCCGAAGGATGAGTGCGTTGAATCGGCTCGAAGATTCTAAGAAATCAAATCGACCAAGGCGCAAGTCCGAATCGATGCAAGGATTGATTTTAGTTGGTTTCGTGTGCAGGTTATACGTTGACGCAAAAATATTATAGGTCGATCTTTTGCCATATTTAGTAAGGGGTCCGCGAAATCAAATCGACGCCTTACGACGGGCTGAGACTTGGGTACGGTAAGCCAAATCGGACGTATAATTCAATGAAGCATGAAGTGCTCGAATGGCTAAGTCAGGAGAGTGGCCGTGCAACGAAGTTATGAAATCGAGCCGTATCGACTCGGCGAAACGACAAAGGCGTATCGACTCAAGGTGGGAGGATTGACTTCTTTTTACTCCTTCATGCGATAAGTCAAATATATCATTGTATGCCAAGTTAACCTATCGAAGCCACGGGCGTGGTCCGATCGAAAAGTAAATTATAGTGTGAGTCAAACACTAAGGTAGAACAATTAAAATGATACGTGCATCATATGCACGAGTCGCTATGGAACATTGGATATATATCGCAAAGACGAGCGCCTCGGTGCGCAAGCTGCAAGAACATGGGATAACTGTACTCGACGAGTGCCTTAGTGCACGAACCATACCGTGCCTTCGCGCACGAGTTAGAAAGGCTAGAACATTGAAAGACAATAGGCGAGCGCCCTAGCGCGCAAGGCACGAACGTTGAACACTAAGGCATAGAACATGGAAATACGGTCGAAACGTGCTTACGTGCACGAGATAATAAAAGATGGCTTCGTTGCAAAAGAATACAGTTGTGGCATGAATGTGGCGGAACTGTCGGATATGATATGATGCCTCGAAAGGTGTTCGGGACCTTCGGGTCGTTCGATTCACGAGCATTGAGTTGAGGCATGATGCAATTGAACATTGAAACGAAATATGAAACATCGATCATGGGTTATGATGCCTCGGACAATTTGGTGCCTATGAGACGCTACGGGAGTACGACTTTGGAGAAAATGAATCTTTGCATGAGTTGGGGGAAAATGATAATGTCGTTCAATACTGTCCGCGCTATACAAAACTGTTGCATATGTTAAACTGTTCACGCATTGGCATGGTCATGGATAGCTTGTGCACAAGTTGATAATTTTCCTCGAATCGGTATCCGGGGCATCGGAATCGAATCGACCTAGGGGGAATGAATAATCGTGATTCGGCACTGATGCATTACGGGACCGTCAATCAGGCCTGCATCCTAGACTGAACGGGCCGAAATGCCGTTGAGATAGTCCCACGTGATATGTAACATCAATGACCGCATATAAGATAGTAGCAGGTTCACATATTGTCTTACACAGGTGTAAATATTATCTCTGTTTTCATGCAAGGACGGGTGCATCGACTTGGTAAGAAGTCACGCCACGAATCAAACACGAGATTGGTTGTTTGCTTGCCTATTCAATTCAATAACATGCTTGCTATGATAACATGCTTTACGCTTTCTAAGATGCCATGAAATTGACCCTAAGGAGAATATAGCAAGATCATAAGCTAAGTTGCATGATTCAACATAAATACTACAATGTCGGTTTGGAAAGAAGATCTTTGCATCAGTACATGCGAGGATGAACGTACTGATCCCCCATCAGCTTCATGCAGGGTGCAAGGAATGGATAGCTCGCAGCAAAGCGTTGCTTGAACGCGTTGAGACTTGGAATGCCGAAGCGTATTAAAGCGTGCGATCGCATTGACGCTCGGACTATGCAACATGATTGATGCGGCCGAGATATAGAAGGCATGATGTATGGAACGGTGAAATCCTTTGTGGGCAAGAGAGAACCTGAGTGTTGTAGCCAATTTGGCATATATTGTTAGGCTATCGAAAGCCTTTGTAATCTCAGTTTCGGATATCAATAAAAAGAATTGTTTCGTATACTCTGTTTTCCTTTCGTTGTTAATATCGAATTAAAAGATATCCATTTGAGAACTTGTCATCTTGCCTTGCACGAGCGCAATTCCAGGATCGTGCGGCATCACGCCCCCTGCGAGGACGATGATTCAGGTGATTCCTGGTCGGGGCGTGACAAATTGGTATCAGAGCTCTAGGCTCAACTTCCTCTGGACGCTCGCTTCATTACAATTCTAAAAGTTGTCCACCACTACTTGAAATCACTCTTGACTCTACTCGATGCCGCACTGGATGTTCCATACAATAAGTCTAATACAAATCATGTAATTTTGTCGCGTGTTGTTTTGGAAATTACATGATGTTTGCTAAGAAAGTCGCAAAGGGTATATTGCATTGAATGCAACGAGCCGTAAAAATGTTAGTTGCTACAAGTGCAACAAATTGTGAAATACGATTTGAGATGTTGTTGCAATGTAACATGTTGAATGAGAAATAAAATAATGCACGAAGTGCAACGAGTTAATTGCGAATATGCGTTAAAATGAAAGTGATAAGCCAATACCGAATGTGTTAAACGGATTTGGGCATTGACTTTGAAAGTCGGGAATAATCTTGCACGAGGTGCACTGAATATCGGAAATGAGTCGTTGCATGATGTGCAACGCGTGTCGGAAGTAAAATTATTGCACGTGGTGCAACGCATATCAAATTAATCGTTACACGGAGTGCAAAGGAGATTGAAAATAAATTGTTGCACAAAGTGAAATGAATTGTCGAAAATAAATCGTAGCACGATGTGCAACGCGTATCGAAAGTAAAATTATTGCACGTAGTGCAACGCACATCAAAATAAATTGTTGCACGAGATGCAACGGAAGGAATTGAAATCGTAAAATCGATATAATGAATCGTTCGGTTGCACACCAAACTTATGTTGGCAAACGAGGACATCGACCGAGTTGTGTCGGATTTGATTTAATCAAAGTTACGGTTGTGATCAAGCATGATCACTGCGGAAATCGTGAGTCGCAAGAGATCGTTGGGTTATACTAAGTGTAATGCGAGGGAAATGACTTGATTTCCGAGTGGTATATGCCATACCACGTAGGCGATGAATGACTCGATTCTGAGTGGTATATGTTATGCCACTTGTACGATGAATTGCATCGACGTGTTGTGAGAATTGCGGAAGGTTTGTCCGCAACGGACGGAAGAGTACCGAGACTCGATTGGAAATTTGTATAACGGTATATTGATGCAAGTGTTCTTTGAAAATCGGTTGGGATGATAAGGCGAGACTCGTATCGATGAACGATATGTCGGACGGAAGTTATAAGTTGGTCGGACGACCGAGACTAGCGGAACGATTATGCCTTGACGCAATAATCGGATCGACGGGAAAGGAAAACTTGAAGCGAATCGAATCGCACGACTTGCAATCTCGATAGAAATGTTGGGCGAGACAAATCGAATCGCATGACTTACGATTTCAATAGAAATGTTGGGCGATGCGAATTGTAATCGAATCGCACGACTTGCGACTTCGGTAAGAGAGTCTGTTGACGCGAGAAATCGTGCCTAAGAAATAGTTGGTTACGTTACGGTGAAACTCATTTGAGTACGATTGAAAAATACGTAAAACTTAGAGGGCGTGATCGTATGACTTGAGGATTCGATGTTGGATAATCGGTAACTCAGTTACGCGATTAAAGTATAGCGGGATACGGCGAATCGGAAAACGAGTAGATGCGTATGGAAAAGCTCGTTGCGAACTTGGACGTATGCAATACAAGTTGTCGACGTTGAAACGGATTCAAAGTTGACCCTTACGCAATCGAAATTGATACGACGTATCGAGATCGATACGTAAGGAAATGTAAGCACGATATGGGAATACAAAATGGAGTGAGCCTCGCGCTATCAAAGTTTTGTAAATAATAATACGAGATTGAAACGAACTGGTTGATCATGAACTTTGTGATTGATTAAGACGAGACTATAAGTCATCGACGATTGTTCGATGCGTATAGCATCTCGTGTGTCGACCGTAAATAAGATAGACCCGAACTCGATACAAATAGATGTTTCATAAATTTGCGAAATCATCGACGGTAGTGCATGACTCGACTGGGAGGATAGTTGCGCATCAGTTGCGCGGATAGAAATGGTTTTGTCCGGAATTGGATAGTCGCGTAGAAATCGTCGGAACATGATTTGGCTCCAAAATAAGATATAGCATGGTTCGTAGTAAACTGTCCTTCGTTGATGATCCCCAATTATCAAGCGTAGCTTCGGGACAGCTGACCCTAGAAGACTTGACTGCTAAATCAAATTGAATGCTGCAGACCGTAAGATGACCCATGCGATATCGCATACGAGATTGCACCGATAACAAATATAACACGGTGCATGTTGACGACAAGTCTAGGCGATCGAGAATTGTTGGAACAACTTTCGATTGAGAATGATGTAGCTAGATTTTGAGTATTCGTCGGATGAATGCTCGAATGGTTATGTTGGTCGACGATCAAACTTAAAATTCACCAACGAACTTGGTGATTCGGATAGGCGATTGCGAGAATCGTGCTATGCACGAGAGAGAACGATAAGGGAATGACTTATGAGTCATGTCGTTAGATTCGGATTCACCTTGCAATTGAGCTTGCGTGAATCAAAACTTACATTCGATGTTGCGAGACGGATAAGTTGGGAATTTGGCTAGTAAATTTCCTACTCGATAGGAATCGAACGTAAGGCGTATTGTAAAGACCTTCGTGTCAAGGCGATCGTTGCCTTGAGCACCATCGCCTTGATGTAAACTTTCGTGTCGATAGATTGTGGCCTTTGAGCAATGTCAATTTAAAGTTACGTCGGGAAAATCTAAGCACGATGTCTAGGTAAGTAACCTAGCGGGCGTAGTCCCGAATGTGGTAAGGAAATCGTACCGAGATAAGTTGCATAGCCAGACTTCGGAAATAGTTGGGTGGCGACTTCGAACGCAAGGCGTTGCGAATGATCGTTGCGATCGGATGCGCGACGGCTCGACGCGACGCATAGAATTGATAGTCCCGATGAAACATACGAAATGAGAAATACGATTTTGAATTGCATCGTGTGCCTTGACTTTTGTTGGATGATCGCGTGTGTATCAATATGCATATGCAATGAAATTGCGAGAACAAGTGCTAAGGATAAGTCAAATCGAGAGTACGAGATGGCAAGCATAGGATTGAAAATTACCTGTCAGCTTTGTTCCAATTTGCTACCACTGGAATTGGTCAAAATACATATATCTTCGGGATGCCTTGAATATAGGTACGGATCCAAATCGAGTTGTATACAAATTCAAATCGAGCTGCAGGAAGGACTTTAAAATGTTAGTGGAAAGCTTGCAAGATGGAGTGAAACGATCTATAAAACACTTAGTTGGAGTGTTAGTTTTGGTTCGAGGACGAACCTTATTTTGAGGGATACGTTCTGTAATGCCTCACTCCGCACGGCGCATTACGCTGAAGCGTTGACTCAACAAGTCACGTTGACCGAATGAAATGTATCGATGCGAATCGATACGAGAGTCCCGAGCAACGCATCGAACTGAGTCGATGCGAATAGTTGCCTTGTCCCAAAAAATGCATCGAGTGAATCGATGCGAAGCGCCGCGTTGCCCCGAAGGATGAGTGCGTTGAATCGTGTCACGCCCCAGAACCAGAATACTGGAGAGCGGGGGAATGACTCAGCCAGCTACGTATTACGGGTAGATGAATACCGTATAATACGATCAATGTTGTCTAAAAGACGAGGGGGTGCATACTACATGAAAGTCTCACTATGGCCACTTCACATCTATTGTCTCAATCATCCAAGCAAGAAACAGTAATAGAGAACATGTAAGATAAAGCAGTAAGGTATCCCAAACGCTCTGTCAAAATGTTCTTGATATCTGGCTTTACAAAACATAGCCAGATTGATGTAGCAAAAGTATACACAATTGTTATCAGCTGCAGTCTGACTTAGTTACAATTATGTAAAAGTAAGTACAAGACGATCCGACTAACATGTCGGTGCCAAACGGCAAAGTATAAGGTAAATAACAAAAACGAGCGGGGAAGTAAGAAACCCACTCGAGTCCTCCTGTGATCATCCCTCTAGTGTTGACCATTTTGGAGGTAGAAGTAAGCTGAGTCCTCGGGAACCGGCTCTAAACCTGGCCATGCAAAACCAGAGAGGTTAGACCTCTAATAGCAAGTACCACAAGGAAGCACGACATGAGAACTAAAACCAGTAATGAGAAACATAGTAAATAAATCTCTGCTGGCTACTGGGTTCACATCACATCACGACACTTCGAACCAACCTCCCAACCAAACAAGGACAGAAGTTGGCCCGTCATGTCCTGACATTCTGATCATCCCAGTTAGGTAACAGAGTAGTACAATACACAAACAAATCATCTTGAACGGCCATTCAACTTCTACGGCTTGCTACTGTGAGTCCCAAGTTATCCTGGAATTTTATGCAATAGGGATTTCTCAGTTCTTACTATGTGCGAGCAAGGCTTGTCTATCCAGTCAACCATTTGCGCCATGTATGAATTAGACGAGTCCTAGCAGGACGCCCGTCATTATACAATATACAATAATAATAAAAGCAGATACTGTTCCCTGCCCGTGTGACAGGTTTACAGTATCTGTGGGAACCAGCCGGCCCGTCGGGTACTACTCGTCCCAAGGGGGCTGCCATGTAAGAACTCGGAAATCCATTCTCTCCATGCCATCATTATTTTATTTAACTTAATAGTCTCTACGTTGAGTGAAATTCCATGCCGTGGATCATGGTCATTCAAATGAGTACTTTCGTACAGGGTACAGTATGCGCAACTCTACAACGATACTAGTGCGGTGGGGTTGCAGGTCTTATATAGCGTAATGCAACAATCAAATCTAACCACGGTAATCATGCCTTGACTATAAAGTACACATGCCTCTTTTGTAGAAAATAAATAAATAAATAGATTGAAGCCTGCATGTGCATGTATGTCAATGTTCGGGATCAGCCAGTCGATTGTAATAGTTCATAGGTAATATGAATGTGTCTCATTCATTTAATTCAATAAGACGACTAGCCAGTCTCTTAGTTCCAACTAGGAACACATGATCAATTTAGTCAAGATAACCATCGTCATTAATGGTGACAAGGCATGAAAGTCAATTAGCATTAAATAGGGTCGAGTCTATAACTCTCAAGGTCAAGTTCCAGTCTTACTGGGTATCCAAAAATCAATCGGGACACAAGGCGCATTCCACATAACAGTCGATATTAATAATATTAACATATCATGATTTATCGAGTTCATGCCAAAAGGCGTAAGGATATAAAATGGGCGTAAAATATCTAATAAAATATCAATATACAGGGCTATAGAAGAGCCATGCTTAAGGAAAATAAAACCAAAGTGACACGCTAACGTAAGACCAAGTCAGCCAAAAGCCACACGCTCAATGCAAAAGTCATACGCTCAGGTAAAGCTACGCTCAAGTAAGGCAGCGTATGAACTCCATACGACTCCTGACCATCCAAGTCAGCGTATGCAAGTCATACGCTCCCAAAAGGTAGCGTATGAACTCCATACGACTCCTGACCATCCAAGTCAGCGTATGCAAGTCATATGCTCCCAAAAGGTAGCGTATGAACTCCATACGACACACGCTTCCAAAAGGTAGCGTATGCAAGATACACGCTTCCTAAAAAGGTAGCGTATGGACTCCATACTGCGCTGCACTAAAGAGCGCGCACAGCTCAGTGACGCAGCTAAAAAGCTAGCGTACACTGCTCACTGTCTTCTCCAAACAGCAAGAACTCCATGGATTGAACCCAAAGCTTCAAAAGTCCATAACTTGGTCAAAACAAGTCCAAATCTAACTTTCCAAAGGTCAAGATTGGGTAGAACAAAACTCTCTTCAACATGGAACCATCAAAACTTGTAAACAAAGAAGTTTGATAGATCAAAACCATTAAAATCCAAAAATAACTAATTTCTAGATCTACAAAAATTAAGACTTCAAAATAAAAAAATGCCAAGTTCTAAACTCTCTTAGGATCATGAGAGGAGGATAAATGAGCCACAAAAAACGTGGGTTCTCATGGAGAGCAAGTTGTATTTGCCTATGGTTTGGTAGGTGGAAGGAGTAATGAAGAAGAAGAAGAGGAGTAATGGTGAAGGAAAAATAATGAAGAGAGAGAAAGGGGGGTTGGCTTTAAATGAAAAGGTGGTGGTAGGTGGGGGTGTTGGGCCGGGTTGGATCCACCATGAACCCGACCAAGCCAAGCCCAATAGCAAAAAGCAGGAAATAAAAGCAGAAAGTAAAGTGCAGAAATAAAATTACAGAAATATTAATTAACATGAATTAAAGGAATTTAAATACATGATAAATACTAAATAAATACACATGAGTTACATATGTATAAGAATACGCATTCTGAGAACGGGGAGTGACATCTCTACCCTCCGTAGAAAAATTATGTCCCCGAAATTTCAAATCCAAGCAAGATAGAAATATCGAGGCTAAACTAATCTAAGCACAAGCAATTTAATCAAGCAATTATTTTACAATGTCTATAGCAAGTAACATATCTATGTTTAACAATCTACGTTATCAAGCAATTCTACCCATAAGGTGATAAGCATGAGGAATCAAGACAATCAAGGTACACAGAAAAAGATATACCTTGTGAGTCAAACAGGTGTGGATACCGTGATCGGATATCATCTTCACGTTCCCACGTTGACTCTCCCAAAGAGTGATGACCCCAAGCAACCCGGACAAGGTTAATTGTTCGGTTCTTGAGTATTTTCTCTCTTCGGTCCAAGATGGACACAGGCTGCTCCTCGTAAGACAGGTTGGTACCAACAACCAGTTCTGAATGATCGAGGATATGGCTGGGGTCCGATACATACCTTCGCAATTGAGATACATGAAACACGTCATGCACCTCTCGTAACAAAGGTGGAAGGGACAAACGATAAGCAACATCGCCTACCCTATTAAGAATAACAAATGGGCCTACGTATCGCGGACTCAACTTCCCGCGAACACCAAATCTAATGACCCCACGGGTAGGTGAGATCCGCAAGAACACGTGGTCCCCAACAGAAAACTCTAGCGGCCTACGATGCTGGTCCGTCCAATGACGATGCCGATCTTGCGCAACACGAAGTCGTTCTCTAATTTCCTTAACCACTTCAACTGTCTGAACAATCATTTTCGGGCCCAACATCTTCCTTTCTCCGATATCGTCCCATGCTAGTGGCGATCTACACTTCTTACCATATAGTGCCTCAAATGGCGCCATCTGGATGCTGACTTGATAACTGTTGTTGTATGAGAACTCAACTAAGTGCAGGTGGCTTTCCCAAGATCCTCCAAAATCCAGAGTGCAAGCTCGCAACATATCTTCCAAAGTCTGAATCGTTCTTTCTGATTGCCCGTCTGTCTGTGGGTGGTAAGCCGTGCTAAATCTTAACTTGGTACCAAGACTATGATGTAAGCTCTTCCAGAAATATGATATAAAGCGGGTATCTCGGTCTGACACAATACTGACAGGGACTCCATGCTGCCTGACTATCTGTTGCATATACAACTCTGCCAACTTTTCTGTAGATTGCCCTACTCTGAAAGGAAGAAAATGTGCTACCTTCGTAAGCCGGTCCACTATCACCCAAATAGCATCTTTACCACTTGGTGATCTCAGTAAACCGGTCACAAAGTCTATGGTAATATGCTCCCACTTCCATTCCGGAATAGGAAGCTGTTGCAATAATCCAGCTGCCTCTGCTGCTCTGCCTTCACTTGCTGACATACCAAGCAACGGGAAACAAATCTAGCTATCTCTCTCTTCATTCCATTCCACCAGAAGTGCTGCTTGATATCTTGGTACATCTTGGTCCCTCCAGGATGTATAGAATACTGGGAACTGTGAGCTTCTGTCATAACTTCCTGTCTGATATCTCCACTAGGCACGCATAGACGTGATCCAAACCTAAGTGTACCGTCTTCATGAATTCTCACCTCCTTCCTGAGCCCTGACTCACATTCTGCCCTAAGCTTCTGAATCCTTGGGTCCTGCGTCCGAGCTGCCTTGATCCTATCTACCAAGTCAGATTGGACTTGTAGACTTGCCAGAATTTCTATATCGCTAGGAAGTATAACTTCTATGCCCATCTCCTGAAGGTCTTCTAAAATATGCTTCTGTGTTGTCAACATAAATGCGCCGCCTCTCCTGCTAAGAGCGTCTGCTACCATATTAGCCTTGCCTGGATGATACTAAAGCTCCACGTCATAATCTTTAATCAACTCCAACCATCTTCTCTGCCTCATGTTCAGTTCCTTCCGGGTAAAGATGTACTTCAGACTTTTATGGTCTGTGTACATGTCCACTCGATCACCATATAAGTAATGCCTCCATAGCTTCAAAGCGAATACTACTGCCGCCAACTCCAAATCATGAGTTGGGTAATTCTTCTCGTGGTCCCGAAGCTGCCTAGATGCATATGCTATCACCTTCCCGTGCTACATGAGGACGCACCCAAGTCCTTTACCTGACGTATCACAATATACTATAAAACCTCCGGGTCCAACTGGCAATGTAAGAATGGACGCTGATATCAACTTCTGCTTTAAATTCTCAAATGATGCCTGACATTCTGCCGACCAAACGAATGGCACATCCTTCCGTGTCAAGCGGGTCATGGGTGCTGAAAGTCTTACAAAATCTGACACAAACCTTCTGTAATATCCTGCCAATCCCAAGAAACTCCGTACATCAGCTACGGTCTTGGGTACTGGCCAACTCTCCACTGCTTCTACCTTCTTGGGGTCCACTGCTACTCCAGCTCCTGATACGATATGACCCAAAAACGAAATGTGATCTGTCCAGAACTCACACTTGCTGAGCTTGGCATACAACTGGTTCTCCCTCAAAACCTGCAACACTTTCCTGAGGTGGTCTTCATGCTCCTCTTCACTAGCAGAGTATACAAGAATATCGTCGAGAAATATCACGACAAACTGATCTAAATACGGCATAAAGATGCGGTTCATCAAATTCATGAATATTGCTGGAGCATTGGTCAAACCAAACGGCATTACCAAGAATTCATAATGCCCATACTTCGACCTGAAGGCTGTCTTGGGAATATCTTCCTTCCGAACCCTCACTTGATGGTACCCTGAACGAAGATCTATCTTGGAGAAAACTCTGGCCCTGCTCAACTGATCAAATAAGTCGTCGATCCTTGGTAGTGGGTACTTCTTCTTTATTGTTGTCGCGTTAAGCTTCCTGTAGTCGATACACAATCTGGATGATCCATCATTCTTCCCCACAAGTACCACTGGTGCTGCCCATGGCGATATGCTAGCTTGGATAAACTTCTTCTCCTTCAATTCCTCTATATGCTGATATACCTTGGCCTGCTCCGAATCCGCCATTCTGTAAACCCGATCTGATATCGGTTTAGTCCCAGGTGCCAATTCTATACTGAACTCAATATCTCTAACCGGTGGCAGACCGGGAAGTTCTTCAGGGAATACGTCTAGAAATTCTTCAACTACCTTCGGAACCTGAATTTCTTCCATTGCCGTTATTACTCCTTGCTCTTGCTGAGTTGCCTCTGATCTGACTAAGGTGAATCTCTTCATGCCTGGAATATCAAAAGATACACTCCCACTACGATAATCTATTGTCGCATGACTGTCTTTCAGCCAGTCCATGCCTAAGATAACGTCGAAATTTTCAACAGGAAATTCTATCAACCGGGCGGGTAAGGAACGCCCCCAAACTACAACGCTACATGCTAAAATAACTCTACTAACTCCTACGAGCCCATTACCAGTGAGTATATTCAACCTCCCTGGCAATGCATCGAACTCCATTCCTAACCGTGTCGTAAATTGTGCAGATATAAATGAGTGGGATGCTCCCGAATCAAACAATGCTACTGCGGGATATGAGGCGACGAGAATGTTACCTGCCACAACATCTCCCGATGCTAATGCCTCTTCCAAGGACAGAGTGAATGCCTGCCCTCGACCTCCTTGCTGGTTCCCATGTTGCGGCCTAGCCTGGTGCTGCTGCTGGCCCCTGCCTTGATGATGCTGGGGTGGTCTATGCTGGTGTTGCTGCATCGGCGGTCCCTGCTGCCGAAACATCTGAGCCCGCGGCATTAACGGGCGCTGTGCCAACGGTCTCACTGCTACCGCTGGTCCTCGATACTGTCCTACTCATGGTGCTGACAGAGCAGGAAACTGCTGCACTGTTCCTCCTGACCTCGAATTCATGGGACATGTGGTAACCCGATGATCTGGATTTCCACATATCAAATACTGTCCGTTCAATGTCCGACACACATCTCTAGTGTGCCCCATCTTCCCACAATAAGTACAACCCGCAGGGGGTTGCTGGTTCTTCCTCTGTTGCTGTTGCTGTTGCCTTGGTGGTGGTGCTAGCCCTCGTATCGCCACATCGTGGATACGAATGCCAGGGGATGGTGCTGTTGTTCGAGGCGCTGCTCCCCCTCCTCCTTCAATCTGACTGTGGGATCTCTTCTGACCTCCAGTCCTTGCCGCAAGCCTCTGAATGGTGATCTCATGCCTGCGGGTTGCTGTCAATACTTCATCAAAAGTCTGGTAATTGTGCCCCTCTATTAATTGTAAGAGCTCAAGATGAAAACCTTGCTGGAACCTCATCGCCCTCTGGCGCTCCGTTGTTACCATCTCTGGGGCAAACCTACTCAATCTGCAGAACTCTGCTGCATAAGCATCTACTGTCTTGTCGGCCTGCTTGAGGTTGATAAACTTCTGTTGTAGCTCAAACTGCGCCACAACTCCATAATACTTTGTTTTGAACCTTGTTGTGAAGTTGTCCCAAGCAATAGGACGTCTGATGCCTACTTCCTCTGCTTCCCACCAATCACGTGCGAGATCCTGAAGTAACAACCTCACTAGATCCACACGTTCTTCTGCCGGCACCTTAGCGGCATTCAGAATATCCTCGATATCCTTAAGCCATGCATCGGCTGAGATGGCATCCTCCGTGCCTTCGAAACGGCGGGAGTTGTACTTGCAAAATCGGGCTGACGCTCCTGAATCTGGCCTCGCCCCTCTTTCCAATGCCGTCTCTAATCCTTGGTTGAGTAGCACATTCTGCTCTTGTAACTGAGCGTGCATACGTTGTTGGGCTAAAATTTGATGTTGCTGAGTAGCCATCATCCCTCTCATGATCTCCAGAAGGGCTGGTGTGTCCAATTCCACAGGGGTAGGTGGAACTATTGGTGGTGTTGGAACCTCCGGATACTGCGGTCCAACTGCTGGTTCTACTATCACCTCTTCTTGAATAGCCTCATGAAGTGGTTCTGACCCTTGTTGCTGACCAGCCTGGTCAGGTTGTCCATGCTGCCCTTGTTGTTGTTGCCCAATCCTGACAGATGCGGACGAGGTGCCCCTAAGAAAAGGGACAAGAGAACAATCAAACGATCGGACAGAAAAGATCAATGAAGTCAAGGGATACCGGAATGTCAAGCTAGAGTCGAGAGTAACAAATCGAGAGATCAAGGGGGAACATGTGTGATTGAGACATCCTATAAATCAAAACACCCCACAAGTCTAAAATCAGACCCGCATGGGCCACCACTAAAATCTTGTCACGCCCTAGAACCAGAATACTGGAGAGCGGGGGAATGACTCAGCCAGCTACGTATTACGGGTAGATGAATACCGTATAATACGATCAATACTGTCTAAAAGACGAGGGGGTGCATACTACATGAAAGTCTCACTATGGCCACTTCACATCTATTGTCTCAATCATCCAAGCAAGAAACAGTAATAGAGAACATGTAAGATAAAGCAGTAAGGCGTCCCAAACGCTCTGTCAAAATGTTCTTGATATATGGCTTTACAAAACATAGCCAGACTGATGTAGCAAAAGTATACACAATTGTTATCAGCTGCAGTCTGACTTAGTTATAATTATGTAAAAGTAAGTACAAGACGATCCGACTAACATGTCGGTGCCAAACGGCAAAGTATAAGGTAAATAACAAAAACGAGCGGGAAAGTAAGAAATCCACTCGAGTCCTCCTGCGATCATCCCTCTAGTGTTGACCATTTTGGAGGTAGAAGTAAGCTGAGTCCTCGAGAACCGGCTCTAAACCTGGCCATGAAAAACCAGAGAGGTTAGACCTCTAATAGCAAGTACCACAAGGAAGCACGACATGAGAACTAAAACCAGTAATGAGAAACATAGTAAATAAATCTCTGCTGGCTACTGGGGTTCACATCACATCACGACACTTCGAACCAACCTCCCAACCAAACAAGGACAGAAGTTGGCCCGTCATGTCCTGACATTCTGATCATCCCAGTTAGGTAACAGAGTAGTACCGTACACAAACAAATCATCTTGAACGGCCATTCAACTTCTACGGCTTGCTACTGTGAGTCCAAAGTTATCCTGGAATTTTATGCAATAGGGATTCCTCAGTTCTTACTATGTGCGAGCAAGGCTAGTCTATCCAGTCAACCATTTGCGCCATGCATGAATTAGACGAGTCCTAGCAGGACGCCCGTCATTATACAATATATAATAATAAAAGCAGATACTGTTCCCTGCCCGTGTGGCAGGTTTACAGTATCTGTGGGAACCAGCCGGCCCGTCGGGTACTACTCGTCCCAAGGGGGGCTGCCATGTAAGAACTCGGGAATCCATTCTCTCCATGCCATCATTATTTTATTTAACTTAATAGTCTCTACGTTGAGTGAAATCACATGACATGGATCATGGTCATTCAAATGAGTACTTTCGTATATGGTACAGTATGCGCAACTCTACAACGATACCAGTGCGGTGGGGTTGCAGGTCTTACATAGCGTAATGCAACAATCAAATCTAACCACGGTAATCATGCCTTGACCATAAAGTACACATGCCTCTTTTGTAGAAAATAAATAAATAAATAAATAAATAAATAAATAGATTGAGGCCTGCATGTGCATGTATGTCAATGTTCGGGATCAGCCAGTCGATTGCAATAGTTCATAGGTAATATGAACGTGTCTCATTCATTTAATTCAATAAGACGACTAGCCAGTCTCTTAGTTCCAACTAGGAACGCATGATCAATTTAGTCAAGATAACCATCGTTATTAATGGTGACAAGGCATGAAAGTCAATTAGCATTAAATAGGGTCGAGTCTATAACTCTCAAGGTCAAGTTCCAGTCTTACTGGGTATCCAAAAATCAATCAGAACACAAGGCACATTCCACATAACAGTCGATATTAACAATATTAACATATCATGATTTATCGAGTTCATGCCAAAAGGCGTAAGGATATAAAATGGGCGTAAAATATCTAATAAAATATCAATATACAGGACTATAGAAGAGCCAAGCTTAAGGAAAATAAAATCAAAGTGACACGCTGACGTAAGACCAAGTCAGCCAAAAGCCACACGCTCAGTGCAAAAGTCATACGCTCAGGTAAGGCTACGCTCAAGTAAGGCAGCGTATGAACTCCATACGACTCCTCACTATCTAAGTCAGCGTATGCAAGTCATACGCTCCCAAAAGGTAGCGTATGAACTCCATACGACTCCTGACCATCCAAGTCAGCGTATGCAAGTCATACGCTCCCAAAAGGTAGCGTATGAACTCCATACGACTCCTGACCATCCAAGTCAGCGTATGCAAGTCATACGCTCCCAAAAGGTAGCGTATGAACTCCATACGACTCCTGACCATCCAAGTCAGCGTATGCAAGTCATACGCTCCCAAAAGGTAGCGTATGAACTTCATACGACACACGCTTCCAAAAGGTAGCGTATGCAAGACACACGCTTCCTAAAAAGGTAGCGTATGGACTCCATAATGCGCTGCGCTAAAGAGCGCGCACAGCTCAGTGACGCAGCTAAAAAGCTAGCGTACACTGCTCACTGTCTTCTCCAAACAGCAAGAACTCCATGGATTGAACCCAAAGCTTCAAAAGTCCATAACTTGGTCAAAACAAGTCCAAATCCAACTTTCCAAAGGTCAAGATTGGGTAGAACAAAACTCTCTTCAACATGGAACCATCAAAACTTGCAAACAAAGAAGTTTGATAGATCAAAACCATCAAAATCCGAAAATAACTAATTTCTAGATCTACAAAAATTAAGACTTCAAAATGAAAAATACCAAGTTCTAAACTCTCTTAGGATCATGAGAGGAGGATAAATGAACCACAAAAAACGTGGGTTCTCATGGAGAGCAAGTTGTACTTGCCTATGGTTTGGTAGATGGAAGGAGTAATGAAGAAGAAGAAGAGGAGTAATGGTGAAGGAAAAATAATGAAGAGAGAGAAAGGGGGGTTGGCTTTAAATGAAAAGGTGGTGGTAGGTGGGGGTGTTGGGCCGGGTTGGATCCACCATGAACCCGACCAAGCCAAGCCCAATAGCAAAAAGCAGAAAATAAAAGCAGGAAGTAAAGTGCAGAAATAAAATTGCAGAAATATTAATTAACATGAATTAAAGGAATTTAAATACATGATAAATACTAAATAAATACACATGAGTTGTATATGTATAAGAATACGTATTCTGGGAACGGGGAGTGACAAATCGGCTCGAAGATTCTAAGAAATTGAATCGACCAAGGCGCAAGTCCGAATCGATGCAAGTATTGATTTTAGTTGGTTTCGTGTACAGGTTATACGTTGACGCGAAAATATTAGAGGTCGATCTTTTGCCATATTTAGTAAGGGGTCCGCGAAATCAAATCGACGCCTTGCGACGGGCTGAGACTTGGGCACGGTAAGCCAAATCGGACATATAATTCAATGAAGCACGAAGTGCTCCAATGGCTAAGTCAGGAGAGTGGCCGTGCAACGAAGTTATGAAATCGAGCCGCATCGGCTCGGCGAAACGATAAAGGCGTATCGACTCAAGGTGGGAGGATTGACTTCTTTTTACTTCTTCATGCGATAAGTCAAATATATCATTGTATGCCAAGTTAACCTATCGACGCCACGGGCGTGGTCCGATCGGAAAGTAAATTGAGTCGAACACTAAGTTAGAACAATTAAAATGATACGTGCATTATATGCACGAGTCGCTATGGAACATTGGATATCGCAAAGGCGAGCGCCTCGGTGCGCAAGCTGCAAGAACATGGGATAACTGTACTCGGCTAGTGCCTTAGTGCACGAACCATACCGTGCTTTCGTGCACGAGTTAGAAAGGCTAGAACATTGAAAGACAATAGGCGAGCGTCCTAGCGCGCAAGCCACGAACGTTGAACACTAAGGCATAGAACATGGAAATACGGTCGAAACGTGCTTACGTGCACGAGATAATAAAAGATGGCTTCGTTGCGAAAGAATACAGTTGTGGCATAAATGTGGCGGAACTGTCGGATATGATATGATGCCTCGAAAGGTGTTCGGGACCTTCGGGTCGTTCGATTCACGAGCATTGAGTTGAGGCATGATGCAATTAAACATTGAAACGAAATATGAAACGTCGATCATGGGTTATGATGCCTCGGACAATTTGGTGCCTATGGGACGCTAAATCGGGAGTACAACTTTGGGAAAAATGAATATCTTTGCATGAGTTGGGGAAAAATGATAATGTCGTTCAATACTGTCCGCGCTATACAAAACTGTTGCATATGTTAAACTGTTCACGCATTGGCATAGTCATGGACAGCTTGTGCACAAGTTGATAATTTTCCTCGAATCGGTATCCGGGGCATCGGAATCGAATCGACCTAGGGAGAATGAATAATCGTGCTTCGGCACTGATGCATTACGGGACCGTCAGTCAGGCCTGCATCCTAGACTAAACGGGCCGAAATGCCGTTGAGATAGTCCCACGTGATGTGTAACATCAATGACCGCATATAAGATAGTAGCATGCTCACCTATTGTCTTACGCAGGTGTAAATATTATCTCTGTTTTCATGTTAGGACGGGTGCGTCGACTTGGTAAGAAGTCGCGCCACGAATCAAACACGAGATTGGTTGTTTGCTTGCCTATTCAATTCAATAACATGCTTGCTATGATAACATGCTTTACGCTTTCGAAGATGCCATGAAATTGACCCTAAGGAGAACATAGCAAGATCATAAGCTAAGTTGCATGATTCAACATAAATACTACAATGTCGGTTTGGAAAGAAGATCTTTGTATCAGTACATGCGAGGACGAACGTACTGATCCCCCACCAGCTTCATGCAGGGTGCAGGGAATGGATGGCTCGCAGCAAAGCATTGCTTGAACGCGTTGAGGCTTGGAATGACGAAACGTATTGAAGCGTGCGATCGCATTGACGCTCGGACTATGCAACAGGATTGATGCGGCCGAGATATAGAAGGCATGATGTATGGAACGGTGAAATTCTTTGTGGGCAAGAGAGAACCTGAGTGTTGTAGCCAATCTGGCATATATTGTTAGGCTATCGAAAGCCTTTGTAATCTCAGTTTCGGATATCAATAAAAATAATTGTTTCGTATACTCTATTTTTCTTTCGTTGTTAATATCGAATCAAAAGATAACCATTTGAGAACTTGTCATCTTGCCTTGCACGAGCGCAACTCCAGGCTCGTGCGGCATCACGCCCCCTGCGAGGACGATGATTCGGGTGATTCCGGGTCGGGGCGTGACAATGGGGAGGGAATAATAAGCAAATAAGATTTTTCTTCCAACTAAACGTGTCTTTGTTTATGAGATTACTGACACTAGTGACCAAATTCTTTGCAAACTGGTAGCCTGATACTCTATAGTTAGGCATGTTTGGAACCCAAGGATCGAGCCATATATTTATTTGCGAGCCATCACCAACTAACCATAGAACATGTCCTTGGAGAAATTCTCGACTCCTCAACATGCTTGTCCAAATCCACGATTGGTTTTGTAGAGGTTGAGCCAACCAGAAGGATGATGAATGAAGGTATTTGCTTCTAAGAATATTTTCCCAGATAGAGTTAGGATTGGTAATAAACCTCCAAGTCAATTTGAGCATGAGAACAGTATTGGTAATTTGCGGATCACGGATGCCAAGTCCGCCATCAAACTTTGATTTGGTGAATGTAGACCAGGAAGTAAAGTGTATTTTCTTCTTGTTGTTGTCAATGCCCCACCAGAAGTCCCTTTGCAGCTTAGATAATGAATTGGTGACAGCTTTAGGTATGAAATAGGAAGAGAAATAATATGTGGGAAGAGAAGATAGGGAGGACTTGATGAGAACCGTTCGGCCAGCATAGGATAGGCAACCTCTCTTCCATCCATTCAGCTTACGAACACTAGTATTGAGGAGATCAGAGAAAGTGGAGACTCTTTTTTTTGAAAGGAGGATTTTATGGCCAAGATATTTATCAGATGAATGCATATAACTGACCCCAAATAAACATTTGTACAGTTGACGCATATAAGGATCTGTTCTTTTAGAGAAGAATATGGAGGATTTTTTAAAATTGATACGCTGACCCGACCATTGTTCAAAGGTTTGGATGATAATTTTTGCTTGGGTGATATTATGAAGTGAATTCTTTCCAAAAATGAACAAGTCATCTGCAAATGCAAGGTGGGAAAAGGAGAGGGAACAATGTTTCAGTGTAACACTTTCATATATCATATTCCTTTCCATGATAAGGATGAAACTTGAGAGTATCTCCATGCTCATGATGAAAAGGTATGGAGATAAGGGACACCCTTGCCGAATGCCACAACTTGGGAAGAAACAGTTAGTAGGGGTGGAAATAAATGTATTGAAAATGAAGAAAACATGTTAACTTGAGTTTGAATTCACCTGATAGAAGAGGGTCATTCATTTCTTCTAATAATTTGATCGAAGTAGGAAGTGTAAACGAATTGATGGAAATTACAATTTCCCAAAGAAAATGTCAAATGATCGAGCAAATAATTGATTTTCTTTCCCTTTCGCGAACCAAAAGAGGGATATAGTACCTTTCTTGGATCATAGGACAAAGGCCTTCTTTTGTTCGCGGAATCATGGGATTGAGAAAGGAAAGTCATTACATTCCTATGTTTCGGTGCCAAAGGAATTGAGTAGGAAAAGAAAGTAATTTCCAATCAAAAGAAAATTGGGGAAGAAAATGGTTCCATCTATCCAAACAAGGATTTACTTTTCCACCTTTAAGTATTCACTTTCCCCTCCCAATTTTTGACATTTTCAAACATCGGAAAGGAAAATTGATGGGACTTGTAATTTAAGGTTGTAACAATTTTTTTTTTTACATGCGCTCTTTGAGTGCTTCCACCCTCTTCAGGTTTAGGTAGAACTTCGGATCATATAAAATACAAGACAAATTAAACATAAAAGTGATGTTAAGCACCTGGAAGAGGTCCATTAAAGTAAGTAAATTCAAACCTCTAAATAATTAGGCTACACCAACTCCACTGTGGCAAAAACAGAAATGTACATTCCATTAATAGCAGATGAAAGAATTGTACACTTAAGATACCAATTAACATTCAGTACATGATATCAATCATTTGAAATATGAACTTCACCAGGATTATACATATGCATTCGATCAAGTTTCAAGATGAAACAAACTAGAGAAGATTTAAGATACTAAGGGCTTGAAACAAACTAGAGAAGATTTAAGATAATAAGGGCAAACTCCAGAAATGAAGGACACTTATTAACATTCATGCTTGCAGAAAAAAGAGATCCCGGATGTCGGTATCGGTCAATATCAGTATCGAATCGGGACATATCAAACTGTATCGATATCGGACGATACTACAAACTACGGATAACAAGGGGTTGAAACTTGAAAAAACTAGAGAAGATTTAAGATAATAAGGGCAAACTTCGAGAAGTGGACGCTTATTTAACATTCATGCTTGCAGTTGTATAGGACACAGTTTATCTTTCTCTGAAAAATTTACAAAAAAAGAAAGAAAAAAGACCATGACAAATAGGGAGGGAGTCCCAAGTTCACAGCCTAACAAAATCCAACTGAAACATAGTTGTGCTAGGCAAACGAAGGAAAGACATGTAAGTAATCAGTCTCGCCATATAATCCACCTATCAGTCTCCTTTGTAATCCACACGAAATCTTTTCCTTGTCGATGGTGTTCATTCTGCACTTTACCAGAAGATCAGAGGGAGACACTTGATAGAATGTGTCAACACCATCAGGAAGAGAGAGCAGGAGAGGAAATAGGTATGACTGCTAAGAGGAACTTCTTGGAGCTTCTCTGATAAGTTGAACACAGGACCAAGGGGTACGAACGCCTTTATATCTACTTCTCAAATCTGGAAAGGAAAAAAAAAATCAGGAGTACATAAATGGAAGATTAGTTATCCTGCAAGAGTAATATCCTAGGTTTTCGTTTGGATCGGGTAATCTATTCAAGCATCACTATAATTATAAATAATAAAACTGCATTTGAAAGAAAAAAAATTCGTATACATAGAGAGAGGAGAAAAACACAAACACCCAACTGATTAGGATCATTTGCCAACAGAACCGAAAGAAATTATATATTTATGGTATAAGGAGATGAGATAGAAAGAGCATAATATGACTTCAATGTGCAACAAAATGAAATATTCTTACTCTCATTTGCCACAAAGTTTAGAAGTTGATGCAGAACAAAGGCACAACTTTGTAATCAACTTCAAGGAATCTATCAAAGTAGTCTGGTAAACGGCACCATCTAACTAATACTGCAACCGGAGACAAAACTTACTAGGATATCCCAAGTGACCAATTATACCAAACATGTCCAAGAATCCATGATCTTTGAATATAACAGTCAGAAGAGGGAAGCCGGTAAATACAATGTCAAACCTTCTCGTTTATATTTGCTGTCTAAAATCATTTGGAGCCACTTAAGCTAGAGGCAGAACATCACTATGACTTCAAATGGGCCACGGACTACAAATCCATAAGAGCTTCGGAATACTTTAGATCTTTTCTAAGGTAGATGAAGAACTGGATTCAGAAACACGGTCCTCCAATTTATCTCCATTAGCAGATAAACCAACTTTGCGTCCTTCAATTTGCTGCAAGCCGTTGAAACTTGGACTTGCAGGTGGGTCTATCATGCCCTCATGCTCTTTTCCTACTCCGGAATTTTTTGAAGCACTGACATCAGAGTCCTTAACACCAGCTTTCTCAATCTGCTGAAGTCCCAGTTCAGATGAATCAGAAGATGCTGCAGCGCTAGTCATCACATCTGCTTCAAGTGCTGTATCCTTACTAAAATCGCTATCCGCTGTAGACAAGTGTGAGGGGTACATAACATCCGTTAGTACAGGTACAATTGGATGACCAAGATCTTCCTGAATTACGGCACGGATGACATCTTGCTCGTTTATTTCAGTCACCTCCGTCATTCTAGATTCAATTTCATCTACAGAGGCTAAACTTGGAGGGGCTACCCAAACCTCTGTGGTGTCGGAGGAGATGTTTTCACCCTTGCTTCTACTAACTGATGCAAGATCACTCTCTTCTAAGGGAGCGTTCTTCTCATGTGTCACCGGACATGGATCTAATTCTGAGGATCCTAGCTGCACATCAGATGCCACCGAAATGCTGGAATTGAATTCTTTACCTGTAGAAGACAAATCATAATCAAGTTCAGAAGACACAAAAGTAATTACGACCGAGGATTTGGAATCATGTAAAACTGGAAATCCTCCCTAACCTGCATAAAGTAAAGATTCGTCAAATTTTGGCATATTAGGGAGAGACTTCTCAACTGCTGACGGGCTAGAATCATAAACAGGATCAACAGGTTGACTTTCGTCAAGCCTCTCACTAGCATTATGCATATCAGAATCTGCAGGAACTGATAGCATGGACTCACTAACATCTTTGGAGTCGTTCTTGGAATTCTTCTCATAAACCTCGGACGATAATGAGCTAGAATCATCATACATATCTTCAATCACCTCTAGGTTCTCAGAATGTGAATCAGGCGAATGAGATTCACCTTGTCTGATTTCCATTTCTGCTGCACCAAAAGCATTGCCAGCTTGGTGATTTTCTTCTGCGACCACAGAACTATTCAACTGAATTGCATCATCATCATCATCTACATCTTCCTGCTCGTTACCAACTGAATCAACTTCCTCTGAGGATTGACTACCTTTCTCAACAAGTTCAGCATAATGGTTTTCAGGGGACTGCAAGTGATTCTCCTGATGGAATACTTCTAAAAGCTCCCTGTGATCCTCCTGACCAACAATTGATGAATTTGTATCGGATTCATTTTCAGAACTCACCTTAGAATCACTCTTTTCACTCGATTGTCTCTGCAAAACAGCAAGACCTGTCCCCTCCATATCCATTCTCTCTGGAACAAAGTAAGGTTTCAATTTAGAGTCATGTGAATCTTCCTTACAATCCCCGGAAAATGATGCTCCCAAAGTAATGCTTTCATGCCTCCAATAAGACACGTCTCTTTGTGAAGCTAGTGCAAACTCTTGATGGTTCATGGTCTCCCTTGTGGGGCTGTTGCTTTGTTCAAGTTGATCAAAAGGAAGATCAAAAGGGTTTTGTCTGGGTTGCAAAACAGAAGGAGCTGAACCAGGAATCGGTGGTAGGCCCATATTTTCCTCTGTATCGAAAGGAAGATCAAAAGGATTATGCCTTGGTGCAGAGATGGGTGGAATCTGATTCTGGAAACGAAATACATCATCCATGTTTGGCATGGGATCATTACTGTCGAGGTCTATTAAGTTCACGGCATGAAAACTTAGAAACTTCTTTGCCCTTCGTTTTGCAAGCAAATTCTCCAATCTCTGGTTCCTTTCAAGTTCAGAAGACCCCAGATCCATGAGATTCTTCTGATCATCCGCAGTCCATGTCACCACAGCTTCAATGGTATCATCTTTCTCCTCCTGTGCTTCTTCATCTTCTTCATCTTCCTGGATTTCAGCTTCTTCCTCTACACTATCATCATCTGATTCATTATCCTGAGAGGCCCTACTTGAGGCAACATCAAAGTTGTCGTTTGATATGTGGGCAGCCAGAGGAGCTTCAGATTCTAAAAGCGGGTGAAGTTCATCAAGCATTGGAATGATGTCAGCCACCGAAGCATCAGGAGAGGAATCTTCTGCCTCCTCAGATTCGGATCTTGAAGAATCACCATGCCCCTCAAGTGGCTGACAAGAGGAACCAGGAGAATAACCAAAGTGAGTCTCTAAATCAGATGTAACTGTCTCAATAGGGCCTGCAGCTTCACTCACTTTAACTGCACCTTCAGCTTGCTTTCCTTTAGAAATTTCACTTCTCTTGTGAAATCCCTGATTGTTAAGTTCTCTGGCATTGTTCCCTCTCCTCTCAACATGGGTTTCTTCATTGCCTTCCACAACCAAAGAACGTGCAGATGCAAAAGTCTCACTCTTTTCAACACAATCACCATGCACTGACGTGGTAGGCACATATTCGACCGCTCGGATGCCTGCACCTGTGCTTCCTATGCCATCCTCTTTTACCTCGTTTCCCTTCACCTTTGTTCTGTGTTTAGCATGGGCCTCTTTAGTTTCAGGGACATCCAATTCACCATAAAGTAGAAGAACTCCTAGAAGAAGAGCAGTGCAGACAAAAACGGGGGAGGAAGAAACAAGAAACACAAATAGAGCAGGACAATGTTTGTGTAGTATATGCAAGAAAATAACCATGCCCAAACTAAAAGGACGATCTCGAGTCAATCTGTAACTAATTTTGAAGGGAAAGAGCAGGCATTTTCTGAAATATAGTTTTAGATTCTTTGCATCAATTGCCATTTCTTCTTTGTTCTTTCCTCTTCTCTCCTTTTATCTGTCTGAAGGTAGAATACAGAGATATTTGAGTACTTCTGCAAAAGAAACAAACATTTTCATTAGTTGCAAAGGAATCACATTTTTCGAGAAAATGCAAAGCAATCATATGATAAGGAAAACAAGCCCTTCTAACTCAAGTAAACATGCAAACACCTCAAACAACTATCAAAGGGGAACTTCTGAAAGTGATGGAAGTGTACTAAGTTTTTCCAAATAACAAATTTATTTTTTCTCTTAATCACTTGCAACCTCATAGGGAGATCTGAATTACACAAAATGTATCTCCCTTTATCCCTCAACTGTTGTTAGGTATGACAGGAAATTGCCGTGTTAGCATATGTATGATGCAAGGTTTGCAGTATCGTCCGATACTGGCACGTATCAGTTTTGGCACGTCTTATCCGACACAACCCTCACGCGTACAAACGGTTACTAGCCAAAACTGAAATCGGGGCTCTCTTCCTGGTCAATTAGCAAAGAAAAATTAAAAGAAAAACAGATATGAATAGAAGAAAAAACAAAACAAATTGGACGTAGTGATTTGATCATGCCTGAGATCAACATGCTACGTGTCATTAAATTTCTTCATGACACATTATAATCATTACCTTTGTTAAAGTTGTATAATACAAATTCACAAGATTCATACATTTTAATATTATTCCATTCATAACTATTTATTTCAGGGGTACTTTCTCCAAAAGCAAGTAAAATAAACAACAATATCTATTGAGGATGAAAAACTTAGCAATGTTGGATGTTATTTGGTTCAAACTAACGTGAAACAACAAATAATACATAAGATTATGCCTAAATGTATCTAATATTTTTTTTTATAGATTTTAAATAGTTTCTTGTTATTTTACCAAGAACTCTGAAACTATGATCCAAACCTGCCGATATTGATATTCATAAGAAGTGTCCAAAACCGACATCAATATTGTCATCCTTGGTACCATATTTCGATGTTTGTAATGGTACAGAGTAGTTCTAGAAAGAATATCACAAGATAAGTTGTTTCTTTCTAAAAAGATGATTTTAGTGAATCAAATTTAGGAAGATAGTTATTAGTAATTTCTCGTCACATAAGATGGAGTAAGAGGAAATGTGCTATTGTGAAGTAGCTCTATACCTACCTATAACTTTACTTAAGGTCCTATAGCATGACTACAAATGAACATCATGTAATTATTTTGCTTCACATTTCGGTATAACAGGGAAAGATTAAGAGTGCACATTAAAAAATATAAGCTTGGTGCAGACAATTAATAGGATATGTGAGATGAATAAGATTTATAGTTGAAGCTATAAGCACTATATACCTAGCTGATGTTAATATAGTCGGTAATGGACTATTCTAGTGGTAAAGTGAATAGGGGACAGTCTAATTTCAGTAGCGAAGATTTAGGAGAAGTTCTAATAAAAGGATTACTTATGTGAGTAATGTCCATATGAATATTAATGGACTAAAAAGAATTGCTACAACTTATGTGGAAGCATGGAGGGGCTACCTACAATTGATTATCTTTCCACGGAGAAAATGAACATATAGGATAGTTCAGTGTTTTAAAAATCTCTAGGCCCTCCTAGGCGAGTTGCAACGCCCCATCGTCTAGGAGTGCCTAGAGGCGTCTAGCCTCGCCCGGAGGAAAAGAAAAAGTATCACTCAGACAACTTCTCAAATTCATTTTCATAACACCTTTCGTCACTTTTGTAGCTCGTGTTAGGTTATCCAAATCTGTTCTATATCCCTAAAAACTCATCAACTACTTGAGATTTTAGACAATAAACTAAATAAAAGAGTCAAAGCAATGCAAATAGAAACAAAAAAGTAACTTAACATGATACAAAATAGTCTATAAAATACAACATTGAGTTTAAAAGCAACAACATCACACATGACTCATTATGATAGAAGACAAATTGTTCAAGTGGAAGAAAAACATAACATAATCAACGAGTCAATGTTCCATATTCCAAATTCTCGTTTTTTTATGTATTTATGTCTATTTAGTTAGTAAGTTATAGTGTTAAAACTTAAAAAAGATTCCATTTAGCCCTTTAAAACTTAAGCAAGTAACTTTATAAACCAATAAAATAAAAAAAGCCTATAAACTTATAAAAAACCCAAACAAAGCCCAAAAAAGTTGTATAAAACACCCAATACACATAGGCGTGTGTCTAGGCTTGCCCAATTACCCATTCGTCTAATCTTGCCTTTGGCGCCTTTTTCGTCTAGGCGTCACCTAGAGAACATAGCTTGTTTGCCTTTGGATTATGTGGTACTCTCGCCTTTTGGGTTCCTAGACGTGCATGGGGCAATGCCTTTAACAACACGGATAGACTAATGCAGGTGAAAAATGATGGTTTGATTGAATCAGTAAAATTAATCCTCCAAAGGAAGCAACCAACGCAAGGAAATTCAATTCCAAGAAATGATATATTAGTTAGGTGAACAAAGAATGAAAATAAGAATGTCAATTCAAGCTTAAGAAAAGAGAGATTTGAATAAGTCTCTAAGAAAGCTCTATGAATCAAAGTATTTATGTTATTGTGAGACTAGGTATATTGAATTAAAGGACAAAATTAGATCACCATTTTCTTCAAAATAGTTAATAAGCAAACTGTAAGCTATGTTTTCAGCATCTCACAATACATGATCCGTATCTTATAATATGGTATACTACCATTTTGTTATTTATCGGCTAATCTGATACAATACATACAAGCTGATAGGTTACTGTATACTTAAGAATCTAGATTTTTTGAACTAGATAGACATGTAAAGATGAAACAAATAAAATATTTATGATTAAATTATATTTAATTGTGTTCCTATATGGATTTAGAAGTATAGATCTAAACTTCTATAGTTACTGTATCATACGATACACGATACCATACACAAGTAAATTGATACACAATATGTATCTAGAGTGTAAGGAGAATGTTCACAAGCATGATCTACTTGATTATGCAAGAAAGTTTATAGCTTTAGAATTTTTTCTGCATTAGGAGGAAAAAAGATTATGTATGCACATTGCTATTTTTTATGGAGTTTCAAATGGCAGTTGTATACATTTTTAATATAATAACAGAAGCATAGGACTATAACTAAAGACACGTCGACTGAAAAACAATGAGCTGGGAAATGTCAATTATAAGCACCTATAGAGCTTAAAAGTATGCATTTTGAAATAGTTTTGTCATATTAGGGGCATACTATAGTTAGTATTTAATATTAAAAAAATCATTGTGAACGACCTTCTGGAAGAAATCCCATTGAATAAATGATTCTTTGACGCTAAATAAAATTATTTATAAACTACCGAAAGCTTGGGAGAGCAAGACAGAGCATGAAGACGTTGATCTTGACACTTTTATTTGACCTGACATGTTCGTAATATATTAGTCACTACTTGATTTCTCCTGATTAATTCTTTCCTAAAGCCCGTAAGGAATTGGCCATGTGACTATCTTGCAGCACTGTTTTGGAAAAAGAAACTTGCGATTGTCGTTCCTTCTCACTCTCTTGGCTGAATGTCACATGACGAATGCAATTCCTTATAGAAAATCCTATCGTCTTACCTCTTCATCTAGACTCTTTATAGTCTAAGTGGGAACTTGGAGGGTGCTTCTTGGTTTCATGAGCTAAAACTGCATATCCGAAAGGTTGGTCTACCCACATGCCAACTACTTGCCCGTATTTTACCTTATGACCCTCCGCTCATGCTCATAGCTACCTTGGCTAGGAATCTGACGCACAGACGTAGAGGGTTGTCGTCTGGTCGACAACTGGTTCTGTCAGATCTTTTATGGGGCTTTCTTATGCTCCACGGCTGACCCCATTCTGACGGGAGAAGGCTCGGATGATGATGATCAAGACGACTGGTTTCGGAAGAAGAAGGGGAAAAACGGTTTTTTTCTGTTGAATTCCTTTTTCCTGAATGAACTGGAAAAGTGTTCATAAAAATTTATGATGCAAAAGCATCGTTGGTCAATGCCTTCAAATTCACATCTACGCTACCCACTCCGTTTACTTTGACCAGTATTCCTTCGGAAATAAGGATCAAGATCAGTTTTTTATGCCATAAATTGGTTTCTACAACAATAATCCATATATGTTATTCTAAATTTCTAATGGCACCAAAATAATAAATCCGACAATTATGCATCAATCAATAATCAAAGTAAATGCGATCGCCATGATCAGTACAATCGAAGCACAGAGAAATCCGAATATATAAAAACTACATTTACAGGATTCATACGAGAGGAATGGAGAAATCTACGTACACGAAATTGAAATGAAATATTCGGAGAAGATCGCAATTATAATAATGATGATGATGATGATAATGGAAGAAATTTTAGAGAGGGAGAGGGAGAGGGAGAGATCGAATAATAAAAACCTAATTATTTGGGATTTGATTCGTTTGGGAGCTAGGGATTTTGGTTCTTCTTTGTTTCTCTCTCCTCCTCCTCTTCTTCTTTCTTCTTCTTCTTCTTTGGAAGAGTCTCTCTCTCTAATTATAGGAGGACTATTATTTTTCATATGAATGTTTCATGGATGGGTTTTTTTTGCATAGAACTACCTATCAATATATGATATTTCGTAGTATTTAGTTGGGACATGTTTGGTTTTTGTTGCAAGGAATATGGGATTTCCATGAAAATTATTAAAATCCTATACCAATTTTCTTTATCGCCAACAAAATTTTTTAAGAAATATTATTCACAAGTTTTAGTTAACGAATTGTGATTTTCTACTATTTGTGCCTAAAAATTGGTATCGAGATTTATAGTGATATCTGGACAAAAAAGTACTTCTATGACATTCAGTGACAATTTTTTTTGCCTATTTTTATATCTTAGACTAAGTTTGGTATATCTTATATTTTTTATATAATCTATTAACAACAAAAGTTGTTGATACAAACAGTTTGTCCTTTTTTTTCCTTCTAGAAGTAGGAAGATTGCTTTTAAAGTAATTTTGTTTTTACTTTATATAAAAATGCTTAACATCTCTCGACTATCTAGCAACAACATGGCTTGCATCCAAAATTTACAAAAATAATAGTAATTATTCAAATAGGCCACTAAAGATATACAAATAAATTCTTAATACAATTGATGAAAAATAATAAATATATGATTAATTGTGATTCTATAATTTCTAGACACAAAATGGTTTGACAACTAACATACTTTACTTTACGTTCTAAAAGCAAGTCAAATATTACTAACATTCGTTTTATGAATTATCTATTTTATGTTCGTAATTATATTTAAATCTTGAATTTGTAATACCTTTCTATTTGCACGTATAAAAGCATAGATTCATATAACGTAATTACATTTAAACCTTGGATTTATAATAACTTTCTATTTGCATGTATAAAAGCATAGATTCATATTACTTTTTGTAAAATAGGGATAATAAAAATGATGAAGAAAGTAGGACTATATTAGTAAGTATAGATTTGTAAAGCCATTACGCAATAGAAAGTTTAGTAGGGACCAATGCGCCAAAACTCCATCCATCGGATCTTGGGGGTGGTCCCGTGGGCTCTCTCTTTGACTGGGCCAACGGGCTTTCTGGATTTTGTCTTGATATGATGGAATAATGACGTTTCCATTGAGGCTCAAATTCTAAAAATTATAATTCAAGTGAGGATATAAATAATATTTTGAATCAAGGGGTTTTATAAAAATAAATAGATAAATGAATATTTTCTTATCATCATTTTCTGCCTTCTCTATAAGAAAATTCTTTAATTTTTTGACCGGTCACTAACATATGTCAACAAACTTTATGGACTTGTATTTACATACGACGTTTTCGTATTATATTGAAATATACGGGTTTTAGGAATAGTCTTAGAAAAAAAAAAACTCTGCAGTCGGCTCCAAGTTAGTGATACGCTTCGAAATAGTGACACATATCTCTCTCTTATCACCCGACACTCAATGATTTGTAGAAAGTTCGCTAATTGCGCAAAGTTCTCCACTAATAATAATAATTATTCTATTTATAATAGTTTATCAAGTAAAAAAGAGAGACTATTTTGTAGCCGAATAAATGGATGCAAGAGTTCTCTTATTAACACGTATGTATAAAGAAGGAAATGACTAGAGTTTGTGTATATTTGGATAGAGTAATGCTACAGTTACAACCAAATGCTTACAACCTACTTACAACTTTCACCCATTGTCCACATGTCAGCAAATGGGTTAGTGGTTGTAACCGGGTTGTAAGCATTTGGTAGTAGACTTAGCATTATTGATTTGGATAAGGGCAGCCCCTTATTTTTTTTATGAGATTTTTTGAGTTGTCCTCCACTTTGTTTATCACGTTTCACGGTGCACTTTACTGTTTTGCCAAAATGTACAATCCTCCTCTCCTCCCACTTTGGACGGAATCCGTCAGAAATTGACGGTCAACTGTCTTGACCAATTTTTTTTTGACAAAAATGTCCCTCCCAATTTCTTCTTTCCCTTACCTCTCACCCCCTTCCCCCTCGTAGGTAGGATGCCACCGCCGCCGGCCACTGCCCCCGCCCCCGCTGCTGCCACTGCTTGCCGCCGCCAGAGGAGGAGGAGGGGGCGTTGACGGGGAGGGGGGGGGGGGGGGGGGGGAGGGGGAATAAAATATAATATTTATTCCAAACACAATAAAATTAAGATAAGCTACAGAGCAACATGTTGAAAAAAAGTATAATATTAGAGGACAAACAAGGAATATTTATGTCTTTTAAACAAAGCTCATCATTTCCTCTCGTTAACTCCACGATTGGAGGGTAAAGAAATGGACAAAGGAAGGCTAAATAGACCCCACTTAACCCTCTATGACCACCTCCAAACCCTCACCCTCAAGCCAAGTAGAATTTTTTTTCCCTCGCTACTTAACTTTCTCTCACTTAACTCTCTTAATCCTTAATCCAAGTAGGCCCTTAGTTTTTTACATCAACTTAGATGAAGAATCACTCCCTCCCAATTTACATATTTAATTATTACATAACACTACAATATTTTATCAACAAAAATATTTATATGCATGTCCCTTTGATGAAACCTTCTTGAATTTACTCAGTACATGATGTATTATCCTTATAAAGGGTTGAAGGCTTATTTGTGATTTCTGGAAGCTCGCAACTCCTCATGATATGATGAACTAGTGATCTTAGCCATACACATTCTCTGCTTGTTTCATGAAGTACCATGATTTTTATGAATAATTTGTCGATGTTACCGCAATGGTTGTTTGACTGGTCTACATGAAATAGTTATACCACTGTTAAGAAGAAGAAAAATCCTATTTGTGATCTCCTCTTATGGGAATTAGATAAATAACATGCGTCTACATAACCAACAAAGTTAGCACATTTATACTAGCTAAACCAAGATCAATGGTTCCTTTGATATATCTCCAAAATGTATTATATGTTATTCCAGTGTCGACATATATGTGTAGATCTATATTTAGTCAACAAGTTCACAAAAAAGATATATTAGGTAGTACATTGTGCTAAATAAATAAATACACTTATTGCACTTAAATAGGGTACTTCGGGCCCAAAAAATGTTCTTTTTCTTATTCGATCAAAATGGATCCCAATGACCTGACTAATATAGATGTAGCAAGTGAATGATAACTACTCATATTAAATCTCTTTAGAAGATTTTCGGTATATTTGACTTGGAGTAAAATTCCATTTACTATGGTAGATATGCAAGCAACAATTTTTTTTTTGTTTCACCCAAGTTTTTCATTTCAAATATTTTTCTTAAGATAATTAATGACATTTTCAATCTCTTCAGGAGATCATATCAAGTTTATTTCATGTACATAGATGACTGCTATGACGAACTCATTCATAAATTTCTTAATGAATACGCACCGATTTTTATGATCATCACTATATCATTTTCTAGAAAGATACTTAATGAACCTATTGTACCGCAATCTTTTGGATTGTTTTAGTCGATATATGGCTCATTTTAATCTAATACAGTATATATCCGTTGACTTAGTTTATGGTAATTTAAATCCTTCGGATATTTTTGTGTATATCTTCCATGATCGGGAAATATGTTTTTTCATAATCTACTCCTGGCCTTTGTAAGAATCTTTGAGCGACTAACCGTGTTTTATACATTTTTGGATCTGATTCTTTTTATTTATTTTCTTACAAACACTGGAACATTTAAAACCTATAGGATTTATTCTTTTTAGGGTTTGTACTATAGGAACGAACACTCTATGTTAATTTTTGCGAGGAAATTTAGTTTCATTTGAATCGTATTTTTCATTTTGGTCAGTCTTATATTTTTCGACATTCAAGTATTGCTTGTGGTTCAGTGCATCCTTTTTTTTGTCATCTATTTTATTCTCATTTACTATTGCATATGAGAAAATATCATCCATGACAAAAAAAAATTATTCCAATTTTTTTTTTTATTTGTCATTGTTGTTGGGTACTGGTACATTTTTTTTCAATCTCTTCTGAAATCTGAGGCATACCCTCGACCGAAACGGTATGCTTGTTTTGAAAAAAATTGAATCTTTGGTACACGACATCTTTTAGACCGTCATGATCTTTTTCTACAAGAGATGCTACTTCAGAGATGTTGCTTTAGGAGCATCTGCATCACGGTGTGTTATATTATTCAGTCTCTTAGCTAATCTGAATGATAGTTTAGGCATGAGGTTATTCCTTGGTTGGTTGGCTCATCTAGTTGGAGTGAATAATATAACACACTGCGGAGCTAAATATTTATAGCATTTAGGTAGTACACGTTCTTGATATGGAATTGGTTCATTTATTTAGTTCTTTTGATACTTCTAATCTAACAGGTACATTCATAGTTGGTATATGTTACATAGTTACTTTAACAATATTTTAAAGGCATTAATCAATTTATTTTGCAATAGATTGCAAGGAATAGTTCTAATTTATTGTCCACGTTGGGGTTCTTAGGATCGAGATGAGATAAAATGGGAGTATGTTAAAATAATTCATGAAATTCTTATAGAACAGAAAAAAAAAAAAAATCAATTTATCCTCAAATCAATGGGAGTATTGTCCACGTTGGGGTTCATAGCTCATGGATGTGCAACTTACTCATATTTCACAAGAGAGAATGATCGTTTCAATCGAACTTCATGAGCATGTAATTTAATACAAAGTATTATAGGGTTAGCGACAATATATTTGGATAATCCATAAATCAATTTATCCTCAAAATCAGCAATCATTTTCCAGAAACAGTAAAAATTAACAAGAAACATATAGAAGTGTGCATTCACAAATATGAAAACCTTCAATATCCCAGAAATCATTACATCAAATAGTTTTACACTCAATAACAAAGTTGTGTTCTCACAATTAAAAAAATACCGAAAATATGTACAAAGAAGGCATATCAAATATTATCCCTTCAACAAATAAACAACATACCACCCTATAGACAATCTGGCAAACTAAAAACTCAATCATAAAATACCCCAAAATAACAATCATAACCACAAAAATAATCAGACCCCTCACATCCAAACCCAAACCAGTTAGTGATACAAAACAAGAAAGCCAGCACTCCCATGAACCAATAGATGAGCCAACCAACCAAGGAATAACCTGATACCTAAACTATCCTTCGGAATCGCTTGAGCTTGAGCTTGAACTTGAGCCTGAGCCAGATTTAACAGACTTAACTTTCTTTCGGCTCTTCCTCGTGATCGTTGTGTGATCGAAAACATCACCAACATCTGTAGTCCCATCTGGTTTGTCATCATTTTTCTCCACAACCAAGTCCTCTGTATCATCAACAGGTCCCTTAGAATCCACCTGTTCAGGATGTTGTACTTCATCAAGTTGGGGTTCTAGATGTCTTTCACTTGCTGCTGCAGCTGCTGATTGAACTTCAAAGACTTCTTCACCCCGTGAGTGCCCCTGGCTCCCTTCGCCTTCAGTTAACCCACCTTCGTGTTCCATCACTTCAGGAGGAGTCGGGCTCTTGACAACACCTTCCGAGAGTTGTTTGAAGGCCAAGTCGATGTCTTCAAGAGACTTTGCTTCGAGAAGCTCCAGGTCTGCATCAGTTTCCGTAGGGCCTAAGTTGGTTGCGACTGGTAGATCCTGACCCGATGGTTCAACTTCAGATAAGCTAGGTTCAGGAATCCCTCCTTCACTGAGTTGCTTTAGTGCCAAACTGATATCCTCAATAGACTTCGCTTCTAGAAAATGAAGATGTTCTTTTAGCTCTGAGTCTTTATCAGTAATATCCAATTCGCTTGCCCCAACTTCAGGGGTTGATGTTCCGGAACTTTCAAAGCTTTTGCCTGAAGAAGAAGGTCCAACGGCTTTTTCATTGTGTTGCTTGAAGAATGAATCGAGTTCTTCAAGGGAGCATGCTTCAAGAACATGCAGCTTAGGATTATACACTGTCATTTCAGGGTCCTCCCGAGATGGTACAACAGAAGACTCGGCTTCAGAATTGAGCAATGCTGGTTGGTTCATGACTGGGTCTACCTCCCTTGAGATGCTCATAGTATCTTCAGAAGCTATGTCCGGAGATGTAATGGCATCCGACATAGGCCTGGCTTCAGAAGCTTGCACCTGGGAGGGAAAATCTTGCATTTCAGCAGAAGAACCCTCGAGACTGTCAAAGTGGCTTTTCAATTGCGGTTCCACATCAGGACCTCCTTGATCTGATTTAGTTTCTCTGTCTACTCGAAGTCACCAACTGCATCCAATTCAGACAGCAAGCCTTCATCAATCTCTTTGATTTCTGTATCCCCAGCATAAATATCATCATCAGAGTCCTCGCTCGAATTATTTGTAATTTCCAGACATTCTCCTCTTCTTTGGATTTCACCAGTATCTTCTCCTTCTGAATCATTATTCGATTCCATCTCTAGCTCAGATGTCGTCTTCGATGGAGTTGGGTCTTCTTCCGAGTGAATTAAATCATTACTGCATTCTGTCTTTAGCTCAGATGTCGTCTTTGATGAAGTTGAGAACTCCCTGTTCTCTGTTGGCTCAAGTGACTGCATTCCAGTTGCGCCACCATCATGAGTTGGAATTATGGAAGATACCACTGAAACATCATTATTCTCTGCCCCTGGAACTAGATATTGTGAATCATCATATCCACCAATGTCCTCAGAAGACTTTGGATCAGAAGATGGCTGTTGTTCAGCATCACGTAAACGAAGATTAGGGTCATCAATTACTTGCAAACCAGTTAAACTGGAAACCACAGCAGGCTTAGTCGCGATCTCACCCACATCTTCGAATTTAAAGTCCTCTGCAGTCTCCTCAGGAATTGAAGGCAGGTCCAAAATGCTGGCTTGTGAGTCTTCAAGATCAGCTTCAGATGATGGATGAATTACAGATTCCTCTCTCGGTGGAGGTACAGCCATAATGTTCTCTCCTTCAGATTGAGTGCTCTTATCCACGTCAATTGGATGAACGTCGCCCGACTCAGAATCAACAGATGGAAAGCTGGAGGAAAGCATGGTTCCCCCTGATGCCAACTCTGGAACATCTTCACTAACTTTTGACACTTCAGTCTGCATAGAATCATGCTGCTCCTTGATTTCTGTTATTTCCCTCGATGCTGATTCAGCTTCATCTACAGAATATACACTTGAGGATGCTATACAGAGTGGAGGAGATGCCAACTCTTCTCCTACGCTTCCATTAACCTCTACATAATCTCTGTCTTTCAAAGATGGATCCTTCTCGAGTGACTTTGGTTGTGACACCACTTCCGAGGAATCTACTTGCCCATCAGATGCTAAAGAACTAGAGATTAAGTCCTCCTTGCCTGCATGAAACAAATCTTTATGAAGAATATACTCAATGATGATGGTGAAGGGAGAAATTGGAACTTGTCTAACCTTCATAAAGCAAATCTTCAACCAGTTGTGAAGTGTTAGAGAGAGATGGGCTAGAATCATAAAGAGGGTGTGCACCTGGAATGTCAATGGCCCTATCTGATTGCACAAAATCATTTGACGTCTGGTCCAGATTAGCTGATTCTTCATTAGTGCCCATTCCTGAGCTCTTCTCATTATCTTCCAATGATGAGGAGTTAGACTCCTCATATTTATGTTCAACGACTTCATCTTTCACAGCATCTGAAAGAGGCAAATTAGCTGCTGCTTCTCCAATTTCTTCTTCAACGGCACTAAAAGAATCAGCAGGTTGACATGTTTCTTCAACGACTATGGAAGTATTCAAGTTAATGGCATGATCATCACCAGCACTCGCTCTGCTCTTTTCATTTTCCCCGGCAACTGAATCAACTTCCTCAAAGGATTTACTATCTTGTTTAAAATGCTCGGTACCAATATCGGCAGGAGGTAACAGACTCTGATGCACTTGTGGTTCAAGCAGCTGTTCATTGTAATCCTCCTGGCCAGTAACAGATGAAACCTTGTTCGACTCAGAAACAGAACTTAACTTCAGATCAGTCTCTTCACTTAATTGTCTCTGAAAGGCAGTATATTCGATGTCCTCGGAATCCATCCTCTCTGCAACAGAATATGTTTTTAGCTTAGAATTGTCACTTTCTTCATGGAGATCACTTGAATATGATGGTCCCAGAGTGGAGTTCTCATTTGTTCCAGAAAACATATCCCGTTGTGGAGACGAGACAAAATCATGATGGCCCAAATAGTCCCTCGAGAGGCTGCTAAGTTTTTCTACTTGATCATAAGGAAGATCAAAAGGGTTATGTCTTGGTTGCAGAACAGAAGGAGCCGAACCAGGAAAAGAGTCATAGGAATGATCAAATGGATTGCTTCGTGGTGCAGATATGGATGGAATTGGAGTGGCGTAGTAACTATCAAGATCAATAAGGTTCTTCTCAGTTACAAACCTCTGAAGTTTCCTGGCTCTCCGTTTTGCAATCATGCTCTCCAACCTCCGATTTCTTTCCAGCTCAGAAACCCCAAGATCCATGACATTCTTCTGATCAGCTGCAGTCCATGGTACAGCTTCTTCATTACTGTCATCTCTCTCCTCCTGTACTGCTTCTTTGCCTTTGTCCTCTTTGCGCTCAATTTCTTCCTCTGCACTACCGTCATCTGATTCATCATCCTGAGAGGACCCACTAGAAGCAGAATCTGAGTAGCCAGTGGCTCTCGTAGTAGCTTGAGGATGTCCAGAGTCCAACAGCGGATGAAGTTCATCAAGCATTGGAATGATATCAGCCATAGAAGCATCAGGAGAGGAACTGCCTGAACTGTCGGAATCAGAATCAGAAGCTTCTTCATGGCTATCAATCGGCTGCCAAGGTGAACCCAAAGAAGAATCAAAAAGATTTTCAGGTGCTGGGTTAGCAATCTGCACCGTAAGTCCAAGATCACCAACATCTTCACTCGGTCCACCTTCAGGGTGTTTTTCTAAAGGAAATTCTCCCTTCTCAGCAAGCCCAGGGCCACAAACTTCTCTTTCTTCAGCTATTGGTTTCTCACTGCTTATTTCTTTCATGTCACTGGCAGCAAAGTACGCAGGTAACAGAGTATCGTCGTCATGATAACCCATGTCACGAATCATGGTGAAAGGCACATCCCTCAAAGCCTCATTACCAGCACTAGTACTTGCTTCACCCAGAGCTGCCTCTTCTACAGTCCTCTCGTCCACCTCTCTACTAGTTTCCACATGAGTTTCAACTGTAAAGGTCTCATCTTTCTTCGTAACAAGATCATCCACTGCACTCCCAACTTGCAGGGAAGATATTTCCTGTGTCTTCTTTATCTCTTCTTCGATGTGAGGGATATTTGGTGTGCCGTAACTTAGAAGAGTTCCAAGAAGAAGAGCAGTGCAGAGAATCACAGGGGAGGAAGTAACAAGAAAAGCAAATAGAGAAGGAAATGTTCTATATAGTATAAGCAACAGAAAAACCACAATTGAAACTAAAGGATGACGACGAACAGTTCTGTAACAGGTTTTCATGGAAAATAACAGGCCTTTTCCAATGTACATTACAACCTCCTTTGCTTCAATAGCCATCCTTTCTTCTTCTTTTCTCAATCTGAAGGCAAGAAATAGTATAGTAATATCAAAGGCCTTCTCAAGTATCGGTAGGAATGCTATACATAATTAGACCATAAAATATCCAGATGTACAATTTGGTGAGATGGGATCGCTATAATAAGACAGAATATTTAAATCAGAATGATATCCAAGAGAATATACAAACTGATGAACTACATGCTAGTAGAGCAGGCAAGAAATATAGAAGTCCACCATGAAAATTCAACCCCATAAATTTTGGTAAGATGACATCAGTGAAAACATAACATTTAAAACAGAAAGGTATATTGAAGACAGTATAGTAACTGAGATGGTGAGAAAATATTATTAATCACTAATCATCCCTCATGATCTACATGCTATGTAGATCAAAATTTAGATGGTCTGAACACTTCTTTAGATAAGCCGGTCATCCCCATCCTGGACTACTAGCACCAGGACCCCCATAATGCCAATTTTACGGGCAGAGATCTGGATTCACGCAGTGGTATTATTTTTTCATAAAATTTGCTTTAAATGCATAATAGAGGAGATTTGGATCTAGGTTGCTTTTATACCATGTTAAAGTCCCTAACACCACACCAAAACTTCAGAGTCGTGGTGAGAGTGAAGTATTTAAATTATTCCAACAGAAATATTTAACCTTTTTCATGAATCCACTGCTGATTAGTATACCTTCAGTCACCACTGGACATTGTAGCTCTTCATCACATCACGTCTATCACAATTAGTGCCAGAGCTCCACTTTTGGTACTTTGAGACTTACACTTACATAATGGCAATGACTATCCTGATGTCCTGTTGATTGACATTCTACTATACTCTTTCATGCCTTTCTTCATCATTGGAAAGATTAAAAAGCAAGATAATATCTCGAAGGACTTAATCCTGTATGTGGCTAATGTATTGGGTGATTAACATTGCAACAAAGTTCTAGTTGCTTCAGTACACTTCCTTACTAGTTCTGCATCACCTTACCTTTGCCTATTCTCTCCACTGTGATGATAGGAATGAAATACTGATGTCAGAAATCCGTATTATCATGAAGAAATGAAAACCTACTTTGCCACTTCCTCATATGTCGTTCGCATACATGCTACTGCCGTCATTCATTATCTTCTATGAAAATGCTTCAAAAGATGATCCAAGATGACTTCGGCAATTAGGATAAGGTTCTCGTTGAAATCTTTTCTACCAAACAGGACCTCTTACTAATATTTACAGACTGCCAACTTTTTTTACCCAAAAATTAGAAATTCCCAGAATGTCCTAATCCTGGCGGGAACACCTATTTGCATCAATTATTGAGAAGTTCGCGAGTAAAATAAAGCTGTTCCCCTGTTTATTGATGATAAGCAGCTTATGACTTGGTAGGAATTTTACTATTATCTTCTTTTTTGAGATAAGGCCAGTCATTAGTAACCATCCATGTACTCGGCCACTAGCACCAAGACCCCTCCCATTTAGTTACTGCCCAGACTAAAATTTGAACCCATGCTCCCTCCCTCCCTCCCTTACTAGTGGACATTAGACCACCTCCTTGGTGGTGGCGTTTTACTATTATCAAATGGGTGTTTCTAAGCACGAGAAGATCGTACAAACATAGGAATGCTAATTGATTGAACACCCAGATAATCTCTCAAGTTCCAAAAGGTGGCATAGGAATCAAATCTATCTCGAAGCTTAGCTCTCACAGCATCGGCCTGAAGGTAATGCAATATCTAAGTGAGAGAACACGAACTTGCAGCACACATGAAACGCATGTTCAGATATGAAAGGGAACTCTCTTTTATCATCTTCTTAATTTGAGTTGTGTGGACAGAGCCCAGTGTTCAACTACCGCATACTACCATTTAAGTCTATTTGATCTGTGCACTATCCTACTTGCACTTCCTTGGAGATAAATCATTCAAACCATCCAATTGACGACGATTCACCATTATTTATACATCCTACTGACAAAGAAAAATCTCAAGTTATTATCAAGGAAGAAGCACAATATAGTACTCAATCTGAAGAGCCTCCTAGTTCATCAGGTCTTAATCTCTGTAACATAATCTAGCAAGAGGATGATCTGAAATAAGTTCACTCTCATCTAACTGAAAACAACAAAGGCATCTAATTCAAAATAAAACGAAATAAATGAAGCAGCAACTCACAGTTAGCTGCAGCTTAAAATTCTGACCTATGCACAAGCATGCTAAATACAGTGGAGAAAGGCTCGCAGTCCAAAAGGCTCTAACAACTAACAAGGGACTCGAGACACGCATTAATAATAATGATCTTACCTATCGGAAAACAAAAATCCTAGAGGAACACATGAGTTCCTAATTTTCAGAACTCATCAATGACAAACCGTTGGATTCCATGCATCTCATCCCTTGATTTTTTTTTTATCGGCCTAAACAGAAAAAGTCGAGGGCCTAAATAGAAAAATTTGTACACGTGTCATAACCCTATTGCAAGTTCTTAATGTGAGTTCCTATTTGAGTATCTGTAGTCGAACTGCTATCGAAAATTCCTCAATATCTTGTCCGTCTCGTGTATCCGTAAAAGGTAGAAAAAACATAATTCTTCTGGCAGAGAGACAAAGGTGCACAGATTATTTCACCAATCAGCTAGGCAGCACAGGCACTCCAAATATGTGTTGTGTGTCGTGTCGGCCACGTGTCTGACACAAACCGGACACACCAAAATAGTTTTCGTGACAGTGTCGCCTGTGACCTTAACGTGCAGTATCGTATCCGTGTCCGTGCAGCACAACCAATCAGTGTCGTACACGTAAAATCGGTCTTTCTGCATAGACAGCTCGAAACTCGAGTGTGGAAAACGTTTCTTCCCCTTAACAATTAGGGTATGCTTGGACTGAGGGTGAAGAGAGTTAAGTGAGAGGGAGTTTAAGTGGGGGAAAAACCTGCTTGGTTTGAGGGTGGGAGTTTAGGAGGGGGAGTCATAAAGGATTAAGTGAGGGAAAGTTTAACCTTGTTTTGTCCAATTTTTCTAATCCCCCAAACCGGAGGGTTAATAAGGAGAAGTGAGGACTTGTTGTTTGAAAAGTTGTAAATATCCCTTGTTTTGACAAGTTCTAATTAAAAAACTCAATCAAATCTAATTTTATGCCACATGTAATGAGGATATTTTGATAACTATTGTATTTTTGTTAAGAGCTATTAAACACATCCCACTTAACTCTCCCTCCAATCCCATCCCAACAAGGTTATATGTAATGAGTAACACACACACACACACCCCACTTAACTTCCGTTCACTTAACCCCACTTAACTCTAGTTTTTTCCCCCAATCCATGTAGAGCCTTAGCATGAAACAATAAACCTCAATGGGATCACACAAACAAGAGAAATTCTAAAGCATGCATCAAAAAGTTGATCACAAACTCACAATTATTTAAATTCCTAATATAATATTCTCAAACAAAACATGTTTTTTTTTAAGCTGGTCACCACTGATATGGAACAAGAACACATATTTTAGCATCCATCATGTAGCCATCATTCAGCACAAACACTGAGCAGGAAAAGGAAGACGACCCATGCCAAAAGATCTCATTTTGATGCAGATACCAACATGGGTTTACTAAATAGATCAAGATTTGCATGTTTTACTAGAACTCTCAACAACAACAACAACAACAACAACAAAATAAATAAATAAATAAATAAATAAATAAGAGAACTCACTCTTTGAGACAAAATCCCTTGGGATGGTCACTCACTGCCTTGGCCCGATCTCAGAATGGTGGTGTTGTTGGGATTGAGGAGAGAGAGAGAGAGAGAGGTATGTGAATGGAATGAATTGAGGAAAGTGAAATGTGAGAAGTGGGAGATCCTTTACTTTAAACATGGGCTTATCATTACACCACATCATGGGTCCCATTACCCATAGTTTGGGGAATCATTCAAAGTTTGGAAAGTGATCAACAACTAATGGGGGCTAGTTGACAGAAGGGAGCCATTTGAAAAAGAGTTATTATTGAAATATTAAAAATTTAAAAAGTATTTCTTCTTGCTCTTGGTTGTAAGTAACTCGTTACTTGTGCTCAAGAAACAAATATGGACATTATTATCTTTTTTATAATTTTATAAAAATACTATAATTTTCAATGGTAGATAGATGTCTATGAAGAATCCTTGAAAGGTTGTTATGTTTGGATATGTTTTCTGAAATTTTATTCAGAAAATAATATTCAAAAAAGATGTTATAAAGTTATTTCAGAAATAAAAGTTTAAAGATTATGTTTGGTTAATTTCATCTAAATAATGGTTTTAAGAAATAAAAATTTAAAGATTCTGTTTGGTAAAAATATAATTAGAAAATAGCTTTCGAATATTTTTATCCTATGTTACAGTATATTTTGTGTCCTGAATCTTCATTGACACATGTGTTCATCCATAGTATTTCATCGAGTTGGAGGAGGTGGTTGGCGAGGATGATGGTGCGACCACTGGGGGAGGAGGGGAGTTAGCGGCGGAGGAGGATGAGGATGAGGATTCGTCGCCGGAGTAGTCGATGTCGAGGATTATGCGGAGATGTCCCAACGGAGGCGGCCGAGGGAGGAGGGTCGCCGGAGGCCAACTCAAGAAGGTTCAAGTATGAGCCAGATCTGGGAGGGAGGAATTCGATTATTCCACACGCGCACACACACACACACACACACAGACTGAGAGAGAGAGAGAGAGAGGAGAGAGAGAGAGAGAGAGAGAGAGAGAGAGAGTACTTTCCACTCGATTATTCTCGAAATTTTTACTCTGATAAGAGCTTTCAGTTCTTCTCAGAAACTGTGTTTAAACGACTCTTTCCCAAAAAAAAATTCCAAAAGTACTTTCTCAAAAAACATGTCCAAACACAAATTACCCAACTTTGATTTTTTAAACTCGAAAAATGAGTTTAAAATTACAACCAGGCAGGCCCTAAGGCTTCGTTTGGTTCACGGAAGGGAAATTGATTCCTTTGTACTTTCCATGGGAATAGAAAAGTAGAATTCCTGTTACATTTTCTTTCCGTTGTTTGGTAAAACAAGGAAACTACCTAGAAAAGACCATTTGATTTTCTTTCCAGTGTTTGGTTGGTGCAGGAAAGGAAAGCAAAAATATATTAATGTTCCAATAATATCCTTATCTTTTAAAATAAAAATGACATTATGAAAATCCAAAGGGACCCTGAATACGAGGAGTTAATGGTAAAATAAGCAATAACACATGGTTAGTTTTGTCATAATTTTGTGTAATAAATGTTGGAAAAGGATGAGGGAAAATCAATCACATAGGTCATGAGTGGAACCATATTCCCTCCCATTTTCTCTCTTGTCAGGAAATTGATTCCCAAGTTTATGGCTACCAAACAAAGGAAATGAACAACTTTCCTTTCCTGGTTCCTTAAATCCTGAACCAAACGAGGCCTAAGTGTAACACCCAGTTTTCTAAAATGAGGGTAATTTTGAAATTTTGTATTTTAATTTATTTAATTATGATATTTATTTAATAATATGATTTTTGGTAATTTTTAATTATTTTTAAACTATTTAAATCATGACTTATGATTTTGGTACATTGACTAGTGTAGCCTTAGAGACTGTTGACCTAGAGCCTAGTCATGTGATTAGGATGTTTGATTAGCACATTTTAGCCTAGAGGATATTTTGGTCATTTTAGGATTTATTTGAATTTTTGGGAATTTTTAGAATTTATTTTGGAATTGTTTGATTGAGGGTTGACTAGGTTGACTTTGACTAGTTTTGACCCTTGTAGACCAACCTAGAAGCTAACCCTAGTTAGTATGGGCTTGGTTAGGATATATGACTCTAGTCTAGCCTAAGCTAATCTTGGTGTGGTCATTAGGCTCTAGTTAACAATAAGAATTAGAAAGCCATAAGTCATGGTTTGTGATTTTAGAACCTTTATTAAATCATTTAGCTCATAGCCTTGTAGTTTGGCCCAAAGCCCAAGACAAATTCCAAAAACCTAAGCCCTAAACTAAGTGGCCAGCCACCATATCATCCTTGGGAACATCACCCTATAAATACTCTCTTAGTTTAGGGTTGCCTCCTTCTTAGGAAAGCTCAAGTCTAGAAGGAAAGGTTTGTTCCTATTCAATAAATCCCTAAAATTCCATTTCTCTTCCTTTTCCATTCAAATATTTTCTATTAGATCATAATCTATCTATTCTTGCTGTCATTAAGGTTCTATTTCAGTTTGTGGTGATTTTGGTGGATTGGGACATCAAGAGAAGAGCATTTGAATAGAGGATTTTTCTTGAAGGTTCAAGCTTAGGTAACTCCCTCAAATTTCCATGAAATTTCGATTTATCTTAATCATTAGGAAGCCCTAGGGGTACCCTAAGTGTATGCATTGATGTCGTGTCGGGTTTCATGAATTTCGTGTCCATTTGGACACGTATCAGGGGTGTGGCCTAGGTGTTTGTCGAAATGCCCAAGAGGGGATTTTGATCTGATTTGTGGAAAGTTTTTAAATAGGAAATTAGGTTTTGATATTGTTTATTGGTTTATGGTTGACTGAGGTGATGTTTGTGTTGTGTCGGGTCGTTTTGGACACGCGACACGCACGTTTTCGCGTGCACAGCAGTCCCCTGCTACTCGGGGACTGTAGCGGACACGACACGCAATGTTTTGACACAAAACTTTGAAGAACAGTATGGCAACTCTAGAGGGGGGTGAATAGAGTTTATATAGAAAAATAGCCAATTAAAAATAACTCTTTCACCAACAATAAATAATCAGAGTAAAGTGCGAAAAATAAATGAAGAGCAGAAGAGCATACGCAAACACATCGATTTTAACCTGGTTTCCCTCGTGGAGGACTAGTCCAGGCCTGAGAACTCTAGCTCAGGATTAAATCCACTATTTGTGAAATAGTAGTTTACAACCCGTGCCTTTTCTTCAGAAGAGCACGTCAACTTCTAACAGATGATCGCAGTGGCGATTTGCTTGGAATTGTCCAAGCGACTTCTTCGACTCTTGCACAAGAATCTTAACTGAGAGATGCTGAGCACTCGACACTTAGGAGGCTTGTGGCTAGTAGATGGGAAGGGTATGGCTTACTTGAGCTTATAAGAGAGAAGAGAAAAGAAGATTGGATGGATTGGAATGAGAGAATTCATGCCCTATTTATAGTGTTTTTATAGGCAGAATTCGGCCAGAATTCGGGTAGGAAAATTCAAAAATTTGGCCGTTGGACAACTAGCAACCAGCTAACTCTAAAATTAGGGTTCCTGATTTCTAGGGGACAGAGTTCGGCCCGAACTCTGTGTGGAGGCAGAGTTCGGCCCGAACTCTGTCTCCGGAGCACAGAGTGGTTCTAAGGGGATTTTTGGGCAGTGTTTGGTTCAGTGGAGCTTAGGATTTTGGGTAGGCTGTAGACTAAGTGTCAAGAGCTCAGCAAGACTCAGAGTAAACAAGTCTAGACTCAATGAAAATATAAAATACAGACTCGAAAACACACTGAGAGCCGGAGACTGAGCTGTCGTCTGTCTTGAACTGTTATGCAGACGTCGTGTGTCGTATTGAATTAATACAGATATTATTTAGTCAATGTAGTCAATATTTGGTTGACTGTGACTTTGTGTCAACAATCTCCCCCATATTGATAATTGATAAAATAATATATGTATATTCAATATTCATACCTGGACACAGTTGATTATAGAAACATAGCTCCCCCATACTTGATGCCGAGCTAGAATGTAATAGCTCCCCCGTAATCAGTGAATGGTGCTGAGCTAGAAGCAATAGCTCCCCCGTAAATAGTGCATGGAACCTGTATAATATCTTCCAAAAAGCACAAACAAGCACAAAAATACGAAAAGATAGGATCTGATACCAAACAAGTATATCCAGCCATATATATCCAGGCAGAATATACATAGTTCTCCCCCTTTTGGCAGTTAGCAATATAGACTGCAGATGAATGAATAATAAAAGAAAACTGCAGTAGACAATTAATAGTAATACAACCACACCAAGCAGAGAAGAAACAGTATAGAAATAATCAAAAGAAGTACTAGCATAAAGTGTCATAACCAAATGTCAAACACACAACCAGAGTTTAAAAGCATCCAAGTACATAAAACTGAAACTAACTAACTAGAAATGAAAATGCATCAACTAATGTCATCATCAGCAGCAGCAGCAGCACCAGATAGTAGCCAATCTCCATCACGGAGCATGAGATGGTCCAGGAGAGTTTGAACGTCTGGGATCCATAAGAGCAGCACCCGGATCCAGGTAACGCATGACCCACGGATCATCAATGCGATATCCCGTACGATCGGGATCCCGCTGTATGGGAATGGCCATAGTAGGATGATGGGACATGGAGTACCGAATATCATGCAGCGAGTTGCAGAGTGCACTCATCTGCAGGGTAGTGCGGTAGTCCATCTGAGCCCACCGATCGGCCTCTAAGTCGAAACGATCCCGGAGCATGGTCTGGATGGAGTCAAGAGTGGCAGGTGGAGGTGGTGCAGCCTGACCGAAAGGAGGGGGGTCAGACTCCGCATCATCAGAATGCTCAGAAGCCTCAGGAGAGGCGACAACTGCCTGAGTACGTCGTGCCTTGGACAGGAAAGCAGGAGCAGGCAAGAACGGACAGATATCAAGTGGTATGTTAAATGCACGAAAGATCATAGGAAGGTACAAAGGATAAACCAGAGCTCGTGGTTTCTTCCTACAGTGAATCATCTAGTCCATCATTGTACGTGGAAGATTGAAAGAAATTCCAAAGTGAAGATGATAAAGAGCAGATATCTCAAGATAAGTGATGTCATCATGGGAACCTGTTTTGGGTAGAATGGTGTTAGAGATAATTCAATGAAGATCAGAAAAATATGGGTTGAGATATTTAGCCATGAGCTTACGAGGACGTGTGTATGGAGTACACAAATCGTCCTTGAAGCTCTCAAGGGAAATTCCGTTGGAAAAACGGAACGAGCGAGCGTCAACTAGCTTTTCCCAAGAATTGGGCTCTTGAAGATCAAGATATTCGGCTAAGTCAAAGTCATCAAAAGATATATTGATACCTGCAACTCGTGAATAAATATGGAGATCATCAAAGGTCATGTTGCAGTAGAACATTTGGACAGCATGACGATAGATAGCAGAAGTGGTAGTGATAAGCTCATCAAAACAGAGGTCATGAAATAAAGCATCATATTGAGAGAAGATAGAAAAATTAATAGGATGTCCTGCGAATACCTGACGATTCTGATAGTCACTAAACCAGTTGTTTGAGGCATCTAGTGAGACAAATAATCGATTGTCATAGGTAGAAGGATTTCGAGGACGAGGTGGGTTGAACCATGGATGAGGTGGTTGAAGTTGTTCAATGATCTGTTCATTCGTTGGAGGAGAATCCGAAGAGGAAACACTCTCAGTTCGAATCCTCTTTCCACGATTGAACAAGCGAGGAGCCAAAAAAAAACTTGATAGTGTGAAGTATAGAAGACAAGAATGATACCTCAAATAATCAATAAACAGTGGAAGAGAATGATGAGAAACTCCTTTTCCTTGATTTTGAGGAGTAATGGAGCACTCTAGATCAAAAACTAGGGTTAGGGTTTGAAGGAAAGAGTTTGGAGAGGTGAGGAAGGAGGCAATAGTGAAGGAGAGAGAAGAAAACCCGAAATATAAGAGAGGGTTTTCTTTGGTCGGAAGAAATTCTGACCGTATGATCTAAAATGATCCAACGGCAGAGGCTGATCCCGACTCTGGAACAATTGGACCGAACTCGGCCCGAACTCTGTTGGGGGCAGAGTTCGGCCCGAGTTCTGGATTAGTGGTCCAGAACAGAAAACAGGCTGAAAAGATAGAAAAATTGGTTAAGTGTTGAAGAAAAAAAGTTTGATAAATTCAATGAAGTACATAGAGAGGTACACAAAAGTCAGAATGAACTTTAGAAAAATCAATTAGGCAATATTAAATAGAAACAAACCATATAACAAACAAAAAAATATATTGTAATTCAATATTTCAAATTTGCCATGGGTTAGCTGCAGGGGCCGGATCCCAGCTAGCGGTAGTCCTGAGGACTAGTGTACCGTGTCGCTTAGGCTTTTACGCCTTGTTGTCAGAAGGACCCTTTCGGCTTGTACCCATACCAAATTCGTCGTAAAAGAATCAAAATATATTCGATATTTACGCAGGTGAGTCTCAACTTATAACTGCTTCATCCAAAATTCCGAGTTCACGACAAAGGAAATTGAAGCGCTCTTCGGATAATGGCTTAGTAAAGAAATCTGCTAGCTGATGATCAGTGTCGATAAATTCTAAGTTAATTGTGCCATTTTGCTGATGATCACGCAAAAAGTGGTGTCTGATCTCAATGTGTTTAGTGCGTGAGTGGCAGACAGGGTTCTTAGTCAAATTAATGGCACTAGTATTGTCACAGAATATAGGAATATGCATAAAAGATAACTTATAGTCTTCAAGGGTTTGCTTCATCCACAGAATTTGTGCACAACAACGCCCAGCTGCTATGTATTCAGCTTCTGTTGTGGATAGTGCGATAGAGTTCTGCTTCTTGCTAAACCAGGAGACTAAAGCTTTTCCTAATAAATGACACGTGCCGCTCGTACTTTTACGGTCGACCTTGCATCCAGCGAAGTCAGCATCGGAATAACCAATAAGATCAAATGATGTTGACTTGGGATACCATAGGCCCACTGTAACCGTACCTTTAAGGTATCGAAATATACGCTTAACCGCGGTCATGTGTGATTCCTTAGGATTAGCTTGATATCTAGCACATAGGCAAACACTGAACATGATATCGGGACGACTAGCAGTTAAATAGAGTAAGCTGCCTATCATACCTCGATACTTACGTTGATCAACGGGTTTGCCGCTCTCATCTGGTTCGAGTTTGGTTGAAGTAGCCATTGGCGTGCTGATTGGTTTGACGTTGTCAAGATCGAACTTCTTCAGCATGTCCTTGGTATACTTCGATTGGCAGATGAAAGTTCCATTAGCCATTTGTTTCACTTACAGACCAAGAAAGTAGTTGAGCTCTCCCATCATGCTCATCTCAAATTCTGTCTGCATACACTTGGCAAATTCTTGACAGAGGGTTTCATCAGTAGAACCAAAAATGATATCATCAACATAAATTTGAATCAACAGAATAGTGTCTTTAAAAGATTTTATAAACAGTGTAGTGTCAATTTTCCCTTTTGAAAAACCTTTCTCAAGTAAGAAGCTACTTAGCCTTTCATACCAAGCTCTGGGGGCTTGTTTGAGGCCATAAAGCGCTTTCTTTAGCTTGAACACGTGGTCGGGAAATTTGTGATTTGCAAAGCCAGGAGGTTGTTTCACATAAACTTCCTCCTTAATAAAACCATTCAAGAAAGCACTTTTCACATCCATTTGAAATAATTTAAAGTTTTAAAAATTAGCAAAAGCACAAAGCATCCGAATGGATTCTAGTCTAGCAACAGGAGCATACGTCTCATCGTAGTCGATACCTTCCTCTTGGTTGTATCCTTGAGCTACTAGACGAGCTTTGTTACGTGTGACTGAACCATCTTCATTTACTTTGTTTCTAAAAACCCATTTAGTACCAATTATCGAGTGATTAACCGGTCTAGGAACGAGTTCCCATACTTGGCTTCTCTCGAATTGGTTGAGTTCTTCTTGCATAGCAGAAATCCAAAATTCATCATTAAAAGCTTCAGAAATGTTTTTAGGCTCTACTTGTGAAATGAAGGCAGTGCTAGCAACGGAGTCTCTTAGTGATGATCTAGTAGTTACTCCACGTGAAACTTCTCCTATAACTAAATTTTCTGGATGAGAAGGTTTGAAAGAGAATTTCTTAGGCAAACCCTCCAGAGAATTAGTTTCGGTTGAAGTATTCATTGGAGTAGAAGTTGATGGCTCAACGTCATCATCAAGAGTACTTACTGCACTGTTGTCTTCATCAAAAGTCACATTTGTTGACTCTTCCACAATAAGTGAGCGTTTATTAAAAACTCTATATCCCTTACTCTTGGCGGCATAACCAAGAAAGATACCATCGTCAGCTTTGGCATCAAATTTGCCTAAGTTGTCTTTGGTGTTAAGGATAAAATATCTACAACCAAAAACTTTAAAATAAGAAACATTAGGGGTTCTCCCAAACCAAAGCTCATAGGGTGTTTTCTTCGTAATGGGACGAATTAGCACCCTATTCAAAATGTGGCATGCTGTACTGACAGCTTCTGCCCAAAAGTATTTCGGAAGTGAAAATTTATTCAACATGACTCTGGCCATATCGCCGAGAGTTATATTCTTCCGCTCCACAACACCATTTTGTTGAGGAGTTCTAGGACAAGAAAATTCATGATCAAAACCATTTGCATCACAAAAATTTTCAAAATCATAATTTACGAATTCGCCTCCATGATCACTTCGGATTCGAGTAATCATGTAGCCTTTTCCGTTTTGAACTTTCTTCACAAAAACTTTGAAAACAGAAATAGCATCGCTCTTATTAGCGAGAAAGAAAACCCAAGTAAATCTTGAAAAATCATCAACAATAACAAATGCATAAAGTTTGCCACCAAGGCTAGCTATTCTACTAGGACCAAATAAATCCATATGAAGTAATTGCAAGGGTCTAGTAGTACTTACAGAGTTGATGGAATGAAACGAGGATTTAGTTGTCTTGTTTAGTTCACATTCGGCACATACCGTGTCCTTTTTGAATATGATGTCAGGTAATCCTCTCACTAGCTTATTGGTAGAAAGCCTGGATATAGCATCCATGTTGGCATGACCAAGACGCTGGTGCCAAAGTAGTCGTTCGTCTTTGTGGGCATATAGACATCTACCTATTATGTGCCCTTTGAGATTGTTACCGAAGGATACATATCCTTCTCTCTTCATCGATAGTGATGCAAAAAGATTTACGTCTTCCGTCATATGTCGCGAGCATCCACTATCGAGAATCCACTTACTTTCAGTTGAAGAAGGAAGGTCCACCTACATCAAGAGTAGATGTGACCTTTGGTACCCGAGTTCTTGAGGGTCCTGAAAAGTTAGTCTTTGGAAACCAAGTATATATCTTTTTATCTACAAGTCTTCTAAATTTGCACTGTGGTGAGATGTGTCCATGTAATCCACAGTAAGTACAGATAGCATTCTTATTTATACTAGGAGCATGAGAATAATATCTATAAGCAACAGGATAAGGATGGTCATGATGTGAAGAGTTGGCATGGTGATGATGATTATGCACAGAATGAGTGGCATGGTGATGGTATCTATGAGGCATATCATGATGGTATTGTCTATGATGTGTGACATGCTGATATTGTCTATATGGCATGGCATGATGATTTTGTCTATATGACATGACATGATAATTTTGTCTATATGGCATGGCATGATGATTTTGTCTATATGGCATGGCATGATAATTTCTATGTGTGGAGTGATGTTGATTGTGTCTTTGTGCATGATGATTGTGTACTAATTAAGAATTGTTCTTACGTGCACGTGGTTTGTGAAAGTTTGTGTATATAAATGCATGGTTATGTGCTGCATGAGAATGACGTGGTTGACTAGCATGAGTGGTGTTGTGCCCATGTGATTGGGTTTGAGGTTGAACAACCTGTTTACCCAATTTGGTTTCTAATCTTTTAGAAACAGCTTGCAGTTCATCAACCTTAATATTTAAGCCATATATCTTAGTCATGGAAATCTTGTGTCTACTCTTTTCTTCAGCAAGCAACGTGTTGAGTGTAGTGATTTCTTGAGTTTGTTGCTCAATACGTGCTTCAGCATCATGTAAGCTTAATTTAAGCTTGGATACTTCATCAGGGTCATTAGTGGGTGTCGTGTTTCTAACATTATCAAGAAGTAAGGAAATTCTTTGTATCTCATCTTTAAGACTTTTGATTTTGTCCTTGGCATGTTTGTATTTACCGATGACCTTTTTGTGATCATCGAGTAAATCAGTGAAAGCATCGCCAAGTTCATCAAAAGAGAAGTCATCTAGAGTTTCGTTAGATACCTTGTTGGAAGTTGCCATTAGGCACACATTTGCTGTATCTTGAGGAGAGCCTTTTTCTTCCTCGGAGTCACTTGCTTCACTTTCATGCCAAATTCCTGTGTTGGCATATTTCTTTGATGAGTTCTTTTTGTATGGCTTCTCATAGCGGTTGCTCTTCTTCAAGAATGGGCAGTCTTTTCGGACATGTCCAGTCTTCTTGCAACCGTAACAGGTTGGCTCTTCTTCATCATCTTCTTGTGAATCCTTCTTCCTTCGATTGAAGCGAAGGAATTTTCTGAAGTTGCGAACCATGAGAGCTTGGTCTTCATCATCCGAGTTATCGTCTTCGGTCTCATCGTGATCAACCCTTCGTCGATGAGCTTTGAGTGCGATCTCCCTGGTCTTCGGAGCAGGCTCTTCGAAGTCCTTGAGGTCAAGCTCATGAGTCATGAGCTTACCCATCAAGGTCTCCATTGACATTGATGTGAGATCGTTTCCTTCTATGATGGCCGTCATCTTAGGGTTCCAAATCTTTGGCAACCCTCTGAGTAACTTACGAATCTTCTCGTGGTTTGAGTACTGCTTACCAAGCGAGGATAGAGGATTGATGATGTCGAAGAATCTTATAAACATTTGAATGATCGTCTCATTTGGCTTCATCTTGAAGGCTTCGTATTCTTGAGTGAGACGGCTTATTTTAGATCCCTTGACTTGTGTGGTTCCCTCATGCGTCACTTCTAGAAGTCTCCATACTTCATGAGTAGTGGTGCATGTGGAGACCCTGTTGAATTCATTCCTGTCTATAGCACAGAATAAAGCATTAATAGCCCTAGCATCTAGACTTGCCTGTTTCTTCTCCTCGACAGAATATTTGTCGTGTGGTTTCTCAATGAGGTCACCATCGACAACTATCCTGACGGGCTTTTTGTAACCGTCAGTGACGACAGTCCACAGGTCAAAGTCTAGAGACTTAAGATAGAAGCTCATCCTTGTTTTCCAATATGTATAGTTAGTTCCATCAAATAGGGGAGGCCTATGAGTGGATTGACCTTCACCATGATTGGAAATCAAGGATTGTGTGGTTGCCATGGATCAGCTCTTAGGATGTTAGTCCTTAAAAAGAGAACAGAGCTCTGATACCAATTGAAGAACAGTATGGCAACTCTAGAGGGGGTGAATAGAGTTTATATAGAAAAATAGCCAATTAAAAATAACTCTTTCACCAACAATAAATAATCAGAGTAAAGTGCAGAAAATAAATGAAGAGCAGAAGAGCATACGCAAACACAACGATTTTAACCTGGTTTCCCTCGTGGAGGACTAGTCCAGGCCTGAGAACTCTAGCTCAGGATTAAATCCACTATTTGTGAAATAGTAGTTTACAACCCGTGCCTTTTCTTCAGAAGAGCACGTCAACTTCTAACAGATGATCGCAGTGGCAATTTGCTTGGAATTGTCCAAGCGACTTCTTCGACTCTTGCACAAGAATCCTAACTGAGAGATGCTGAGCACTCGACACTTAGGAGGCTTGTGGCTAGTAGATGGGAAGGGTATGGCTTACTTGAGCTTATAAGAGAGAAGAGAAAAGAAGATTGGATGGATTGGAATGAGAGAATTCATGCCCTATTTATAGTGTTTTTATAGGCAGAATTCGGCCAGAATTCGGGTAGGAAAATTCAAAAATTTGGCCGTTGGACAACTAGCAACCAGCTAACCCTAAAATTAGGGTTCCTGATTTCTAGGGGACAGAGTTCGGCCCGAACTCTGTGTGGAGGCAGAGTTCGGCCCGAACTCTGTCTCCAGAGCACAGAGTGGTTCTAAGGGGATTTTTGGGCAGTGTTTGGTTCAGTGGAGCTTGGGATTTTGGGTAGGCTGTAGACTAAGTGTCAAGAGCTCAGCAAGACTCAGAGTACACAAGTCTAGACTCAATGAAAATATAAAATACAGACTCGAAAACACACTGAGAGCCGGAGACTGAGCTGTCGTCTGTCTTGAACTGTTATGCAGACGTCGTGTGTCGTATTGAATTAATACAGATATTATTTAGTCAATGTAGTCAATATTTGGTTGACTGTGACTTTGTGTCAACAAACTTGACACGTCTCTTGGGGCAGTGACTGACATGCCACCCACTAAGTTTCAGAGGGACTCGTGTCGTATCGGACACGCAATCGCGTGAGCACGCGATTTGTACTGCACTGCACGAGCGTGTAAGTGCTATCCGATACGAGCTTCGTGTCCTTCGTGGACACGTCATGATGGTGTTTTAGGGACACGACTGTGTAGCCCTACTATGGGCGAACACAGGGACACGTGCACGAGGACACTGGTGTCGTGTGTCGGGTGCACGAGCCTGTGTAATGCCCGCACGACGCTGCACTGAATATACGTGTCTGTGTGTGTTTCTACCTGATTTGACACCTCGTGTCCAAATATTTGGACACGAGTAGACTCGTGGGACACCTACATATATACACAACCTATTTCAGTGATTAATTTGATGTTTATTTGACATTTCACAATTCAAACTCAGGTTTCCCCCATTGGACTGATACCATGCATTCAGTTGAATTTCTGAACCTTATTCTTTTTTTAAACTAAAATTAGTGTTTGAATGGACATTTAGATTCATATACAAGTGTGATTACATTGCTACATTCCTGAGTTGATGTTTGTTCTAAATTTGATTCTCAAGATTAGTTGGGATTGAATTATCAGTTCTGATACTTAATACTGTGTTCAATATGAAAACCCGAGTTTGTTAAATAATGAAAACTAAGGTTTCAGGATTGGTGTGCTTTAAACCAAACTGGATTGAAGTTAGTTCCTTTTGAATACTGTATGGCCTTTAAACCTGAGATCCCTTCCTCCTTAACTGAAGATTGTTTCATAAACTGTTAATACCTGAGAATGATGTTTAAATTGTTGTTTAAATATTAATTATAATGTAAATACATGATAAAGCATGTTTGAGTTATGAGTTTAAATAGATTGGTTCATATGTTCTGTACCTATGGTTGGATGAAATGAAAACTGAGAATCAACTTGTATACATGTGTAATGGCTGAGATTGTGTTTTGGAATTCTGAGTTTTTTTCCTATGTTGTAAAACTGAGGATGAGTGAAAACCTGGAAATGGGTTTTCCCTTTTCCTTGACAAGAGAAAACTGGGTTTTAAGTTTTAAATGTTGGGTGGGTTATACATGTAAACTGAGATTTCTGTTGTGCATTGATGTTTCTGAATATGATTATAGGTTTGAAAACCTGGACATGGTTTTGGAGTTTCATTGTATCATCAAATTGCTTCTTCTTTCGATTTTAGCCTATAGCTAAGTTCACTGTCAACTAAGGGGCACATGAGAACAAACCTGAGAACTCATTCAATAGGAAAAAAAACTGAGATTTAGTTCTTCAACTTGGGAATGTATTGTTGGACTGAATCTTGGGTAATGATTGTTGTAAACTGAATTTCTTCCTTACCTTTGTTGTCTTTAATTACACACATTGTGTCTTAACACTCACACACTGTCCTCCCCTCTTCCTTTCATATACACACATGTTCCTCTCATAAGTCACACATTTTTCCTCTCTCTTTTCCACTGTTTTTGTAGTTCCTGCACTGTCCTATCTTGCCACACACACACAAGCCTTCCCTCTCTCTTTATGCATATGTATATATATTTATGTATGAAATCTAGATGTGTATGTGTGTGTAATGTATAGGTATGTATATCCAATATATACATGTATTATGGATATATGTGGATACATATATATAGGAATTATACATATATGATGATATGTGTGGTGTACCTATAGGTAGCCATATGTATATGTATATATATATATTTTTTCTATGTTATTTCCATATGTAGGCCTAGATGTTATATATGGTTGTGTGGTGATATGTATAGATAGGATATGGGTATACTCTATTAGAATATATATATATATATATATATATATATATATATATATATATATATATATATATATATATATATACCATTTGTGTATTGATTAGCTATAGAGGATATCTTGGTAGATGTGTCTAGTAGGCTATAGGCTAGATAACCTTGTGTAGAGTTGTGTGTTGATAGGCTTGGCATGACATTGCCTAGATTAGTCTTGATTAACCTAGTATAGCTTTATTAGACCTAGTATAGACTAGTTTAGACTTGATAGCCTAGTTTAGACTTGGTTAGACCTAGTTGACCTAGTTTGACTTCCAGAGTTGACCAAGAGTTGACTTTGGCCTAGATTGACCTAGTTTCATGTAGAATGCATAGTAGAACTTCATTTTACCATTTTAGACTTGTTGTGACTTGTGCTGTTCTGATTAGGAGCCAGACATCACTCCTCGGACAGTATATTCTCTTCAGACACTCAGGCTATCAGGCGAGTACATTCTCTGACCGTTTCATACTTGTATGGATTTACATTCTTGCTCTAGATTACTGTACTTGATGCTGACACGACTGTTATCACGGATTGGTACTATATGGATCTTCTTTTGAGATGTTATCTCCTTGTATTCACTAAATACATATTGTGACGTGCGTTTCACTTCCATATTGTATTTATTGAATACCCATATCCTCGTATACTCATTGTGCATATTGTACTCTCATTATCACATGAGCCCCAGGGATAGACCATTGTACACTATTGTATAACATTGTACATCCATTGTATAACATTGTACACTATTGTATAAGATAACGTAACTGGAGCAGATTCTTGTGTATTGATTGGGGAGGGGGAGTAGAATTGGTTATGTACTCAAATCCTATTGTACAACTTTGTATAACTATTGTATATGTCTATTGTACACCCACGTACAATGGAGTTACCATTGCATTTTCCTAGCCCGTTTACATAACCAGATTGTACTCTAAAATCACATGTTCCTTACAGTTCTTACTTATCATATTTAGATATTTCCTGTTATCAAATCCCTACTGTTTTCATATATCTTCTTCTTTCAGCATTTTATGTACTTTACTCTATTGCATGCTTTATATTTTCTAACTCGATATGAACCGCGTGAGATGTTTTGTGCTCGCTCCCGTCCTGACTGGACCTGTTGAAAATATTACAGAGGATGAGGAGGAGGCCTGCGTAGACACCTACTATGGAACAGCTGTAGATGATATGTGTGACCCAGATTTCCAGCCTGATCCACTAGCTTAGAGACTGTGGCTCCCTAGTCTAGGTTTACATTTTCTGTCTTCTGAGATCTGATTGTATATATTCTTTCATTTTCAGTATTAGAGACTTGTATTGAGTTGGATGTTCATTTTGTATGGCAGTAGACACTTAGACTCTTTCTCTCTGATTGTATCCTGTGGATCTTTTTATTTCAGTATCTATCTATCTTTTACTTTTATCATTCTGCCTTAGATGTGATTGAGACTGTATATTGCTATGTCACCTCCATTCGGAGTGTATAAACTGTACAGGTACCTTTATAGTGTTAGATGATTGTCCTAGGACAGCGTTCTACTGCCGACACTGCGGCGTAGGCTGGGCGTTGTTACGTTCTCGTGCCCTCACAGTGGGTGCGGGTCGTGACACGTTTTTAGTGGTGGCCCATGCAGGTCGAGTTTATGTAGTGGTATTCGAACTAGAGTATCACTACAGCCTGCAATAGGATTATGATATTTTAAAGGTACTCAATCACACTAGGAAAAAACTCATATCAAATTCATACCATCTCAGTTCTTGCTGATATTGTTCTCCTCGAATATAACTGTCCTCCTTTGCTATTTCGACTCATTCTCAGCAATTGTTTGTTTAATCTGTCTTCAGGATGGTGGAGACGCGATTACAGCGTGCCATTCATGGAGATACTCTAGAGGGGACTGCTACCTCTCAGCCAGTTCAGCAGGGTCGGGAGGCTACAGCTCCTGCCACCTCTGCTTATATTGGGACTTCAGCAGCAGCAGTAGCTGAGGGTATGCCTTCACCAGTTCGGAGGCAGGACCCAGTCATTCCAGAGGATCCTTTCCAGCCGCCACCGCCTTCAGGACATGTGGACGCAGCTCAGATGTTCGCGTATTTCCAGCAGTTCATGGACCGACAGCAGGCTCGGCATGACAGAGGCATGGAGTTGGCCGTCACGACAGCCGCAGCTCGACCAGTGGTTCAGCAGCCGAAGACACCGGGGATCGAGCAGTTTCAGAAGATGAGCCCCAGAGACTTTTTGGGGACAGAGGGGATCCTATATGCCGATGAGTGGATCGAGCATATAGAGGAGATCTTCTGCCTGGCCAGGATTCCAGCAGACCTTCAGATCGAGGCAGCAGCTAGCCGGATGCGAGATCTTGCTCGCACCTGGTATCAGTCGGACCACAGGGTGGGGGTACCAGGGCAGACTTGGAAGCAGTTCAAGGGCTTCTTCAAGAAGAAGTTCTTCCCAGATTCAGCAGTCAGAGCCTTGGAGACGCAGTTTGAGAGCTTGGTCCAGGGGAGCCTCTCAGTAGAGGAGTATGCGGGAGAGTTTGGCCGTCTTGGCAGGTTTGTTGAGGGGTTGAGCGAGACGGCGAAGGCCCAGAGGTTCCGGAAGGGGCTGGTCAAGGAGGTCAAGTCCCTGACCAAGGGGAACAGAGATGCTACTTTTGAGAAGATTTTGACGGGAGCCTTATTGGCGGAGGATGATCTTAAGCTTAGGCTCAAGAGGGGGCGAGACCCAGTTGGGGGCAGCAGCAGCGGAGGACCGACCAAGAGGCCGCACGTTCAGCATGAGTTTCAGCAGCAGTATCAGCAGCCGATGGCCCATTTCCAGCAACAGCAGCAGAGGCCTGTTCAGTATCAGGGACAGAGACAGGTGCAGTATCAGCAGGCACCCAGGTAGCAGCAGAACACTGTGTGCAACTTCTGCAAGAAGCAAGGCCATGGATGGGACGACTGCAGGAAGAGACTGGGCATGTGTTTGCTTTGCGGATCAGTGGAGCATCAGTGTAGAGAGTGTCCCAAGAACCCGACACCATTGGCTCAGGTAGCACCAGGAGCTAGAGCTCCGGCAGGGCAGCAGAGGGGACCACCATTGCAGACTCAGCAGCAGAGGTTCGTCCAGCATCAGCAGCAGGCCAGGGGAGGCCAGCCAGGGCGAGCTTTCGCCATGACAGTCGAGGATGCTCAGGCCGTTGGAGATCTAGTTGCAGGTTCCGTTCTTTTGATTCGATTCCGAAATTCCTATCTTGAAATTCAGTTTCATCTATTCCTATCTGTTTCTTCATTGTTGATAAGTTTGATCTGGTGTTTCAGTATGATTTAATTTTCTTCTGAGATAAGTCGTATGGGCTAGGTCGCCTCGATTATGAGATTTTAGAATCCTCTAGGGTCATGCTAGCAGGCATAGTGAGGACATATAGTCGGACTATGGACGTATTTCTCGGGTGTGGGAATTTAAGGTTTTCGCTGCCAAGCGCGCGACAATGCAAAAATTTTAAATACCATAGTTCTAGAGGTATGTACCATAGTTGAGGACTCTGTGACTATCGTAGCCTTGCTCACTGGCATGACAGAGATTCTGAGTATCATGATTTTGGACAGACGCATATGATTATCTGACGGTATGTTTGAGACGCTGATTGTGGGGTGTTGACCTAGAAGGACTACTACCATTTTAATTTCGAGGACGAAATTTTTCTAAGGTGGGTAGACTTGTAACACCCAGTTTTCTAAAATAAGGATAATTTTGAAATTTTATATTTTAATTTATTTAATTATGATATTTATTTAATAATATGATTTTTGGTAATTTTTAATCATTTTTAAACTATTTAAATCATGACTTATGATTTTGGTGCATTGACTAGTGTAGCCTTAGAGACTGTTGACCTAGAGCCTAGTCATGTGATTAGGATGTTTGATTAGCACATTTTAGCCTAGAGGATATTTTGGTCATTTTAGGATTTATTTGAATTTTTGGGAATTTTTAGAATTTATTTTGGAATTGTTTGATTGAGGGTTGACTAGGTTGACTGTGACTAGTTTTGACCCTTGTAGACCAACCTAGAAGCTAACCCTAGTTAGTATGGGCTTGGTTAGTATATATGACTCTAGTCTAGCCTAAGCTAATCTTGGTGTGGTCATTAGGCTCTAGTTAACAATAAGAATTAGAAAGCCATAAGTCATGGTTTGTGATTTTAGAACCTTTATTAAATCATTTAGCTCATAGCCTTGTAGTTTGGCCCAAAGCCCAAGACAAATTCCAAAAACCTAAGTCCTAGACTAAGTGGCCAGCCACCATATCATCCTTGGGAACACCACCCTATAAATACTCTCTTAGTTTAGGGTTGCCTCCTTCTTAGGAAAGCTCAAGTCTAGAAGAAAAGGTTTGTTCCTATTCAATAAATTCCTAAAATTCCATTTCTCTTCCTTTTCCATTCAAATCTTTTCTATTAGATCCTAATCTATCTATTCTTGCTGTCATTAAGGTTCCATTTCAGTTTGTGGTGATTTTGGTGGATTGGGACATCAAGAGAAGAGCATTTGAATAGAGGATTTTTCTTGAAGGTTCAAGCTTAGGTAACTCCCTCAAATTTCCATGAAATTTCGATTTGTCTTAATCATTAGGAAGCCCTAGGGTTACCCTAAGTGTATGCATTGGTGTCGTGTCAGGTTTCATGAATTTCGTGTCCATTTGGACATGTATCAGGGGTGTGGCCTAGGTGTTTGTCGAAATGCCCAAGAGGGAATTTTGATCTGATTTGTGGAAAGTTTTTAAATAGGAAATTAGGTTTTGATATTGTTTATTGGTTTCTGGTTGACTGAGGTGATGTTTGTGTTGTGTCGGGTCATTTTGGACACGCGACACGTACGTTTCCGCGTGCACAGCAGTCCCCTGCTACTCGGGGACTGTAGCGGACACGACACACAATGTTTTGACACAAAACTTGACACGCCTTTTGGGGCAGTGACTGACATGCCACCCACTAAGTTTCAGAGGGACTCGTGTCGTATCGGACACGCAATCGCGTGAGCACGCGATTTGCACTGCACTGTACGAGCGTGCAAGTGCTGTCCGATACGAGCTTCGTGTCCTTCGTGGACAAGTCATGATGGTGTTTCAGGGACACGACTGTGTAGCCCTACTATGGGCGAACACAGGGACACGTGCACGAGGACATTGGTGTCGTGTGTCGGGTGCACGAGCCTGTGTAATGCCCGTACTACGCTGCACTGAATATACGTGTCTGTGTGTGTTTCTACCTGATTTGACACCTCGTGTCCAAATGTTTGGACACGAGTAGACTCGTGGGACACCTACATATATACACAACCTATTTCAGTGATTAATTTGATGTTTATTTGACATTTCACAATTCAAACTCAGGTTTCCCCCATTGGACTGATACCATGCATTCAGTTGAATTTCTGAACCTTATTCTTTTTTTTTTAAACTAAAATTGGTGTTTGAATGGACATTTAGATTCATATACAAGTGTGATTACATTGCTACATTCCTGAGTTTATGTTTGTTCTAAATTTGATTCTCAAGGTTAGTTGGGATTGAATTATCAGTTCTGATACTTAATACTGTGTTCAATATGAAAACCCGAGTTTGTTAAATAATGAAAACTAAGGTTTCAGGATTGGTGTGCTTTAAACCAAACTGGATTGAAGTTAGTTCCTTTTGAATACTGTATGGCCTTTAAACCTGAGATCCCTTCCTCCTTAACTGAAGATTGTTTCATAAACTGTTAATACCTGAGAATGATGTTTAAATTGTTGTTTAAATATTAATTATAATGTAAATACATGATAAAGCATGTTTGAGTTATGAGTTTAAATAGATTGGTTCATATGTTCTGTACCTATGGTTGGATGAAATAAAAACTGAGAATCAACTTGTATACATGTGTAATGGCTGAGATTGTGTTTTGGAATTCTGAGTTTTTTCCCTATGTTGTAAAACTGAGGATGAGTGAAAACCTGGAAATGGGTTTTCCCTTTTCCTTGACAAGAGAAAACTGGATTTTAAGTTTTAAATGTTGGGTGGGTTATACATGTAAACTGAGATTTCTGTTGTGCATTGATGTTTCTGAATATGATTATAGGTTTGAAAACCTGGACATGGTTTTGGAGTTTCATTGTATCATCAAATTGCTTCTTCTTTCGATTTTAGCCTATAGCTAAGTTCACTGTCAACTAAGGGGCACATGAGAACAAACCTGAGAACTCATTCAATAGGAAAAAAAACTGAGATTTAGTTCTTCAACTTGGGAATGTATTGTTGGACTGAATCTTGGGTAATGATTGTTGTAAACTGAATTTCTTCCTTACCTTTGTTGTCTTTAATTACACACATTGTGTCTTAACACTCACACACTGTCCTCCCCTCTTCCTTTCATATACACACATGTTCCTCTCACAAGTCACACATTTTTCCTCTCTTTTCCACTATTTTTGTAGTTCCTGCACTGTCATATCTTGCCACACACACACAAGCCTTCCCTCTCTCTTTATGCATATGTATATATATATATATATATATATATATTTATGTATGAAATCTAGATGTGTATGTGTGTGTAATGTATAGGTATGTATATCCAATATATACATGTATTATGGATATATGTGGATACATATATATAGGAATTATACATAAAAAAAAAATATATATATATATAGGAATTATACATATATGATGATATGTGTGGTGTACCTATAGGTAGCCATATGTATATATATATATATATATATATATATTTTTTTTTTTTCTATGTTATTTCCATATGTAGGCCTAGATGTTATATATGGTTGTGTGGTGATATGTATAGATAGGATATGGGTATACTCTATTAGAATATATATATATATATATATATATATATATATATATATCATTTGTGTATTGATTAGCTATAGAGGATATCTTGGTAGATGTGTCTAGTAGGCTATAGGCTAGATAACCTTGTGTAGAGTTGTGTGTTGATAGGCTTGGCATGGCATTGCCTAGATTAGTCTTGATTAACCTAGTATGGCTTTATTAGACCTAGTATAGACTAGTTTAGACTTGATAGCCTAGTTTAGACTTGGTTAGACCTAGTTGACCTAGTTTGACTTCCAGAGTTGACCAAGAGTTGACTCTGGCCTAGATTGACCTAGTTTCATGTAGAATGCATAGTAGAACTTCATTTTACCATTTTAGACTTGTTGTGACTTGTGCTGTTCTGATTAGGAGCCAGACACCACTCCTCGGACAGTATATTCTCTTCAGACACTCAGGCTATCAGGCGAGTACATTTTCTGACCGTTTCATACTTGTATGGATTTACATTCTTGCTCTAGATTACTGTACTTGATGCTGACATGACTGTTATCACGGATTGGTACTATATGGATCTTCTTTTGAGATGTTATCTCCTTGTATTCACTAAATACATATTGTGACGTGCGTTTCACTTCCATATTGTATTTATTGAATACCCATATCCTTGTATACTCATTGTGCATATTGTACTCTCATTATCACATGAGCCCCAGGGATAGACCATTGTACACTATTGTATAACATTGTACATCCATTGTATAATATTGTACACTATTGTATAAGACAACGTAACTGGAGCAGATCCTTGTGTATTGATTGGGGAGGGGGAGTAGAATTGGTTATGTACTCAAATCCTATTGTACAACATTGTATAACTATTGTATATGTCTATTGTACACCCACGTACAATGGAGTTACCATTGCATTTTCCTAGCCGTTTACATAACCAGATTGTACTCTAAAATCACATATTCCTTATAGTTCTTACTTATCATATTTAGATATTTCCTGTTATCAAATTCCTACTGTTTTCATATATCTTCTTCTTTCAGCGTTTCATGTACTTTACTCTATTGCATGCTTTATATTTCCTAACTCGAAATAAACTGCGTGAGATGTTTTGTGCTCGCTCCCGTCCTGACTGGACCTGTTGAAAATATTACAGAGGATGAGGAGGAGGCCTGCGTAGACACCTACTATGGGACAGCTGTAGATGACATGTGTGACCCAGATTTCTAGCCTGATCCACTAGCTTAGAGACTGTGGCTCCCTAGTCTAGGTTTATATTTTCTGTCTTCTGAGATCTGATTGTATATATTCTTTCATTTTCAGTATTAGAGACTTGTATTGAGTTGGATGTTCAGTTTGTGTGGCAGTAGACACTTAGACTCTTTCTCTCTGATTGTATCCTGTGGATATTTTTATTTTAGTATCTATCTATCTTTTATTTTCATCATTCTGCCTTAGATGTGATTGAGACTGTATATTGCTATGTCACCTCCATTCGGAGTGTATAAACTGTACAGGTACCTTTATAGTGTTAGATGATTGTCCTAGGACAGCGTTCTACCGCCGACACTACGGCGTAGGCTGGGTGTTGTTACGTTCTCGTGCCCTCACAGTGGGTGCGGGTCGTGACACTAAGGGTGTGTTTGGTAGGAGGAAAAAGTTGAAGGAAGGAAAATATATGAGAGAAAAGTGGGAGGAAAGAAACTGTCACGACCCGTACCCGCTATAAGGGTACGTGCACGTGACAACGCCCAGCCCTCACCGTAAAAACGGTGTGGAACGCTGTAGGTTTTCTACTCTAAACAGTTTATATATATATATATCAAAACCTGTCGAGAATATGGTCAACTCCGAACAGAGGACAAGCAATAAATATATATGAGTACTCAATCACAACTCTAAGATAATAAGTAAAGACTGAAAGATAAAGACAACAAGACTATAAAATATAACCTGTCAAGTCCATCACAAACAATATACAAGTCTAAGTCCAAGTCTCTAATACAATCCCAAAATATAATATAATAACAAGTAGTAAGCTGGAGACAAGGTCTAGTCCAAAATGTCTAGTCTAACTAAACTAAGCTAAAGGCTCGTCGGGCGGAGCTAAGCCCTGCTGAACCAAGGCCTCCAAGTCTACGCCCACTACGTCAACCGGACCGTAGTAGGTAGGACAATCCTCTTCGCCACAATCTGTAAAATTTTGTCAACATATCCAGTCAGGATGGAACGAGCACAAATCTCAAATAACAATTCTAGTTAGACGATATTGAAAATGTAGCAGTAAATAGAGAGAATCTATGAAGTAAATAATGTGTACATGAATCATGGTAAGGCATGTCAAGGCTGTGATCTGAATGTAAGAACAGAAAAACAGTATAAATCATGTACAATAATCTGGAACTATATCTATGTGAGTTTAGTATTAGTTTCAACATGTGATCGGCTTAGAACTTGATACAATGTTTGGCCTGACTAATCATACGTGAGTGTATGATTAACACTATACAATGAGAATACTATAGTGATACAATGATGATACAATATAATACTATGGGGTATTGATCACATATCTACGCTAACACCCCCATCCCTGACTAATATAGTGGATCCAGCCATGACACGTCATGATATGTATCCTCTGAGGAGGTCGCGAGCCTACGCAGGAATCGTATCTATACAATGAACAATAAGCAATGAAGACTTGACCAGTGTATACCATATATAAGAGGAATAACATCTTATGACGGGATCCAGACAAATATCAATCCGTGTGAACAATGTGTCAAGAGAACAAGGATAATCTACACTAAATATTAGAAACAAAGACGATATCATAAAATAAAAATATTATCAGAGAATGTACTTGCCTGTACTGTGATGGATAAGTCGACTGAGTCCAAGATCAGTGCCTCGAGGACCTATAGATGGAATACTGTATCAATATAATGGTTTGGAAGTAAAATTAAGTCATACTGAGTCAAAAATAGGTCAAGACACGTCAAACTAAGTCAATCTAGGTCAAACAAGGTCAAACTAGATTGTACAGGGTCAATCTAAGTCATATTAGGCCTAGCTAGGTCAAACTGGGTCAATGCAAGTCAAACGGAATTAATCTAGGTCGATTTAAGTCAACGGTTGACTTACAGTTGACTTTTGGTCAACTGGTCAACTCTGGTCAACTCTAGGTCAACCCTAGGTCAATCCTAGGTCAATGGTGACTAATAGTTGACTTTTGGTCAACTGCTCAAGTTTAATGAAATTTGGGACTAAATTGGGTAAAGTGTTGACCCATAGTTGACTTTTGGTCTACAAAGTCAACCGTGGTCAACCGGGGTCAAGACTAGGTCTAGACGGCTATTTTTACTCATTACCAACCTCTACAACCTATATCCAAGTCCATCTTGGACTCGGAAACTCAAATCTTGGCCGTAGGCCAATATCCTATTTTACCCTTAAAAAGGGTAAAATTCTAACTAAGGCAATTATCAAGTTGCTTGGTATTTTGACCCGTGCTCCCTAGGTTAGTATGATACTAGCCTATAGGTTCATTACCTACCAAAATACCTAGGTAAAGTGGACATCCAGTCCATGATACGGCCCATTGTCGGTATCTTGAATATTTCAAGATACGCAATGGTACGGCGCGATACCGGCGCCCTACGACCCCGATTTTCACTCGGGAGCCTACCCACAAAATCTAATTCATATAATCTAGGCCTACGCCAAGTTTCATCGCGTTCCGATACTCGGAGCTCGATTTCGTCCTCTAACTCGATTTCCCCTATATTGTATTCCTATACTTCTACTTCTCATTCCTCTTCTAAGTTTTACCCTTCTAATTCTTCTCCTTCTAACTCTTCTTCTAGTCTCCTTATTCAAATTCTTCTTATTCTTTTCCTTCTTCCTATTCTTCCTTTCTCTCTTCCTTTTCTAATCTTCTTCTAATTCCTAATCTCATTCTCTTCCTCAATTTCTAACTTCTACTTCTAACTTCTAACTTCTTAGTCTTCTTCTTATTCCTTCTTCTTCTTCTTCTTATAACTTCTTCCTCTAATTTCTTCCTCTAACTTTTCTTCTAACTATCTAATTTCTATCTATATATATATATATATATATACATATATATATATATATATATATATATATATATATGGGGGTTTTATAGGGGGTTAATGGGCTAAAATGGGGGGGATGATGCTGCAGCTGCTGCTACTGCATTCACTGCTGCTGCTGCGAATTGCTGCTGCTGCTGCTGCATTCTGCCACTGCAGCTGCTGCTTCTTATTCTTCTTCTCCTTCTACTTCTTCTTCCTCCTATCTTCCTCTCTCTCTCTCTATATATATATATATATATATATATATATATATATATATATATATATATATATATATATATATATATATATATATATTAGGATATGTGAGTGTATGGATTTATATATATATATCTTCCTTCCTCCTAGCTTCATATCCCTCTATATATAAATCCATACACTCACATATCCTAATATATATATATATATATATATATATATATATATATATATATATATATATATATATATATATATATATATATATCCCTCTATATATTAGGATATGTGAGTGTATGGATTTATATATATATATATATATATATATATATATATATATATATATATATATATATAAATCCATACACTCACATATCCTAATATATATATATATATATATATATATATATATATATATATATATATATATATATATATATATATATATATATATATACTCACAACACACACATCTATAATATATATATATATATATATATATATTTTTTTAATATATATATAGATGTGTGTGTTGTGAGTATATATATATATATATATATATATATATATATATATATATATATATATATATATATATATATATATATATATATACTCACAACACACACACACATCTATATATACATAAATACATACCCACATATCTATACGTATATAAATATATACACACACATATAAATAAATATATATATATATATATATATATATATATATATATATATATATATATATATATATATATATATATATATATATATATATATATATATATATATATACATACACACTTACACAAACACACACACACTCACACAAACTCTCACCAACACTCTCATGACACACACTCTCTCACAATACCACCACCACCACTCTCTCTACACACACACAAATACATATATATATATATATATATATATATATATATATATATATATATATATATATATATATATATATATATATATATATAAATACATACACACATAGATATATATATAAATACACACACACACACACATTCTTTCTACCACACTAACACACACTTACTCTCACACACAACCACACAAGCACACTCTCACACAACACCACCCTCATGACAACACCACCACCACTCTCATTCCTCTACACACACACAAATTTAAATATAAATATATAATACATCCATATATATATATATATATATATATATATATATATATATATATATATATATATATATATATCACTCTAATTAGAAAAACTCCCGTATAATCCCTAACCTAGATTTCTAGGGAATCCTACAAAGTTTGTGGGCAAAGTGTAGAGAATCTCTCCCTCTACAATTATTGTGAAGATAATAAATGGAAAAGAGTAATAAATAGAGGAATAATGACATACCTAAAATGGATTTTCTTGGAGGAAAGAAAGCTTGGGAAGAAGAAAGAGTTTAGAGAGAGAGAGAGTTTGTGACTTTGTGTAGAAGAAAGGGGGGGCTTCCATCTCATGGCCAGCCATGTTGGGGGGGGGGGGGGGTTATTGGGTTTGGGTAGGATCCAATAACCCTCCAAACCCATTAAACTTAGGTTGGGTTGGTTCGGGTTTGGTTCGGTTTGTTTCGGTTTAAATTCTAAATACTAATCAAGCTCTACAATGACTAATTAAGCCACGGAAAAATAGGGTTTATGGTTTCTAGCCTAATTATGATAGTATGTGGGCCAAGCCCAGCTAGTTTGTGGGTCCCACTAGTGTCCAGGCTACCCGGGTCTCCAACTTAAGTCCAAATTGGATAAAATTCAAACCAACTCAAACAAATCCCTAAAAATCATATAAAATCAAATAAAATTTCTAAAAAATTATAAAACTTGAAAATGACGAAAATACCCCTAATTCGAAAACTAGGGGTGACAAATCTATCCTCCTTAAAAAAATTTCGTCCTCGAAATTCAAACGGTCGTACTCTTCTCTAAGTCAAGCACCCAACAATCAAGGTCTACTAAATTTATCCTAAGTTATATAACATGTAATCCAGGAAATCAGAACACATGCATGGTTTTAAATCTCTACAGTATCATGTTATTGCAGTCTTCATTGGGGTGATATATTTATCTAGCATGATCATCACATATTCAACAAAAGGTACTAAGAAAGCAATCAACAATCAATGGATGGAAAGAAACAGGTAAAAAGAAAGAGCAAGATCCTACCTCCTAGTCCAATGCCTGCAGGATCCTCAACTGTCATCGCAAAAGTCCCGACCCCGCCGATCAACAAGATCTCCAAATGCAGTCCCTGCTGGAACCGCTGGGCCCTATCAAACTCGGTCGCCACCAAGGTGGGGGCAAACCTATTGAGCCTAGAAAACTCAGATGCATAACTGTCGACTGTTCTGCCTCCTTGCTTCAAGTTGGTAAATCTGGTCTGCAGGTCGTACCGAGCCACAACATCGAAATACTTCGTCTGGAATCTCTTTCTAAACACTGCCCAAGCAATGGGTGCCACTAATCCCATTGCTTGCGCTGCCCACCAACTGCGAGCTAAGTCCAACAACTGCAGGCGTACCACCGCCACCTTCTCATTCTCAGGTGTCCTAGCTGCTTCCAGAACCACCTCGGTATCCTGAAGCCAAGCGTCCGCGGCAATCGCATCCTCGCTGCCGTCGAAGAAAGGAGGGTTCAAGCGCTTGAAGCTGTTGGCCGCGCTGTTCCCTGGATGACCGCCTCTGGTCAAAGCATCTGCCACAGTCTGGTGCAAGGCGTCTCCTCGACGATCCTGGGAAGCTATCAAGGTCCTGATGAGACCTACCAAAGTGCCATCATCCGGCTCGGCAGGCTGAACGGGCTGAACTGGGGGCTCCCCTCCAGTAGGCACAACTCTGGAGGTTACTTCGGAGTGCTGAACTTGATCTTCTGGTTGCTGGTCCACATGAAGCGCTCCACCTTGCTGATCGGCGGGGTCAGGTACAGTGCCGCTGAAGAAGACGACACAGGGAAAACAATAAGGAAGGACCAGGACAGATCAATGATACAAGCATGTGATCAGGTCAAGATTCCAGAGATTCAGAGGATATGAACGAAGATCAAGGACGAGTACTGATTGAGACATCTATTAGGTAAACCCTCACATTTCTTGTATGCCAAGACCTACATGGGCCACCACTTAAACCATGTCACGCCCCAGAACCAGAATACTGGAGAGCGGGGGCGTACATAGCCAGCTACGTATATTGAAATAGAATACATCTCAACTATACGGTCACGGCTGTCTAGATATGAGGGTTTACTACAAGCCAACGGTCTCTTAGGGTCAAGCCTATTGTCTCAATCTCAAGCAAGTAATATGATCACAAGATGTTTGACCACCAAATATACAATAAAAGGCGTCCCAAATATTACATATCAGCTGATCATGAAGCTAGTCGTACAAAATGCTGGGACTAGCAAGAGTTAAGTCATACATGATCAACCCTAGGATTTGTTAATCATGTTTACAGCCCGTAGGCAGACAGTAAGTAAAGTGCATCGAGCTAACAGGTGCTCGTCGACTAAACGCCTCAAAAGAATAACTTTACAATAGAGTGAGCGAAACAAAATAGAAAATCCACTCATAGCCCGGGTTCCTTCTAGTCGCCACCATCGGGCTGGAGGTTCGAAAGATCCTCGAAAGCTGCTCCGAAATCTGGCCACACAAAACCAGCTGGGTCAAACCCCAGAAAGAGCAAGTGCCACAAAGGAGGCCACGAAATAAGAACAAAACCAGCATATCATAACATAAGAAAAGAAATGGAAGAAGGTACAAGTAATAAAGAGTGCAACATGACAATAAATGACTAGTGACGTAGGAACATTCCGGGAGCCAGGTTACAACCCTTAAACCAGACAAGGACCGAGGTTGTAACCCTTCGCCTGAATAACACTCTGTCTCCACCCATTTATTGTTTAATAATAAGTAAAATAGTCAAGTTCAAGAGTAGTCAGGTACTGGTACTAGACAAGACTTAGACAAGGCTGGACTCCATCCATTCACAAGCGGCCAAGCAATTACTACGGCTTACTACTTAACTAACTAGGGTTATCACAAGCCTTAATTACTAACAAGATGCAATAAGAATTTCCCAGTCCCAAGCCCTGCAGACCATTCAGTTATCCTTCCGCGGGTTGAGAGTATGGTTGGATACATCGCCCCGGAGACGATATACCCTTAGGTGACTTAGAGGGTACAACACATGACAGTGCGCTGGAAATGTGCTCTACTCGTCGGCAAGCTCCAAGTCCAATTAAGAGCGCCCAGATAACGAGATTGCCTGTGACGGGAAATTCTCCATGAACTATAGTTAGATCTAGTCATTAGCCTAATCCATGTTCAGTGCGAATCCCTGACCGTGGGAAACCAGGGAGTCACGTCCTAGACATAATGCAAGACAAGACAAGTGAATTACACAAGCAAGTAAGCAGGAACACCCACGGTGTCAAGTTGATTATACGAGTCAAGTTAGCCGTCGCAACAGCATCAAGATAAATCATGTCAGGGTACTTGTCAGGAGTGCGCCACGACGGGCCACTATCATGTCAGGTTGGTCATGTCAGGAGTGCACCACTACGGGTCACTGTCGTTTTATGCTAGTTCCTTGTCATACCATGCCATGTACAATAGTCATTCCAAACATATTAAGTAAAATCAAGTTCATGACAAAAGGCGTAAGGATATAAAATGGGCATAGAATATCAATATACAGGGCTATAGAAGAGCCAAGCTTAAGAAAAATAAAACCAATCTCCAAGAGTCAATGGTTTGCGCAAGGGGTCAGGGGGGTTGGATTGCGCAGGGTGTCAGCTGCGCAGGGTGCCAAATGCGCAGGGGCACAGGGCGCAGGGGCAGATGGCGCATGGGTGGTTGGAGCAGGCTACGAAGTGCGCAGACTTAGACTGCGCAGGCAATGGATGGCGCAGGATGCAGACTGCACAGGCTTAGACTGCGCCGGCAAAGGATGGCGCAGGATACAGACTGCGCAGGCTTAGACTGCGCAGGCAATGGATGGTGCAGGATACAGACTGCGCAGGGGTCAAGCGCGCAGGAGCTGATGGCGCAGGGTTGGTTGCGCAATCGGGCAGCGGCCAGGCTGCGCAGTCAGCGACCAACGCTAAAGAGCGCGGCGCGGGGAGGCTGCGCGGTTCAGTGATGCGCTAAAGAGCGCAGACTGTAGATCTTCTTCTCCAGGCCGAGAGGAACATCAAGAACACCCAAAAATTCCATCTTTCATATATTAGTCAAATCAAAGCCAAATCTAGATTTTTAAAGTTCTAACTTGAGTAAAATTGAATTCTCTTCCACATGGAAGCATCAAAACCCACAAAAATCCAACCAAAATAGATCAAAACCATATAAATCCAAAAATAGTTAAAACCTAGATCTAGAACAATGGAGACTCCAAATCACAAAATGTCAAGTTCTAATGTCCATCTCCATGGCCTAATCTAGCTAATGGACAAATAAAATAGGGTTCTCATGTGGTGGCAATGTGCACTTGCCTATGGGTGGAGTGTTGTGTAGAGGAAGAAAGAAGAAGAAGATGGAGAAATAAATGAGAGAATTATGGAGGAGAGAGAAAAGTAGGTGGAGTTTTAATGAGGGTGGGTTGTGTTGTGTTGATGGTAGAGTATAGGTTAAAGTGCTCAAATGCATTTTAAACCAAACCAAGCTAAACCAAACCAATTCTCCTCCACAAAATAAAACCAAGTCATGTCAAAAACCCGTTTTACGAGAAAACCCAAAATTCCACAAGTCGAGCCAAAATACAATTACAGGCCAGAATCTGAGAAAATAAAATACAGGTCCAAGATACATGCAGGCTTAACCAAAAATACGTGTTCTGAGATATGGGTGTTACAACTCTACCCACCTTAAAAGAATTCCGTTCTCGGAATTTAATCAAGGGGCTAGAGAGACAAGGACAAGTTATACTATTTACATGCAAGCTATACTAAGCAGTCAATCAAACAATCACACATGCAAGCAAGGACGGAAAGGCATAAGGCATAAGGCATAAGGAAGACATTATACCTTATGAGTCAAACAGGTAGGGATATCGCGATCGGATGTCGTCCTCACGCTCCCACGTTGACTCACCTAGAGAGTGATGACCCCAAGCAACACGGACTAAACTAATAGTCTTATTCTTGAGTATCTTCTCTCTCCGGTCCAATATAGACACGAGCCTCTCCTCATACGAAAGGTTGGTACCAACAACCAGTTCCGAATGGTCTAGGATGTGGCTCGGGTCTGGGACCTACCGTCGCAATTGGGACACATGGAATACATCATGTACCTCACTTAGCGACGGCGGAAGAGCAAGACGATATGATACATCTCCTACTCACTCCAGGATATCGAACGACCCTATATACCTAGGACTAAGCTTTCCTCGCACGCCAAAGCGAATGACGCCGCGGTTAGGCGAGATCCTAAGAAATACATGATCGCCGATAGTAAACTCCAAGGATGCCGCTGACGGTCTTGGGCAACTCGAAGACGATCTCTGATCCTTCTGACCACTTCAACTGTCTGGGCAATCATCTCTGGATCAAGCATCTGCCTCTCTCTGACATCATCCCATGCTAGCGGGGATCTGTACTTCCTACCATACAAAGCCTCGAACGGAGCCATCTGGATACTGGCCTGGAAGCTATTATTGTACGAGAATTCCACAAGATACAGGTGATCTTCCCACGAACCACCGAAGTCGAGGGTGTAAGACCTCAACATGTCTTCAAGAGTCTGGATAGTGCGCTCTGACTGGCCATCTGTCTGCGGATGATATGCCGAACTGAACTGGAGACGAGTTCCCAAACTCTCTTGCAAGCTACGCCAAAAGTGTGACGTAAACCTTGAATCTCGGTCCGAGGTGATACTGACGGGCACACCGTGAAGCCTGACAATCTGCCTGAGGTACATCTCTGCCAATTGAGCCGTAGACTGCCCAACTCTGAATGGGAGAAAATGAGCCACCTTCGTGAGCCTGTCAACTATAACCCAAATAGCATCTCGACCAGCTGGGGATCTAGGTAATCCAGTCATAAAATCCATAGTCATGTGCTCCCACTTTCATTCTGGAATCGGCAAGGGCTGAAGAAGTCCAGCGGGCCTCTGATGTTCAGCTTTTACCTGCTGGCAAACCAAACACTGAGAGACAAACCGGGCTATCTCCCTCTTCATGCCATTCTACCAGAAATACTGACGAATATCACGGTACATCTTCGTACCACCGGGATGAATAGAATACTGCGAGCTGTGAGCTTCTGCCATGACTTCCTGTCTGATATCTCCACTGGGTACACAAAGACGAGTGCCGTGCCGAAGTGTACCATCTTTATGAATGCACAACTCTGGCCTTCTTCCTGCCTCACACTCTGCTCTGAGCCGCTGAAGCTTGGAATTTGTAGATTGCGCCGCTCGGATCCTTTCAACTATGCTGGACTGAACCTGTAGATTGGCCATCAATGCCATACTGGTAGGAAGAACCACTTCAATTCCCATCTTCTGAAAATCTGCCAATAATTCTGGTTGCGCCGTCAGGAAATAAACTCCGGCTCTCCGGCTCAACGCATCTGCTACAACGTTGGCCTTTCCCGGGTGATACTGCAAATCCACATCGTAGTCCACCAGTAGCTCGAGCCATCTTCTCTGCCGCATATTAAGATACTTCTGGGTGAAAACATACTTCAGGCTCTTGTGATCAAGTAGTGCCGCCAAAGCTTAAGTGTCGCCAAAGCTTAAGTGCAAATACTACTGCTGCTAGTTCCAAGTCGTGGGTCGGGTAATTCTTCTCATGGTCACGAAGTTGGCATGATGCATAAGATATTACCTTCCCATGCTGCATCAAGACACACCCCAATCCTCTGCCTGAAGCGTCGCAATAAATTGTGAATCCTCCGGTCCCATCTGGAAGTGTGAGAATGGGAGCCGTTATCAAAGCTCGCTTCAACTTCTCGAATGATTCCTGACACTCTGCTGTCCAAGCAAACTGCACATCCTTGCGGGTCAACTGGGTCATCGGCGCTGAAATCCTTACAAAATCTAAAACGAATCGTCGGTAGCAGCCGGCCAATCCAAGGAAGCTGCGAACCTCTGCCACTGAACTAGGTGCTGGCCAAGTCTCGATAGCCACAATCTTCTGGGGATCCACTTTCACTCCTCCTCAAGTAATGATGTGACCCAAGTACGAAATACGGTCGAGCCAGAACTCGCACTGAACTTGGCGTACAACTGGTGCTCCCTAAGCGTCTGAAGGACGATTCTGAGATGCTGCTCATGCTCTGCTTCGCTCTTGCTGTAGACCAGGATATCATCTAGGAACACGATCACGAACTGATCCAGGTAAGGCATGAAAATGCGATTCATGAGGTCCATGAATACTGCTGGCGCATTGGTTGCTCCAAAGGGCATAACAAGGAACTCCCAATGTCCATACCTCGATCTAAACGCTGTCTTCGGGATGTCCTGCTCTCTGACTCTGATCTGGTGGTATCCTGACCGTAAGTCTATCTTCGAGAACACTGAAGCCCCTCTAAGTTGATCAAACAAGTCATCTATCCTCGGGAGAGGGTATCTGTTCTTGATTGTCACTGAGTTTAAGGTACGATAATCTACACATAACCTGGACGTACCATCCTTCTTTTTCACAAGAAGTATCGGGGCTCCCCAAGACGATCCACTTGCACGAATGAATCCCTTGGTCCTGAGTTCTTCAATCATCTTGTATAAAATCTCCAACTCTGAAGGCGCCATTCTGTAGACTCGCTCTGATACTGGTGCTGTTCCGGGGATTAAGTCTATAGTGAACTCGATCTCCCTCTCTGGCGGCATCCCTGGAAGTTCCTCTGGAAAGACATCTAGAAACTCTTCAACTATCCGGGGCAACTGCACTGCTGCTACTGCCATCCGCAACACTGTGGAGGATGGCTCCACCGCGCCTCTGGAAAATGAAAACTCTGGCTCGCCTGGAACGCTGAAAACAACTCTGCCAACATGGCAGTCTATCCTAGCATACTGGTTCCTCAACCAATCCATGCCTAAGACTACATCATAGTCTGCCATAGGGAATTCTATAAATCTAGCGGGGAACTCTCTACCGCTAACTACGATCCGACACGAGAAAAATACTCGATCTACTCCCACAAGACCATTACCAGTAAGTATATTGAGCCTCACTGATAATGACTCGGGCTCCAATCCTATCCGTGTCGCGAATCGTGCAGACATGAATGAATACGATGCACCAGAATCAAATAATACTGAAGCTGGAAAGGAGTTGATGAGAATAGTACCTGCCACTACCTCACCTGGTACAACTTCTTCTTTCATAGCCATCATCATGGCCTGACCTCTAGCTGCGGGTCCCCTCTGCTGGAAACCTCTCTGCCTGCTCTGCACTGGAGCCTGGACACACTGCTGCTAGAACGCCTGGGCCTGAGGCAACAATGGCCTTGGGTACTGCTGCTGCTGCATGGGTGCTGGTCCCCTAACCGGTTCAAGCGCTTGAAGCTGTTGGCCGCGCTGTTCCCTGGATGACCACCTCTGGTCAAAGCATCTGCCACAGTCTGGTGCAAGGCGTCTCCTCGACGATCCTGGGAAGCTATCAAGGTCCTGATGAGACCTACCAAAGTGCCATCATCCGGCTCGGCAGGCTGAACGGGCTGAACTGGGGGCTCCCCTCCAGTAGGCACAACTCTGGAGGCTACTCCGGAGTGCTGGACTTGATCTCCTGGTTGCTGGTCCATATGAAGCGCTCCATCTTGCTGATCGGCGGGGTCAGGTACAGTGCCGCTGAAGAAGACGACACAGGGAAAACAATAAGGAAGGACCAGGACAGATCAATGATACAAGCATATGATCAGGTCAAGATTCCAGAGATTCAGAGGATATGAACGGAGATCAAGGACGAGTACTGATTGAGACATCTATTAGGTAAACCCTCACATTTCTTGTATGCCAAGACCTGCATGGGCCACCACTTAAACCATGTCACGCCCCAGAACCAGAATACTGGAGAGCGGGGGCGTACATAGCCAGCTACGTATATTAAAATAGAATACATCTCAACTATACGGTCACGGCTGTCTAGATATGAGGGTTTACTACAAGCCAACGGTCTCTTAGGGTCAAGCCTATTGTCTCAATCTCAAGCAAGTAATATGATCACAAGATGTTTGACCACCAAATATACAATAAAAGGCGTCCCAAATATTACATATCAGCTGATCATGAAGCTAGTCGTACAAAATGCTGGGACTAGCAAGAGTTAAGTCATACATGATCAACCCTAGGATTTGTTAATCATGTTTACAGCCCGTAGGCAGACAGTAAGTAAAGTGTATCGAGCTAACAGGTGCTCGTCGGCTAAACGCCTCAAAAGAATAACTTTACAATAGAGTGAGCGAAACAAAATAGAAAACCCACTCGTAGCCCGGGTTCCTTCTAGTCGCCACCATCGGGCTGGAGGTTCGGAAGATCCTCGGGAGCTGCTCCGAAATCTGGCCACACAAAACCAGCTCGGTCAAACCCCAGAAAGGGCAAGTGCCACAAAGGAGGCCACGAAATAAGAACAAAACCAGCATATCATAACATAAGAAAAGAAATGAAAGAAGGTACAAGTAATAAAGAGTGCAACAGGACAATAAACGACTAGTAACGTGGGACCATTCCGGGAGCCAGGTTACAACCCTTAAACCAAACAAGGACCGAGGTTGTAACCCTTCGTCTGAATAGAACTCTGTCTCCACCCATTTATTGTTTAATAATAAGTAAAATAGTCAAGTTCAAGAGTAGTCAGGTACTGGTACTAGACAAGACTTAGACAAGGCTGGACTCCATCCATTCACAAGCGGCCAAGCAATTACTACGGGTTACTACTTAACTAACTAGGGTTATCACAAGCCTTAATTACTAACAAGATGCAATGAGAATTTTCCAGTCCCAAGCCCTGCAGACCATCCAGTTATCCTTCCGCGGGTTGAGAGTATGGTTGGGTACATCGCCCCGGAGACGATATACCTTTAGGTGACTTAGAGGGTGCAACACATGACAGTGCGCTAGAAATGTGCTCTACTCGTCGGCAAGCTACAAGTCCAATTAAGAGCGCCCAGATAACGAGATTGCCTGTGACGGGAAATTCTCCATGAACTATAGTTAGATCTAGTCATTAGCCTAATCCATGTTCAGTGCGAATCCCTGACCGTGGGAAACTAGGGAGTCACGTCCTAGACATGATGCAAGACAAGACAAGTGAATTGCACAAGCAAGCAAGCAGGAACACCCACGGTGTCAAGTTGATTATACGAGTCAAGTTAGCTGTCGCAACAGCATCAAGATAAATCATGTCAGGGTACTTGTCAGGAGTGCGCCACGACGGGCCACTATCATGTCAGGTTGGTCATGTCAGGAGTGCACCACGACGGGTCACTGTCGTTTTATGCTAGTTCCTTGTCATACCATGCTATGTATAATAGTCATTCCAAACATATTAAGTAAAATCAAGTTCATGACAAAAGGCGTAAGGATATAAAATGGGCATAAAATATCAATATACAGGGCTATAGAAGAGCCAAGCTTAAGGAAAATAAAACCAATCTCCAAGAGTCAATGGTTTGCGCAAGGGGTCAGGGGGGTTGGATTGCGCAGGGTATCAGCTGCGCAGGGTGCCAAGTGCGCAGGGGTACAGGGCGCAGGGGCAGATGGCGCATGGGTGGTTGGAGCAGGCTACGAAGTGCGCAGACTTAGACTACGCAGGCAATGGATGGCGCAGGATGCAGACTGCGCAGGCTTAGACTGCGCAGGCAGTGGATGGCGCAGGATGCAGACTGCGCAGGGGTCAAGCGCGCATGAGCCGATGGCTCAGGATTGGTTGCACAATCGGGCAGCGGCCAGGCTGCGCAGTCAGCGACCAACGCTAAAGAGCGCGGCACGGGGAGGCTGCGCGGTTCAGTGCTGCGCTAAAGAGCGCAGACTGTAGATCTTCTTCTCCAGGCCGAGAGGAACATCAAGAACACCCAAAAATTCAATCTTTCATATCTTAGTCAAATCAAAGCCAAATCTAAATTTTCAAAGTTCTAACTTGAGTAAAATTGAATTCTCTTCCACATGGAAGCATCAAAATCCACAAAAAACCAACCAAAATAGATCAAAACCATGTAAATCCGAAAATAGTTAAAACTTAGATCTAGAACAATGGAGACTCCAAATCACAAAATGTTAAGTTCTAATGTCCATCTCCATGGCCTAATCTAGCTAATGGACAAATAAAATAGGGTTCTCATGTGGTGGCAAGGTGCACTTGCCTATGGGTGGAGTGTTGTGTAGAGGAAGAAAGAAGAAGAAGATGGAGAAATAAATGAGAGAATTATGGAGGAGAGAGAAAAGTAGGTGGAGTTTTAATGAGGGTGGGTTGTGTTGTGTTGATGGTGGAGTGTAGGTTAAAGTGCTCCAATGCATTTTAAACCAAACCAAGCTAAACCAAACCAATTCTCCTCCACAAAATAAAACAAAGTCATGTCAAAAATCCGTTTTACGAGAAAACCCAAAATTCTACAAGTCGAGCCAAAATACAATTACAGGCCAGAATCTGAGAAGATAAAATACAGGTCCAAGATACATGCAGGCTTAACCAAAAATACGTGTTCTGAGATATGGGTGTTACAGGGGCACCTGCTGAACTGGTGCCCTAATCGGAGCAGGAATCTGCTGCGAGCGTTGCGGAATAGAATGATGCCGGAGTTGAGGACGCTTAGCAGCCCCCGCGCTGCTAGTAGTCCCCGAAAACAGATCACGGTCCCTCTTGGGCTTCAGGCCCCACTCCCGCTCTACCTTGCGGGCCTCCGCATAGATCTGGGTATAAGTCTCATAAAAGGAGGGAATGAGGATCTTGATGTCCCAGATCAGCCCCTCTCTGAAACTGTCACGACCCGTACCCGCTATAAGGGCACGTGCACGTGACAACGCCCAGCCCTCACCGTAAAAACGGTGTAGAACGCTGTAGGTTTTCTACTCTAAACAGTTTATATATATATATCAAAACCTGTCGAGAATATGGTCAACTCCAAACGGAGGACAAGCAATGAATATATATGAGTACTCAATCACAACTCTAAGATAATAAGTAAAGACTGAAAGATAAAGACAACAAGACTATAAAATATAACCTGTCAAGTCCATCACAAACAATATACAAGTCTAAGTCCAAGTCTCTAATACAATCCCAAAATATAATATAATAACAAGTAGTAAGCTGGAGACAAGGTCCAGTCCAAAATGTCTAGTCTAACTAAACTAAGCTAAAGGCTCGTCGAGCGGAGCTAAGCCCTGCTGAACCAAGGTCTCCAAGTCTACGCCCACTACGTCAACCGTACCGTAGTAGGTAGGACAATCCTCTTCGCCACAATCTGTAAAATTTTGTCAACATATCCAGTCAGGATGGAACGAGCACAAATCTCAAATAACAATTCTAGTTAGACGATATTGAAAATGTAGCAGTAAATAGAGAGAATCTACGAAGTAAATAATGTGTACATGAATCATGGTAAGGCATGTCAAGGCTGTAATCTGAATGTAAGAACAGAAAAACAGTATAAATCATGTACAACAATCTGGAACTATATCTATGTGAGTTTAGTATTAGTTTCAACATGTGATCGGCTTAGAACTTGATACAATGTTTGGCCTGACTAATCATACGTGAGTGTATGATTAACACTATACAATGAGAATACTATAGTGATACAATGATGATACAATATAATACTATGGGGTATTGATCACATATCTACGCTAACACCCCCATCCCTGACTAATATAGTGGATCCAGTCATGAAACGTCATGATACGTATTCTCTGAGGAGGTCGCGAGCCTACGCAGGAATCATATCTATACAATGAACAATAAGCAATAAAGACTTGCCCAGTGTATACCATATATAAGAGGAATAACATCTTATGACGGGATCCAGACAAATATCAATTCGTGTGAACAATGTGTCAAGAGAACAAGGATAATCTACACTAAATACTAGAAACAATGACGATATCATAAAACAGAAATATTATCAGAGAATGTACTTGCCTGTACTGTGATGGATAAGTCGACTGAGTCTAAGATCAGTGCCTCGAGGACCTATAGATGGAATACTGTATCAATATAATGGTTTGGAAGTAAAATTAAGTCATACTGAGTCAAAAATAGGTCAAGACACGTCAAACTAAGTCAATCTAGGTCAAACAAGGTCAAACTAGATTATACATGGTCAATCTAAGTCATATTAGGCCTAGCTAGGTCAAACTGGGTCAATGCAAGTCAAACGAAATTAATCTAGGTCGATTTAAGTCAACGGTTGACTTACAGTTGACTTTTGGTCAACTGGTCAACTCTGGTCAACCCTAGGTCAATCCTAGGTCAATGGTGACTAATAGTTGACTTTTGGTCAACTGCTCAAGTTTAATGGAATTTGGGACTAAATTGGGTAAAGTGTTGACCCATAGTTGACTTTTGGTCTACAAAGTCAACCGTGGTCAACCGGGGTCAAGACTAGGTCTAGACGGCTATTTCTACTCATTACCAACCTCTACAACCTATATCCAAGTCCATCTTGGACTCGGAAACTCAAATCTTGGCGGTGGACCAATATCCTATTTTACCCTTAAAAAGGGTAAAATTCTAACTTAGGCAATTATCAAGTTAGCCTACCTACGCTTGGTATTTTGATCCGTGCTCCCTAGGGTAGTATGATACTAGCCTATAGGTTCATTACCTACCAAAATACCTAGGTAAAGTGGACATCCAGTCCATGATACGGCCCATTGCCGGTATCTTGAATATTTCAAGATACGCAATGGTACGGCGCGATACCGGCGTCCTACGACCCCGATTTCCACTCGGAACCCTACCCGCAAAATCTAATTCATATAATCTAGGCCTACGCCAAGTTTCATCGCATTCCGATACTCGGAGCTCGATTTCGCCCTCTAACTCGATTTCCCCTATATTGTATTCCTATACTTCTACTTCTCATTCCTCTTCTAAGTTTTACCCTTCTAATTCTTCTCCTTCTAACTCTTCTTCTAGTCTCCTTATTCAAATTCTTCTTATTCTTTTCCTTCTTCCTATTCTTCCTTTCTCTCTTTCTTTTCTAATCTTCTTCTAATTCCTAATCTCATTCTCTTCCTCAATTTCTAACATCTACTTCTAACTTCTTAGTATTCTTCTTATTCCTTCTTCTTCTTCTTCTTCTTATAACTTCTTCCTCTAATTTCTTCCTCTAACTTTTCTTCTAACTATCTAATTTCTATCTATATATATATACACATATATACTAATCTCATTCTCTTCCTCAATTTCTAACATCTACTTCTAACTTCTTAGTATTCTTCTTATTCCTTCTTCTTCTTCTTATAACTTCTTCCTCTAATTCCTTCCTCTAACTTTTCTTCTAACTATCTAATTTCTATATATATATATATATATGGGGGGGGGATTTTATAGGGGGTTAATGGGCAAAAATGGGGGGGGGGGATGATGCTGCAGCTGCTGCTACTGCATTCACTGCTGATGCTGCTGCTGCTGCTGCATTCTGCCACTGCAGCTGCTGCTTCTTATTCTTCTTCTCCTTCTACTTCTTCTTCCTCCTCTCTTCCTCTCTCTCTCTCTCTCTCTCTCTCTCTCTCTCTCTCTATATATATATATATATATATATATATATATATATATATATATATATATATATATATATATATATATATATATATATATATATATACACACTCACATATCCTAATCTATATATATATATACTCACAACACACACACACATCTATATATACATAAATACATACCCAAATATCTATACGTATATAAATATATACACACACATATATATATATATATATATATATATATATATATATATATATATATATATATATATATATATATACATACACACTTACACAAACACACACACACTCACACAAACTCTTCCAAACTCTCACCACCACTCTCATGACACACACTCTCTCACAATACCACCACCACCACTCTCTACACACACACACACACACAAATACATATACATATATATATATAAATACATACGCACATATATATATATATATAAATACACACACACACACATTCTCTCTACCACACTAACACACACTTACTCTCACACACAACCACACAAGCACACTCTCACACAACACCACCCTCATGACAACACCACCACCACTCTCATTCCTCTACACACACACAAATTTAAATATAAATATATAATACATCCACATATATATATATATATATATATATATATATATATATATATATATATATATATATATATATCACTCTAATTAGAAAACCTCCCGTATAATCCCTAACCTAGATTTCTAGGGAATCCTACAAAGTTTGTGGGCAAAGTGTAGAGAATCTCCCCCTCTACAATTATTGTGAAGACAATAAATGAAAAAGAGTAATAAATAGAGGAATAATGACATACCTAAAATGGATTTTCTTGGAGGAAAGAAAGCTTGGGAAGAAGAAAGAGTTTAGAGAGAGAGAGAGTTTGTGACTTAGTGTAGAAGAAGGGGGGGGGGGGGGCTTCCATCTCATGGCCGGTCATGTTAGGGGGGGGGGGGGGGGGGGGGGGGGGGGGTTAACCATTAAACTTAGGTTGGGTTGGTTCGGATTTGGTTCGGTTTGTTTCGGTTTAAATTTTAAATACTAATCAAGCTCTAAAATGACTAATTAAGCCATGAAAAAATAGGGTTTATGGTTTCTAGCCTAATTATGATAGTATGTGGGCCAAATCCAGCTAGTTTGTGGGTCCCACTAGTGTCCAGGCTACCCAGGTCTCCAACTTAAGTCCAAATTGGATAAAATTCAAACCAACTCAAATAAATCCCTAAAAATCATATAAAACCAAATAAAATTTCTAAAAAATTATAAAACTTGAAAATGACGAAAATACCCCTAATTCGAAAACTGGGGGTGACAAAAACATTTTCTCTTGTTTGGTATGAGGAGAAAAGTGGAAGGAAAAAAAGTGGAGGGATTGGTTTTCCCTCATAACCTAAGAAAATCAATCATCTCAAAGGCTGTGTTTGGTAGGAAGGATGGAAAAGTGGAAGGAGGGAAAAGTGGGAGGAAGGAAAATAGAGGAGGAAAAAGTGAAGGAAAAGATTCATTTTTTCTTGTTTGGTATGAAAGAAAAATAGGAAGGAAGGAAAAGTGGAGGGATTACTTTTCCCTCATAACCTAAGAGAAAAAGTGGAGGAAAAAGTGGAGGCTTGTATTAATTAACAATTATATCCCCATATGAATGTATTATTTAAAAATTATTTATGAAGTCAAATAGTAAATATGTGTTTTTAGTTGAGGGTAGAATTGGTAAACCCTATATTTTTTTTACTTTCTTTCCTTTCACTTTTTATTTCATACCAAACAAAGAAAAATGCATCTCTTATCTTTTTCATCCTTGCTACCAAACACAAAGGAAGGAAATGATCTTTCATTTTCATATGAAAGAAAAATGTATCCTTATCTTTTTTCTTCCTTCCACTTTTTCATTCTTCCTACCAAACACAGCCTTATTTTCCATCCATATGGAAATGAAAGACTATTTCCTTCATTTGTGTTTGGTAGGATGAAAGGAAAATGGAAGTGATATATTTTTCTTTGTTTGGTATAGAAAGAAAAGTGGAAGAAGGAAAATAAAAAAAAGCTTAATTGCACTTTGATACCCTCAACTATTTCAGTTTTTCAACTTAATACCATAAACTTTTTACTCAACAACTCGATACCCTCAACTATTTTAGTTTTTCAACTTAATACCTAAAACATAAAAAAAAAATCCAAAATACCGTTGGCTCCCTCTCTCTCTCCCCATGCTTCCCCCCTCCCTCTCCGATGATGCCCCCCCCTCCCTCTCCGGCGATGCCCTCCCCCCTCCCTCTCCGGCATTCGATGCCCCTCCCCCCTCCCTCTCCGGCATTTGAGCAGGGGCATTATTGTCCAAAAAAATTTCGGGTATCAAGTTGAAAAAAAAAATAGTTCAGGTATTAAATTGAAAAACTGAAATAGTTGAGGGTATCAAAGTGCAATTAAACCAATAAAAAATATAGACATTACCAATTATATCTTCAACTAACAATATTTATTTACCATTTGACTTTATTGAACTACTTTAAAATAATATAATTTCTATAGGATATAATTGTAAATTAAGATGTGTATGTACTTTTCCTTCCACTTTTCCTCCCATCTTAATTTACAATTATATTCTATAGAAATTATATTATTTTAAAGTAGTTCAATAAAGTCAAATGGTAAATAAATATTGTTAGTTGAGGATATAATTGGTAAAATCTATATTTTTTATTTTCCTTCCTTCCACTTTTCTTTCTATACTAAACAAAGAAAAATATATCATTTTCATTTTTCTTCTATCCTACCAAACACAAATGAAAAAAATAGTCTTTTTTTTTTCATATGGATGAAAAATAAATTTTTTTAATTTTTTTCCTTCCACTTTTCTATTCTTTCTACCAAACAGTCTAAAGCCTCCTTATCGTTGCTTAATTGCTTTGTCAAAGTTATAAAACTGACAATTATTTGAACTTCAGCATTTAAGCGACTTCTAAATTAATGCTCTCTTAACCTTATCCAAAGTACTTGTCTTCGCTTTCGCTTTCGCTTTCGCTTTCCTTCTTCTTATATGGGTCTGTCTACAAAATTTGTGGGAATCACGCAAAATTAACAAGCTATTCAACACATTGTGTCTCGAACTCTACAAATGCCATAACTTGATAAAGATAATTAATACTTAATTTTTTACATTGAAAATTATAATAAATATTTAATTAACATTAAAAATGTAATCTTTTACATTGAAAAATGTTATCAAAATTTGATAAAAAAAATATTTGTATTAAAAAAATAGTTTATTAGGTCTTGGTAACTTTTTTCAATCCAAAATTTTACTTTTTTAATGTTTATTAAATATTAGATGACAATTTTTAATGTAAAAATTTAAGTACTAACTATCCTTAAGGACACATGTTAACAAAACCCGGAATGGGTCTAGTTTGACCTATAATTCCAGAATCCTTATAATTTTAGAATTAGACAACAAATATATTTATATTATTTTAATTCTATATAACAACTAGATAATAAGTTAATTTTTGAATTAAGTTTTTCAATAGCAATGAAAGTCTCAAATGAATTGACAAATGTTTAAGGACACTATAAAATTATTAGGGGCTACATATTTAGGACTGTCAAAATTTTAAGAGTCAATTTTTTTACATATATGGTCTGTCAAAATTCAGTTCTGGATACGTACACTATTGTCAAAATTTTTATAGTCCTATTTTTTTCTTCAGGAACTGTCAAAACTTTAGCAATCTGAATATACTGTCAAAATTTTCGTACTCCTAAGACTATTAAAAGTGTGTTGCATTCTAATAAATTTTGTAATGTCATTAACCTTTTGTCAATAAATTGTCAATAGTTTTGACGCAACTGGAATATCAAGTGTTACTTTATTCCCACCACAACAACTAAAGCAACATATATGTTGTTTATTCTACATCTCTTTCATGACACATAGGCTCCTCTATCTTTGTGTTGAAATACTAGAAAGAGGGAGGGAGTGGTGATTCAACGACCAAAACTTGTCCTTGTTACTCCTTTTTGTCGGCTGGATGAGTGGAAAACGTAAGGTATATTCCTTCACAAATATATTCAAAAGCCTGGTTAGCAATCACCCGAATAAAACTCGTATTATACGCGAATTTTTTTCGTATCTTTTATAAACATATAATACTTGCATGCTTTTGACAGATCCAAATTAGTACGTAAATTTTAAGCTAGCAAATTTTTAAACATGTTCTGTTTAAATTATTAAAATATTTGGCACAAAAAACGTGTTGGGAACCTGCTTAGTTTACCAAATTTGAAAAAATATTTAAAAATGTGAAGTTTCTAGCCTCAATATTTTATTTTTTAAACATTTGACCGAATTTTTGAACGTATTTTGTTTGCACTGAGCCGATTTATACTCGTACTTTTGCCGTCTCGAATTTTTTCCGTTTGCAGAATTGCTAACAAGGTTCAAAAGCTCCGACTGCTCTCTTTTTTTTTTTCCAGCAAATTTTTCTGAAAGAGACATAAAAGTCCTGACTGAATGACAAAAGATCAACATATTGTGTCACATAGACATTATTTCTTCTATTTATAAAAATTGGTAAAAGTTACGGACGGTGGACCCCAAAAATATACAACGCAACGTGCACAAAGTTTCAAACGTTACGTCAGACATCGGAAAAAAAAAAGAGAGTTTAGACTAAGAGAATTAAAGGGTTACGTCCCATCAACATTTTTCTGCAGTTTATTTTTCCTTGTGATTTTTGTATTTTTCTTGTGTGAATACGTAAATTTTTGGCAATTCTTTGCGCAAAATATTGTGTCAAATTTTTATGCAGACTAGCCTATTTGACACTACGGTACTACACGAGAAATTAGTTAAATTAAGGAGTTTCTCACAACCATCATTTCGTGTGATGATTTATATGTCCATTTTGTGTAATGATTTATATGTTAGCTCTCAAGAGTTTGATGGAGAGGTCGAAGGAGCAGGCTAGATGGCGCGGGGTTGCTGGCCGGAGCACCGTCGAAAATTTTATTAAAATTCGATGAACTTATCAGTGCAGATATCCGGTGACTAGGTATGTTTTTTAAGAACTCCTAAACTGAAAATTTGGTTGATTCCGTGTCTAGTGGAAGCAATTTCGATATTCTGATATTTTGATAAGAATTGGCAGTCCAGATTAACTTTGGGGATGACTTAGGGGTTAAGACAAGACTCCTAATTGGAACTAGGATTTCTTAACTACTATAAATAGGAAGTTAAGAAAATTTTCATATATATATATATATATATATATATATATATATATATATATATATATATATATATATATGCTCTCGAGGAGAAATTAACCAGTGAGATTCCACCACTTTTAGAGAGATTCATGCTTTTGTAGGTCTTGAACTTCAAGATAGAAGAAGACTTCTTATCTGCATCAAGTCGAGATCATCATCTGAGAGACAACGGTGGGCTATCATTGCTAGGTGAGCGAGTCTAGTTAGGATTGGGGCTTTGAAAACTCTATTGTATATATTATTTGTATTTTCTTCTTGAGGAGTTGTAAGGAATCGACGTTTGGGACAAACAAGAACGGATACATTGTATTCAATCTTTTGATTAATAGAAGGTTAGGACTTGTCCGGGTGGCTATAACGATCATATTGAAAGCACCCTAGAGGGGGGGGGGGGGGGGGGGGGGGGGGGTGTGAGTGAATAGGGTAAAGCTAACTAATCAAGCAATAAACGATTGCTAATATGCAATTTAAAGATTAAGAGTACGTGCAAGAGAAGAATCAACAACAGTACGGACATCCGATGTATCATGGTATCCTCCCTAGGGGCACTCCAGTCCCGGAACTCTCTCCGGCTTTAATCCACTATTATCACAAATAGTACAACGTGAGTTTTTATCCGAAGGCTCACCAACTTCTTACACGAGAGCTTTTATCCGAAGACCTCTCCGACTTCAATACAAGAGCTTTGATCCGAAGACTCTCAAACTTCACGAGAGCTTTTATCCGAAGATTCTCCAACTTCAACCCTTCACAAGAAGATTTTGATCTCCTTACAATAAGATGAAGATCTCACTCTCACAACTCAAAAACACTCTAACACAATTTGTGGATTGGAAAGTGAAAGCTTTGGTAGAGTGTTTGTGGATGAGCTTTTGGTATATTAGAAAATTTTAGACTAAAATCATCAACCTTGAATGAAGGGGTTCAAGGCTATTTATAACCAAAGCAAGAGAAAAAGCAATAATACAACTTTCTGTCAGCAGTCGAAAGATCCGTCGGATTTTCGCGGAAGTCCGTCGAATCATCCGCCTGCAGTCTGCAACGGTAGCCGTTGGAATCATCGATGGGACAGGATTCGACCATTTGATTCCAAACGATATTAATTCGGATTATCCCGTCAGATTTTTGCGGACGTCCGTCAGATAATTCGAAAGATCACATAAGCTTTTCTGTGGTCCATTCGGATGATCCTTCGAATTTCTGCAAAGATCGTCGGATCATCCGACTGTCTGCCCAAACGTGATCCAGGATTATTATCTATCCTAGCTTTCTATTTGCCATCCATTTTTTATGTTTATAATTATTCCTAAGACTCATTACATACTCTTGATATACTTAAGCAGGTGCAGACTTCTTCGGAGTCTTGAAATGATGATGGCTTCTTCTATTGACGACAACTGTCCAAAGATATCCAGATTGTGAAATCAGAATAGCTTTCCGGGACTTCACCCCCGAACCCCCACGGGGGCGCTGCCCCTTCGACCCCGGTCAGTGCCTGAGTGTGTGGCTCCGGAGATATTTTTGGGTGGTTCAGAGAAATATTATGGGATGCCGTCGTCTTTGGCACATCATGATTTCTTTATTGCATATGTCTATATTGATCTTGCTTATTGTTTTTCTGCAAATACATGTTAGACGAACAAAATAATATACATTGTAGCAAGTATGATAAATTAATGCTCATTAGAACTATGCTAAGTTTAAGAATTAATACTATAGTGATAGCATAAATATTAGTGATATTATAATGTTAAACTTACACGACCCGCACCCGCTTTTCGGATACGAGATGTGTCCAAGCCAGCCTACGTCACATAGTCGACGGTAGAATGCTGTCACGGCCAAGATACCCAAAATCACCAAAATGTAACATATATTGCTCATTCACATTATTGAATCAAATCTACAAATTATTACAAGATTTATATTGCTAGAAATATATTGTCTCACCAAATAGAAAAGACAACTAATTCAACTATCTAGGTTGACCTCAGCATACCCAAGCCTTCCCAGTGCTAAGAGTGATCGCGGCTAAACCTAAAAAATGTTGGTTTCCAATCAGGAATGGAACGAGTACAATCTCACAATAGATTCAATAAATGACAAAATCCATAAATCTGTAAATAATAATAAAATACACGATGAAAAGACAAGTATAGAATCATGACAGAAACTGAGCATAGTGAACAAGGCAAGAGAGTACTAAAACAGAGAAGACCTGTAGCCAGCAATATATATACTGTAGAAACAGACACTGTACCTATCTAGTGAGTTGAAATACTACTTCGAAATGTAAACGGCTAAGGCTAAATCCGGCTCCCCGCACATGAAATGTGCGACTGCTATTAGGCAAGAATAAGATCCGGCACCCGCACGTGAAGTGTGAGGTTGCTATTAGGCAAGTATAATTTTAGGTTTGTTTACATGTCTAGACTATTTCCCCGCCCAACCAGTACTCATGGATCCAAACAGGTCACGAACACGGTAATAGATTGGTCACGAACGACATGTAAAGAATCCACAACTACTATCTCGTGTAACATCGTGTCAAGAACCAATAGAATATCAATGTAAAACACTACTACGTACATGATTCATAGAGATAATCAGATATAAAAAACTATCAGAGATGTACTCGCCTGAGGTTCTGTGCTGGTGAAACCGATAATACTATACCACTCAATGAGCCACAGTTAGTCAACACATGCAGAAGTCTCCGGATACTGAAATAAACATTACCAACATTTTTAGAATAGTCAAATTAGCTAGGATTGCCTGTCCTTAAGTCCAATTCTGGACACAAGAGCAAAACGGTAAATTTGGGTCAAAACGGTGTCCGTCGTTGGACCCGCTTTGCACCGAAAAGCGTGCCCAAGTCTATGGCCTCTAAAGTCGTCAAACTACATGTCAACAGGCCTAGTTTTTCGATACGAACCCAACCGTATGTCAAAGTTGGATTCCGGCGGGCCGTGCACAAAATCGCCCGTTGAGTCAGACCGTGGGCCCGCAAAACGGCGATCCAATCAAATATCTCAGAATCGGACCAAACTTGGCATACAGGACCAAAAAAATGATACGGTCCTATTGGCATAAGTTTCATCTCGATCTGACGAACGTGCACAAAGTAATTGGAAAATTTGCATATAGGCCGATACGGTAAATTTCGACGGATACGTGTCAAATTCGTCGCGCACACGCAACCAATTTAAATTCTGTCAAAGCTCATGTCACGCCCCGCTCCCGTAGGAGCGATCATCCTTGCTAAGGCATGATACCGCACGAGCCTAGATTGCGCTCGTGCAAGGCGGGTTCCACAACGGCCGATTACAGCGGCTGCGACGGGGTCGTCGCACAGAAGTCCGAAGCAGAAACATTGAACATGCGGTGGAAATTTAATGGCAAAACACAACAGTTACTCAAAAGAGCTCTTTATTGATATTGAACAATCAGATTACAATAGGCGCAAGGCCATGATTACAAGTCTCTCATGCTCACTTTTCTCTCATTTTACAAGTCACCGTGCTCTCTCTCATCTCTCGATACAATGCTTGAGCCAGCGGAAGCTTCGGAAGGCAATGCCTATACATTATGTCCTGTATAAGTCTTGACTTCACACAGTTGCACGCTTCGATTCGGCAAGGAACTCTGTGCCTCGATGCATCCAAGTGAGCTTCGTGCCACGAGCTTCTACCTGTGCCTGCACATGAAAACTGTGTGGGTGTCAGTACTCAACTGTACTGGTGGAGTGAGCTCCTCGCCCACCCATACATAACCGACAGGTTTATTTATTTTGTGCAATACAAGTCCCTTTACGATTGTCTTTCTAGTCTTGCCTTAGGATCAATTTTAAGGCTACGACGCCTGACCAAACCGATGTGCCACGACATGGTCGTGCTATAATGCCAACGTGTGTTTCGATCGAGGCAGTGCCTCATCGCTTATGTACTCGATCGAACTTCAACTCGGGACGGCAGGGTCGTGCCATACTCTATTCGTGACTTCAGCATATTCAAGACAGTGCCTCGCCGAGGAGCAACTTAAGCAATCTCGATCGTGCCAAGACTTTCACTTAAACTCAAGTGCCTCTAGACCAATTCTCGTGCCAACGACGTCAAGGGGACAACTTGTGCAGGTCGTGCCTCTAGACCTTGCTTAGACTTGTTCGTGCTTCAAGACTGAGGTCGTGCCTTGCAACTTATCAAGACTTATCCATGTTGCCGCCTTGCGGCCTTTCTGTTCAACTCATAAACTAACTTAGACAAGACTTGTAAAACATAGTGTCGATTTCATGAACATCCTGACGCCAAGTATCGTGCCAAGCACGATGCCTATGCTGTAGCCCAATCGTAGGCCCAGACATTGTTACCGACTGGTGTGAGCACCCTGAATTTCGGGTTGATTTTTTCTTATTTATTTTATTTTATTTTCTGTTTGATTTGGTTTCGATAAATATTTTATTCCGTTATTTTTTCTTAAGTGTACTTTTCCGTGCCTTTGATATTTGGAGTGTCAGGAATGTTCAACTCTGGAAATTTTTTTTACGAGTTTTGGAGTGGACAGGATTACCTTCATGATGGTATATAGTGCCCCACTCAGACTTGTTCCCTTGTGCTCTTTTTGCTTCACAGAACTTTGGGTCGAATTAGACCACTTGAGTATTAATTGATTTTCCCACTCTTTTCCTTGATCATTATTAGCACGTTACCGTGACTTTTAATTTGGGAGCGCAAGACCAGTCAGTTTCTTGAAACCAACTCCTTATTGATGATCTACTCGATACGTTCGTCACCCATGACCTTCGTGTCCCACTCAGACACGCCATTTTGTGCTCCATTTGCTTCGCACAACTTTTCTGACACGTGAACCGATTTTATTTCACCCTACGGTGTCACATTTATTTTCCAACTTGATTTGTGGGTATCCTGTCGACCAAAACCTGTCAGCCCCAACTATGGACATGGCCCACATTGAGCCTACTACCCGTCCGACACTTGTGTCCCATTTACTGGAATCCCCATGTGCTACTTATTTGCCCATGATCATCAACACCTATTTTTAATTCAATTATTGCAAATGTCCGGCTTTGGTTCCAATCCGGCTCCACTGAACCCAACCCAGCTTCATTTTTCCTCTCTCATGACGTCCTCATTTTTCTTACCCAAAAATAATATTGAATGCTCATTCTACCTATTTCTAATATTTATTGGAATTTCTATTGATTTTAATCCATGGGAATGACCTATTCTAGCTATATTAATTCCTAGCCATTGATTTCCCTCTTTAAATCCTCACCACCTGATTCCCTCACTTTCACTCCCAGCCAACAATTGCTTGGTTGGCCGGCCCTAAGTTTTATGGAGAGAATCTTTTTCTCTCTCTCCCTCTCATTTCATTAATTACTCTCATCTCTTTCTCTCTCTCACTTGTATTTTTCCACACCAACACCTAAAACCAACAACAACTTCAACAACAGCAGCACTCCTCATCCAACCCGACCACTCCACCCCGACCACCATTCCGGCCATCACCATCTCACCTCCCCCGACCTCCGACGCCGTCACCACCCCCCTGGCCGTCGGCCATCGACCTCTTCCCTCCTCTCATTCTCTCATCCTCCTTCTCATTACCAACACCACCACATCTATCAACACAACCCGAGCCTTCACCATGCACCCTACCACCGCCGCGTGGCCGCCCCGACGTTTGCCGTGGCCCAGGCTGGCCGTTCCCGTCGCGCCGCCGTCGGCCAGGCTAGGCCGCACGAGCCTCGACCAGCAGGTGCGCCGCACAGGCGCGCACGTGCGCACGCGCGCGGGCCGCCGTCGTGCACCGCCGCGCTGCCGTACGGCTGCCGTGGCCACCCTGGACATGCGCCCCACTTCGGCGAGCAGCCTCCTGACGGCCACCATCCTCCGGGACGCACCGTCGAGGCGATTCGTGCGTTTTGCACGACGTCCCGTCGTGACGAGCTCGGAAACGAGGCTGGAATCACGTTCCGTCGCAGCAACTTCGCGCACATTTTCTCGGGAATTCGACCATTGGATCGACAATTTCTTCGCTCCGTCACAATCTCGGTATATCCACCTTCACCCCTGTCAATTTTTGTCCGTTAATTTTATCGTTTGATACATCAAAACCGGCCACCAAGTTGACCGTTTAAATTGTATTAAATTTGGACAATTTCGCGGGGTCAACTTCGTCAGCTTGTATCTCCTCCACCGCAGCTCCGTTTGGCGTGCTACCAGTTCCTGTATGAAGTTGGTATAACCCTCTTACTACCCCTCCAGTTTCGTTTCATTGTGAGCTTGTTTGATTGGTTGAATTCGACGCCAAATTTGGTCGTCCGAATTCATAATTTCTAACTTGTAAAATTTTATTTTTGAACACGGGACTCCAGATTTTATTTCTGACACCACCATTAAACTCGTGGCATCGTTCTGGCATATTTTCATAAAAAATTTGTAAGATTTGGAGAACGTGGGCCCTGGCACGTTTTTCGGTGCAAAGTGGGTCCCACATTCTCGGTCAACGGGACTTTTTGACACCGGCTCAACGGAATCCAATTTCGGATATACCGTTGAGTTCGTATCGTCATTCTGGACTCGTTGACATATAATTTTCTAGATTTTGGTGGACTTTGGCTCCGGCACACATTTTCGTACAAACCGGAATTCCAAGTTCTGGTCAACGGACCAAATTGAGATCGGGTCAACGAAATCCAATTCTGGAGATACCGTTGGGTTCGTATCGTCATTCTGATTTCGTGGACATATAATTTGTTATACTTTATAGACTTATTTTCTTGCACGTTTTTTCGGTGCAAAACGGCTCCGACACGGACACCGTTTTGACCCAAAATTACCTTTTTGCCCTTGTGTCCAAATTGGACCGATGGGTAGGCTATCCTAGCTAATTTGACCATTCTGGACACGTTGGCGATGTTTATTTCATCGTCCGACAATGTTTGTTGATAGTTTCTCTGAGTTTAACCTTTTTATAAATAATTAATAATTAATTCTTATAATGTTCGTATTTCGGGATTAATACAACGAAACTGAGCTCAGTCAATTCCAGTGATCTCACATCGCTGAAATTGATAAGATGAACACGTGGATCACTACAATAAGATTATCAACCTTACCATTGATCTTCTTATCTCGATTTGCGTGTCGTAAGTTTCGACCTACGAATAACGAAGTACACTTTATATCTTTAATAATTAGACTAGATTTACCCTGTTTGACCAGAGTTGACCAGTTGACCAAAAGTCAACTGTAAGTCAACACTTGACCTAGTTTGACTAAATTATTGACCGGAGTTGACCTAGAGTTAATTTGACTTAGAAGAACCTAGAATAAAATAGATTGTTTGTAGAGATTCATTTATTACAACTTGAATACCTTGTAACCTGTGTTGCTTTAAATAGGACTCTATGGCTTCAGTTGGACCCTCTATACTTATCAGCTGTTCAGGTTATCAGGCGAGTACATTATCTGATCATTTCATATCCTGCTTAGAATTATTTCCTGTATTAAATTACTTTACTTGTTACTGTCACGTTGGTCACACGGATTGGTACTATACGGATCCCTTCTTGAGATGTTATCCTTAGGGAGCATCGGGTACAACATATTCTGTGCGTTTCACTTACATGACGTATCACTATGCTTCACAGGTTCTTTGATCACTTGTGACATATACCCTTATAATCACAGAGTCTCCTAGAATCTCTTATCCCATTTACTGGGTATCCTAGAATCTCCTAGAATCCCCATTCTTGGGACTACTATGTACCACCCTTCGGGGGATTACCACCCTTCGGGGGCTATTACATAGAATCATAACATTACCTGTTTGGATCCTTGTGTAATGATTGGGGGTACGGGGGAGTAGAAGTAGACATATGAATAATACCCAAGTAGTATATTATCAGAATCTCTTCCATAGTATCTTATCAGAATATCCTATGCCATTTACATGTCTATATTGTACTCTGACTCACTAGCCACTGTTAGTTCTCTATTTATATTAGATATTTCTATTATAGTTCTCTCTCTATTTATATACTGCACTTCTTTCAGTACTTGTATCTTACTTTACTGCATGATTATATTTTCTAACCTGCTATGAACTGTTGAGATGTACTGTGCTCGCTCCAGTCCTGACTGGACCTGTTGATAAATTTTACAGATAGTCTGGAGGTTGCCTGCTAGCCTAGAGGAGACACATTAGAGGTTGTTTAGATAGTTATTTCAATTGTCTGGGGTTGTATTTACTTTATGGATTACTGTATCTGAGTTTGGAGATTTGAGATGTATTTCTGGATTTGTGTATCTTAGACACTTAGATTTCTCTCTGTTGTACCTCTTTTGGATTTCATGTTTTATTTATCCTTATCATGCTCTACCTTAGATGTGATTGAGACTGTATCTGCTATGTCACCTCCATTCGGGGAGTATAAACTGCTTAGCATTATATTGTTAGATGATGTGACCTAGGACAGCGTTCTACCGCCGACACTGCGGCGTAGGCTGGGCGTTGTTACGTTTTCGTACCCTAACAATGGGTGCGGGTCATGACACATTTTTAGTGGTGGCCCATGCAGGTCGAGTTTGTGTAGTGATATTCGAACTAGAGTACCACTACAGCCTGCAGTAGGATTAGGATATTTTTTTTGAAGGTACTCAATCACAGTTAGGATCCCTTGAGAGATTCCTGGGACGACCCTTGAGAATCTTATTTTAACTTCGATTTGAAAACTCTTTTTTCCTTGATTTGATTTATCTTTACTTTCTGTTGTTGAATTTAATTTTGATGGATTATGGTTGAATTTGAGTTTGTATTTACTGATTTTGATGGATGATTGTCGAATTTTAAATCTTGATGATAGCTGTTGCATCCGAGTTTGTATTTTGATAGATTTTTGTTTATTTTTGAATTTTGATGTTCGTTGATAAATTTGATTTGATTTTTGGGAATTTATTGTTGATTTAATTTAATTTTTGTCAAGATGAAATTATATGGGCTAGGTCATCTGAGTTTTGGAATCTAGTCTTCTATAGTCACATTAGCCAGCATGGTGAGGAGATATAGTCTGACTTTGGATATATTTCTCGGGTGTGGGAATTTAAGGTTTTTGCAGCCAAACTAGCGGCACCGTAAAATGTTAAATACCATGATTCTAGAGGTATGTGCATAAGTCGAGGACTCTGTGATTATCGTAGCCTTGCTTACTAGTATGACGAGGATTTAGAGTACCATAATTTTGGATAGACGCATATGATTATCAGATTGTACCTTAAATGCTTTTGAACATGTTTTCTCTACTTTTGTTGCAGTCCTTCAAAAAAATTATTATTTGATTTGTTTTGTTTTGCTTCTCATTTTTACTTAGGATGTAGCTTTAGCTATTTTATAAACCTTGTGTAACTTCTTGCTATGAGTTTTTCATAATACAATGAATCGATGATTTTGCTAAAGGCCTCATGTTGGATTGATATTTTAGCTCTGGGTTTCAAAAGGGTTCCTTCTTTTAGATAAATAAGCAAACATGTTTTATTGTCATTTCTTTCTTGCTATTATTCTTGTATTAAATAATAATAGTAATAAAACTGTCTTGATTACGTCAATCACCTGCTTGCAATCTTGGTAGGAATCTAAATGTTAATCTTAACGTAGAATTAAATTTTTATATTAGGACATGAGAATATATATATGAATATATATAGTGGACACTTTCCTGACACGTATGCATGCTACACTTTGATTCCACCTAGCTAAATACATATTAATATGTCGTTAATGTTTAAATTTTTAAAACCCCAATATTTCTGGTTTTCTGCTTTTTCCAAGTTTAAACTCGTAAATTTAAATATAAATTTCATGTTATTAGTTTTGTCTACATAACTGCACATGTATACGTAGGGTTTCAATTCAAAAATTTTTTGGTTGAGTTTTGTGTTTAAATTTGTCAAATCTGAGACTGTATGCATATTAACCCTTAATACTGGATTTTAAATGTTAGTTCAAGTTAATTGTTTTAAATGTAATATTTAGAGCTGTGTACATTGTTGTATGTAGGGATATAATGTTAGGTTTCATATTCTTACATGTTAGGTTGTGATAAACATTGAGTTGGTTTTGATGTTGAATTTTACCAAAATCCTGAAAACTGAATACATGTTAACATTTTTACATTGATTTCAAATGTTTAGTTCAATTTCAGATTTAACATGTAATATTGAACTGTATGCGTAGATAAATGTATGGATAGTATGTTAGGGTTTCATTTATATCATGTTAGGATGTATTGGGAGCGTTGAGATTGGTTGTGATGTTTCAAAACCCTAAAATTTGAGACTGCATTATGTTAATATTTCACTGCTTTAAATGTTAGCTTATTTTCAGACTTTGCATGTAAATGCTGAACTAAAACTGGGTTTAACCTTTCAATACTAAGCTATAACCCTATACAAGGACACGCACACCCTAACTTAGTATACACTGTCATGTAGCCTAACATTTCCTCTCTATGTTATGTTCATATACCTGTATAGATATATATAGAGTTTATGCATACATGTTATAATGTATATAGATAGATAACTAAATCTCTACCTCTTTATAGATGTATATGGTTAGCCATGCATGTTATGAGTAAGTAGGTTGTGTATTGTAGATTGTTAACCCATGCCATGAGTAGTGTAACTGGATAGCTATTGTTTGAAACCCAAATCCTCATATACAATTTCATGTATATTTCACGTACACACACATGCCTACTATCTAACCATATGAACCTGTTCACATACATCCATACACACACAAACCACATAACATTACATAATGCTAGCTTTTTTCTCTCTAACGCTCTCTATATAAATATATTGTGATTGGATTTCCATGCAATTGGCTTTCATTCTTTAACTTTTGATTTTGATTTTCTTGAATAGTACCCCTTTATAGATAATTAGTAGTTATCTTTATTTTATTTTTTGATAAGTACCACTTTTCATATAGGATGGTAGACTGCCTTACAGTCTTGATGATTGTTATTTTGTATCTTTTCTAGTTTAGCACCCTGGATTGCTTGTGTGTTTTGATACCCTATAACCGTTTTGGTTAGCATGACTAGTATACCTAGATGAGACTTACTACCACCGTATGCCATGACCCTGTATGCCGTCCCTTTTGATGGTATGATTTATTTAGGTTCTGGGACTTGATTGTGGGGGTTTGACCTAGAAGGAGTATGAACATTTTAATTTCGAGGACGAAATTTTTATAAGGTGGGTAGGATGTGAGCACCCTGAATTCCGGGTTGATTTTTTCTTATTTATTTTATTTTATTTTCTGATTGATTTGGTTTCGGTAAATATTTTATTCTGTTATTTTTTCTTAAGTGTACTTTTCCGTGCCTTTGATATTTGGAGTGTCAGAGATGTTCAACTCTGAAAATTTTCTTCACAAGTTTTGGAGTGGACAGGATTACCTTCATGATGGTATATAGTGTCCCACTCAGACTTGTTCCCTTGTGCTCTTTTTGCTTCGCAAAACTTCGGGTCGAATTAGACCACTTGAGTATTAATTGATTTTCCAACTCTTTTCCTTGATCATTATTAGCACGTTACCGTGACTTTTAATTTGGGAGCGCAAGACCAGTCAGTTTCTTGAAACCAACTCCTCATTGATGATCTACTCGAGACGTTCGTCACCCATGACCTTCGTGTCCCACTCAGACACGCCATTTTGTGCTTCATTTGCTTCGCACAACTTTTCTGACACGTGACCCGATTTTATTTTACCCCACGATGTCACATTTATTTTCCAACTTGATTTGTGGGTACCCTGTCGACCAAAACCTGTCAGCCCCAACTATGGACATGGCCTACATTGAGCCTACTACCCGTCCGACACTTGTGTCCTATTTATTGGAATCCCCATGTGCTACTTATTTGCCCATGATCATCAACACCTATTTTTAATTCAATTTTTGCAAATGTCCGGCTTTGGATCCAATTCGGCTCCACTGAACCCAACCCAGCTTCATTTTTCCTCTCTCATGATGCCCTCATTTTTCTTACCCAAAAATAATATTGAACGCTCATTATACCTATTTCTAATATTTATTGGAATTTCCATTGATTTTAATCCATGGGAATGACCTATTCTAGCTATATTAATTCCTAGCCATTGATTTCCCTCTTTAAATCCTCACCACCTGATTCCCTCACTTTCACTCACAGCCAACAATTGCTTGGTTGGCCGGCCTTAAGTTTTATGGAGAGAATCTTTTTCTCTCTCTCCCTCTCATTTCATTAATTACTCTCATCTCTTTCTCTCTCTCACTTGTAATTTTCCACACCAACACCTAAAACCAACAACAACTTCAACAACAGCAGCACTCCTCATCCAACCCGACCACTCCACCCCGACCACCATTCTGGGCATCACCACCTCACCTCCCCCGACCTCCGACGCCGTCGCCACCCCCCTGGCCGTCGGCCGTCGACCTCTTCCCTCCTCTCCTTCTCTCCTCCTCCTTCTCATTACCAACACCACCACATCTATCAACACAACCCGAGCCTTCACCATGCACCCTACCACCGCCGCGTGGCCGCCCCGACGTTCGCCGTAGCCCAGGCTGGCCGTCCCTGCCGTGCCGCCACCGGCCAGGCTAGGCCGCGCGAGCCTCGGCCAGCAGGTACGCCGCACAGGCGCGCACGTGCGCGCGCGCGCGGGCCGCCGTCGTACGCCACCGCGCTGCCGCACGGCCGCCGTGGCCACCCTGGACATGCACCCCACTCTGGCGAGCAGCCTCCTGACGGCCACCGTCCTCCGGGACGCGTTCGTGCGTTTTGCACGACGTCCCGTCGTGACGAGCTCGGAAACGAGGCTGGAATCGTGTTCCGTCGCAGCAACTTTGCGCACATTTTCTCGGGAATTCGACAATTGGATCGGCGATTTCTTCGCTCCGTCACAATCTCGGTATATCCACCTTCACCCCTGTCAATTTTCGTCCGTTAATTTTATCGTTTGATACATCAAAACCGGCCACCAAGTTGACCGTTTAAATTGTATTAAATTTGGACAATTTCGCAGGGTCAACTTCGTCAGCTTGTATCTCCTCCACCGTAGCTCCGTTTGGTGTGCTACTATTTCCTGTGTGAAGCTGGTATAACCCTCTTACTACCCCTCCAGTTTTGTTTCATTGTGAGCTTGTTTGATTGGTTGAATTCGACGCCAAAGTTGGTCGTCCGAATTCGTAATTTTCAACTTGTAAAATTCTATTTTTGAACACGGGACTCCAAATTTTATTTTTGACACCACCATTAGACTCGTGGCATCGTTCTGGCATGTTTTCATATAAAATTTGTTAGATTTGGAGAACGTGGGCCCTGGCACGTTTTTCGGTGCAAAGTGGGTCCCACATTCTGGGTCAACGAAACTTTTTGACACCGGCTCAACGGAATCCAATTCTGGATATACCGTTGAGTTTGTATCGTCATTCTGGACTCGTTGACATATAATTTGCTAGATTTTGGTGGACTTTGGCTCCGACACGCATTTCCGTGCAAACCGGAATTCCAAGTTCTGGTCAACGGAATCCAATTCTGGAGATACCGTTGGGTTCGTATCGTCATTCTGGTTTCGTGGACATATAATTTGTTATACTTTATAGACTTATTTTCTTGCACATTTTTCGGTGCAAAACGGCTCCGACACGGACACCGTTTTGACCCAAAATTACCTTTTTGCCCTTGTGTCCAAATTGGACCGATGGGTAGGCTATTCTAGCTAATTTGACCATTCTGGACACGTTGGCGATGTTTATTTCATCGTCCGACAATGTTTGTTGATAGTTTCTCTGAGTTTAACCTTTTTATAAATAATTAATAATTATTTTTTATAATGTTCGTATTTCGGGATTAGTACAACGAAACTGAGCTCAGTCAATTCCAGTGATCTCACATCGCTGAAATTGACAAGATGAACACGTGGATCACTACAATAAGATTATCAACCTTACCATTGATCTTCTTATCTCGATTTACGTGTCGTAAGTTTCGACGTACGAATAACGAAGTACACTTTATATCTTTAATAATTAGACTAGATTTACCCTGTTTGACCAGAGTTGACCAGTTGACCAAAAGTCAACTGTAAGTCAACACTTGACCTATTTTGACTAAATTATTGACCGGAGTTGACCTAGAGTTAATTGGACTTAGAAGAACCTAGGATAAAATAGATTGTTTATAGAGATTCATTTATTACAACTTGAACACCTTGTAACCTGTGTTGCTTTAAATAGGACTCTGTGGCTTCAGTTGGACCCCCTATACTTATCAGCTGTTCAGGTTATCAGGCGAGTACATTCTCTGATCATTTCATATCCTGCTTAGAATTATTTCCTGCATTAAATTACTTTACTTGTTACTGTCACGTTGGTCACACGGATTGGTACTATACGGATCCCCTCTTGAGATGTTATCCTTAGGGAGCATCGGGTACAACATGTTCTGTACGTTTTACTTACATGACGTATCACTATGCTTCACAGGTTCTTTGATCACTTGTGACATATACCCTTATGATCACAGAGTCTCCTAGAATCTCTTATCCCATTTACTGGGTATCCTAGAATCTTCTAGAATCCCCATTCTTGGGACTACTATGTACCACCTTTCGGGGGCTTACCACCCTTCGGGGGCTATTACATAGAATCATAACATAACCTGTTTGGATCCTTGTGTACTGATTGGGGGTACGGGAGAGTAGAAGTAGACATGTGATAATACCCAAGTAGTATCTTATCAGAATCTCTTCCATAGTGTCTTATCAGAATCTCCTATGCCATTTACATGTCTATATTATACTCTGACTCACTAGCCACTGTTAGTTCTCTATTTATAGTAGATATTTCTATTACAGTTCTCTCTCTATTTACATACTGCACTTCTTTCAGTACTTGTATCTTACTTTACTGCATGATTATATTTTCTAACCTGCTATGAACTGTTGAGATATACTGTGCTCGCTCCAGTCCTGACTGGACCTGTTGATAAATTTTACAGATAGCCTGGAGGTTGCCTGCTAGCCTAGAGGAGACACATTAGAGGTTGTTTAGATAGTTATTTCAATTGTCTGGGGTTGTATTTACTTTATGGATTACTGTATCTGAGTTTAGAGATTTGAGATATATTTCTGGATTTGTGTATCTTAGACACTTAGATTTCTCTCTGTTGTACCTCTTTTGGATTTCATGTTTTATCTATCCTTATCATGCTCTACCTTAGATGTGATTGAGACTGTATCTGCTATGTCACCCCCATTCAGGGAGTATAAACTGCTTAACATTATATTGTTAGATGATGTGACCTAGGACAACGTTCTACCGCCGATACTGCGGCGTAGGCTGGGCATTGTTACGTTCTCATACCCTAACAATGGGTGTGGGTCGTGACAACTGGACATGCATTCAAGATCTAGACTCAATCCAAAGGCATATACGCGGTTTTGCTGCTATTCTGCCGATCCATCTATATGAGTGGTCACTAGCAATGTCAAGCTATCTTGGACTGGCTCGAGGATATCGGGCCGTCCCTCCGCAGGTAGCTAGCCCCGGAGGCGCCAAATCTTCCATGCGGTTATCCAGCATCCTACTTTAAGCCACAACGTGCTTCCTCCGGGCCGACATGATCCCGGCGCCCCGACGATCATTCGAGAAGACTACACCTTGTCGACAAGTTTTCCAATGACCATGCAAGACTCAACTCGATCTACCATGTCCTTCCTTATTCATGACCATGCTTTCCAACTTCCTATCGAGACTCCCAAGTAGCGGGACCGATCTCGTGCACTACCTTATCCAGACTTAGTGAGACTCCCAAGTAGCGGGACCGATCTCGTGCACTTCCTTATCCAGACTTAGCGAGACTCTTAAGAGATATCGTGCACTTCCTTATCCAGACTTAGCGAGACTCCCAATTAGCGGGACCGATCTCATCTGTTTCCTTATCGAGACATAGCGAGACTCCCAAGTAGCAGGACCGATCTCGTGTACGGGACTTATTGAGACTTAGCGAGACTCCCAAGTAGCGGGACCGATCTCGCGTGAATGAAGCTTATCGAGACTTAGCGAGATTCCCAAGTAGCGGGATCGATCTCGCGTACGAGACTTATCGAGACTTTGCGAGACTCCCAAGTAGCAGGACCGATCTCGGCGACAACCAGTCGTGTGGACTTCCTTTATTCGTGGCATACTCTTTACTAAAACGACCGTGGCTCGTGCCTTAGACAGGCCTGGTTCTCTAGGCGATGCTATCGCTCAAGTCATATACTTTATACGACGAGCCTTGTTCTCGAGGGACTACGCGACTTGACAACCGCAGATAGAGCAGACAGTGCTAGAAATGGCTTAGACCGACTGGCATAACTTTGTCTAACTTATTTGCGCAACGACTTGACGAAAAAAGGCTACGCTAAGCTTTGCATCGAGGGAACATGCCGTGCACGCGATCGACTTGAACAACCAAGTTCTCGGGTGCCTAGACTTAAGCCACAAGCCGTGCAATACGACTTAACCCACGGGACATGCGAAGGCTATGCCAAGCCTTGGACGATGGGACCGTGCATGCTTTATCAAGCATTCATGCGGGTGACGCCTATGACTTAGGCTAATTCGAGCGTTGGGACAAAACGACGGGACCTTGCATGCTTTATCAAGCATTCACGCAGGCGACGCCTATTACTTAGGCTAATTCGAGTGTCGTGGCAACTTATCAACTTAGGCCAACTTCCTTCTCCCAAGCCACGGGACGAAGAACCGAGTGTCATTCGAAAGCACGCTGATCCGACTTCTAAGCAGACCGTGGGACTATTTTTCATGTTCCAAGACATTCCGACCCGTCAGGATTATTCCCTTAGCTATGTGGATGCGTCTTTTTTATTATCAAGCCTAACTTGTGCAATTTTGTAATGCCTGTGGTTCGTATTACGTATTTCTGGAATACGTGTACGTATTTATTCTTGTATTGCATGATTCCTTGTTTAGTTTTCTTCATGGCTTGGCTTGGTTTATTCTTGGCCCGGGTTGGCTTGGTTCGGTTGGGATTATTTTGGTTCATCATGAACCATGGATAAACCCCCTACCTACCACCACCTTTGTATTTATTAGCCCTCTTTATTCTCTCTCTTCATTATTCACCTTCTTCTTCCTCATTTACTCCCTTCACCTACCAAAGAGAGAAGAGAGAGCTCTAGGCAAGTGCACCTTGCCACCACTTGAAAACCACTTTTTATTTGTCCATTAGCTAGAATAGGCTATGGTGATCAACATTAGAACTTGACATTTTATGATTTGGAGTCTCCATTGTTCTAGATCTAAGTTTCTTCTATTTTCGGTTTTGCATGGTTTTGATCTATTTAAGTTGTATTTTTATGGGTTTTGATGTTCTTATGTTGGAGAGGATTGAATTTTATCCAAGATAGAACTTTGTAAAGTCGGATTTAGACTTGTTTGGACCAAGTTATGGCCTTTTGAAGTTTTGGGTTCAACCCATGGAGTTCTTGCTGATTTGGAGAAGACAGTGAGCAGTGCACAAGCTTTTTAGCTTGTGCCACTGAGTTGCGCGCGCTCTTTAGCGCAGCACAGTCCCCATACGCTGTCTTTTGGGAGCGTATGACTCGCATACGCTCGCTTGCTTGACAAGGAGTCGTATGGACCCCATACGCTGCCTTTTGGGAGCGTATGACTCGCATACGCTCGCTTGCTTGACAAGGAGTCGTATGGACCCCATACGCTGCCTTTTGGGAGCGTATGACTCGCATATGCTCGCTTGCTTGACAAGGAGTCGTATGGACCCCATACGCTGCCTTTTGGAAGCGTATGGCTTGCATACGCTTGCACTGAGCGTATGACTTTTGCACTGAGCGTATGGCTTTGGCTGACTTGGTCTTAAGTCAGCGTGTCAGTTTGGTTTTATTTTCCTTAAGCTTGGCCTTTCTATAGCCCTGTCTATTGGTATTTTATTAGATATTTTACGCCCATTTTATATCCTTACGCCTTTTGTCATGAACTTGATAATCACGAATTTATGTAATATGTTTGGAAAGGATAACTGAGCCTGACACGATAGTGACCCGTAGTGGTGCACTCCTGACATGAGTAACCTGACATGACCTGATAGTGGCCCGTCGTGGCGCACTCCTGACTAGTACACTTGATCTGATAACCTGACATGTTATATCTTGATAAGCTGTTACGACGGCTACTTGACATGACATAACCTGTATAATTAATCTGGACACCGTGGGCGATTGTGTTTGTATAAATAAATCAGTCCTGTCTTGCATCATGTCTAGGATGGGACTCCTGAGTACCACGGTCAGGAGCACCCCACTAAAATGGACTAAGGCTAATAACTAGAATAATACAGTAGTCATGAAGAGATTTCCCAGCTACAGGCAATCCCGTTACCTGGGCGCGCCTGGGATCTGTAGCCTGCCGTCGAGTAGGGCACATTTCCAGCACACTGTCATGAGTTGCACCCTTTAAGCTACTTAAGGGTACATACGTTTCCTGGACGATGTACCCACCTGAATTCAACCCTAATCTTTCGACCTGGGTAACCTGGATGGTCTGCAGGGCTTGTGGCTGTGGAACAATCTCACTGCATCTTGTTAGTAATTAGGCTTGTGACAACCCTAGTTAGTTAAAGTATCAAGCCGTAATTCTTGCTTGGCCGTAAAATGATTGGATGGAGTCTAACCAGTCTAGTCTTGTCCTGATCCTGTTCCAGATTATTGAATGACCAGAATGCTTGTATTTATTTTACCGATAAATGGTGAGAATTTCAAGCTCTGTTCAGACGAAGGGTTACAACCCCGGTCCTTGTTTAGTTTACGGGTTGTAACCTGGTTATCTGAATAGTTCTATGGTTATCTCGTCGTATATCATCCTGGTGTATTTTCTTTATTTTCAGTTCTTACTTTTATTTATATCTTGTGCTGATTGCTGGTTTTAGTTCTTAAGTGAAGCTTCCTTTGTGGCACTTGCTCTTTCTGGGGTCTGACCCAGCTGGTTTTGTGTGGCCAGATTTCGGAGCAGCTCCAGAGGATCTACCGACCTTCCTGCCAGATGGTGAACATTAGAAGGAATCCTGGCAATGAGTGGGTTATTTTTGGCTCTCCCACTCTATTGTAAAATTATTCTTTTGAGGCATTTAGCCGACGAGCACCTGTTTAGCTCGGTTGCACTTACTTACTGTCTGTCTACGGGCTGTAACATGATTGACAGATCCTAGGGTTGATCATGTATGACTAAACTCTTGCTAGTCCTAACATTTTACAACGACTAGCTTCATGATCAGCTGAATATGTAATATTTGGGACGCCTTATTATTGTATATTTAATGATCATACATCTTGTAACTTTTACTTACTTGCTTGTGATTGAGACAATAGGCTGTTCATGACCTTAAGAGACTGCTGGCTTGTAGATAAACCCTCATGTATTCTAGACAGCCGTGACCGTATAGCGAGATGGACTCCATTTCATATACGTAGCTGGCTATGTCTGCCCCCGCTCTCCAGTATTCTGGATCTGGGGCGTGACAAATTTGAAAACATGTGAGTTATTAAGTGAAGGCTAAGATGAGGCAAGTTCACCGAAACTACCCCACCTGAGCGAGGAGTCGCCTCGACCGAGCGAGCCTTCGAGCAGCCGTTGCAAGGCTAAGTCCGAACGCCGTTGGTGTTTTGATTCATCCGATTGACTTTACGGGACGGGGCACTACAACATACACCACTCAGAACAAGTCTCGTCCTCAAGACTTTCCTGAAGGCAAGCCATCCTACCATTTCTGTGGCCAAGACTTAATCGAGCCTAGACACGGAACTATAATAGTCGTATGGGGTACGCCATAATTTACCGTACACACTCCGCCTACGCATTTCTTTGATTCCGAGCCGCACTCGTACTACTTTCAATCTATTCCTTAACACGATTTCAAATTCTCGACACTCTTCCATTTCTCAAGTCTTGCTTGAACTCAACGTATCACTTGGTTGGATCGTACATGCATTCCAGGCGTCCCTAAAATATATGCATTCAGCCAAGCCGCATGATAGAGAATTTGTCATTCTCACTCGAGTCGTATCGTGCACATACGCAGGCGTCTCTGAATATGTGCATGTCAGCCGAATCTCGTGAGGGGTATTCCTATTCTTGAATCATTCGATTCATTCATACCAATCCTAAAGACCAATCTTTCGATTGCTAACTCTTGAAACATGGGCGTCTCGCCTAACCGCTAGGCCATTTCTCAAGGCATAAGCTAATGTCAGGATTAGAATCATAGTTCCCCAACAATAATGCCAACACTGACCCCAATCATAGGGTCAAACCTAGTCGATAATACAGGGTTTTCTACCCAAGCTTGCGTCACTCTGATTTCTAAACATCGAGCATGATCACCTAATTCGCATCAAGGCGTTCGTTGCGCAGAATTCAAATCCGTTCAATCACCAATTCTAACCAATTCATGTATTCGATCACGAGGTCATCTAGCTTTGACAATATGTTGCGCCCCAATCTCACGCGAGTCCGATTATCTACGGTGGTTCATGAATCACCATGCAACGCTCCCGCAAAATAATCATTTTTATCGGGGCATAACTCTTGTTTGAGTCTAGACTAATTTATTCTCGATACGCGGATTGGACCTACTTAATCCTCAAGTTCGATCGTCAAGTACACCGAGTCATTCTCGAATCCACTTTCGCGTCAAACCACAAGTCGATGCATACAAATTGCCACGCCATGCATGTTCGATCACCCCCGCTGTATGAATCACCATACCAGTGCTCACGCAGAGTGATCGCCCTAATCGGCGTGACACATGTGTGAGGCTGGAGTTGCGCTCGCATAAGACAAGAATGTCAACGTTGTGGTTATCGTCGAAGTAATCCAAGCATTTCATTTTCATCCAAGCCAAGATCTCAGTTCGACAGTCCGTTCGTCATTCGTTCAGCTAGAAAATTCTCGAGCCAAGTCTATCTTTTTCTTGATGCATTTCAACATCCCGAGTATAGCATCCAGCGGAACAATAATATTTTTTTACACGATCATCGTTCCTCGAATCAGAGTACCCCCGAGTTATCACACATCGTCTTTGATACGCCTCAATACCATCGATGATGTACGTAACCTGACGATCTTTCTTTGCAACGAACTCCGAGTCGTACAACTGATGCTATTGTCCGAATTGGATATGCCACAATTCCATTCGATCAAATCCGAAATCATAAGTGCGATCCTCTAGGTTTCCTCGATCAAGACAATCACTATTATTCATCGTTCCGAATCGCTTCCTAACTCGTGTTGCCCATTCACGAATTGTCCGAACGATATCTCGTTCGGGACAATCGAAGTCACGACCAACTAAGCGTGACGCGTTCTAAGGCTTTGCGCGATCGTATCGCCTTGCCGACATACTTGTTGTCACCTCTAATCCTTAATTTTTGCTCGAACGATTTCCAAGACAAACCATACATCACTCAGGATTCAAGCCATCCGATCTAGGCCTCAATCACGTTCGCATTACTTGCTAAGACATCTTTCAGATTCGTTCGACGAATATCTAGCGTAATCGCTCACGTCGTATCGACGCACTAAGTCGTTCGCGCTATTCCTCAAAATCCAAACCAATCTTTCGTGCACGCTTAAGCATTAGTTCAATAGCGTCCCTATTGATATACACTCTAAGTGTATCTCTGTTTCCGACCGAGCGATACTTAATATTGCTCGCAACTCGTTTGCACCAAAAAGTCGAGGTGCGCGACACGCGGCACAACGTAGCCAAAAGGCCGTGTGCATAGCTATCCCGTGCGGACTATATTCGAGTTTGCATGCTCATTTGCTAAGATCGATATAGGACTAGTTGGGCACGCACGCGACTTGCTAACTTTAGCACATGTTTTCTATCAGGTCAAGTTGACACCGTTCGGCACAAAGGCCATTGCCTACCGATGCGTTCGAGTGAACGCTTGTACGAGCTTTTGAAAATATTTAGACTTATTGTATGGACATGCCTCGGGACATTTGAGAGAGAGCGCACACTTATTTTTCCATGAACGGGCTTTCAAAACTGAGAAATTCAACTTGAAGTCCAAGGACGTAAAGCCGTGCTCTGATACCATTATGTCACGCCCCGCTCCCGTAGGAGCGATCGTCCTCGCTAAGGCGTGATGCCGCATGAGCCTAGATTGCGCTCGTATAAGACGGGTTCCATAACGGCCGATTGCAGCGGCTGCGATAGGGTCGTCGCACAGAAGTCCCAAGCAGAAACATTGAACATGCGACAAAAATTTAAAGGCAAAACACAAGTTACTCAAAAGAGCTCTTTATTGATATTGAACAATCAGATTACAATAGGCGCAAGGCCATGATTACAAGTCTCTCATGCTCACTTTTTCCTCATTTTATAAGTCACTCTGCTATCTCTCATCTTTCGATACAATGTTTGAGCCAACAAAAGCTTCGGAAGGCAATGTCCATATATTATGTCCCGTATAAGTCTTGACTTCACGTAGCCGCACGCTTCGACTTGCCAAGGAACTCTGTGCCTCGACGCATCCAAGCGAGCTCTGTGCCACGAGCTTCTACCTGTGCCTGCACATGAAAACTATGTGGGTGTCAGTACTCAACTGTACTGGTGGAGTGAGCTCCTCGCCCACTCATACATAACCGACACGTTCATTTACTTTGTGCAATACAAGTTCTTTTACGATTGTCTTTCTAGTCTTGCCTTAGGATGATTTTTAAGGCTACGACGCCTGACCAAACCGATGTGCCACGACATGGTCGTGCTATAATGCCAACGTGTGTTTCGATCGAGGCAGTGCCTCATCGCTTATGTACTCGATCGAACTTCAACTCGGGACGGCAGGGTCGTGTCATACTCTATTCGTGACTTCAGCATATTCAAGACAGTGCCTCGCCGAGGAGCAACTTATGCAATCTCGATCGTGCCAAGACTTTCACTTAAACTCAAGTGCCTCTTAGACCAATTCTCGGGCCAACGACGTCAAGGGGACAACTTGTGTATGTCGTGCCTCTAGACCTTGCTTAGACTTGTTCGTGCTTCAAGACTGAGGTCGTGCCTCGTAACTTATTAAGACTTATCCATGTTGCCGTCTTGCGGCCTTTCTCTTCAACTCATAAACTAACTTAGACAAGACTTGTGAAACATTGTAACGCCCGTAGGTCGTATTACGTATTTTTGGTATACGTGTATGTAAGCCCCCTGAATTTTAGGGTTTATTTTAAATTTTCTAAATAAATTATTTTCAATAAATATTTTATTATTTAATTGTTTTGATCATTAATGTTCTTTTCCGTGACTTTGTCTTCTGGAGCATCAGGGATGCCAATCTCTGTAAACTCTCTTTATGGGTTTTGTAGTAGACAAGATTATCTTTGTTTTGATATATCATGTCCCACTCAAACTCATTCCCTTGTGCTCTTTTTGTATCATGCAACTTCGGGTCAATTTAGACCATTTGATCGATTAAATGATTATTAATTAAATTCCTACTTTTATCTTTGATCTTTGTTTGTACGTTACCGTGACTTTTAATTTAGGAGCACAAGACTAGTCATTTTCTTGGAACCAACTTCTCATGAATGATCTACTCGAGACGCTCTACACCCATGACCTTCGTGTCCCACTCAGACACTCTATTTTGTGCTTCATTTTTTTCGCACAATATTCAGGTCAATTTAGGCCAATTAATTATCTACCATAAAACCTGATTTGATTTCCAATTTAATTTTGGGACCCGACATCGATCCAACCTAGTCAACCTAAAGTATGGACATGGCCCACATGAAGCGTACTACCCACATGACATTTGTGTCCCATTTATTTAAGTCCCCACATGTTACTTATTTACCCATGATCATAAATATCTATTTAAATTCAATTATTGCACCATGTCCGATTTTGACCCAACCTGGCTCGACCGAACCCAAATCCAAGCTCCATGTTGTCCTCTCATGACTACCCAAATACCCCAAATAATATCTCTCTTTTTTCTATTTAAAAATATCTCTTCCTCTCTCTACATTACAAATATCCCATATATATATATATATATATATATATATATATATATATATATATATATATATATATATATATATATATATATATATATATATATATATATATATCTCCTCCTTAAAACACTCCCATACACCTCACCCCATCTCTCCCCATACCAGCACAACACTCCCCCCTTCAGCCGACCTATCTCTCTCTCTCAACTTCCTCTCTCTTCAAATATCTCTCCTTTCTTTTCAAATATCTCACTCTCTCTCTTCCTATATATATTATACACACCCACACATATATACACACACACATAAATCTCTCCCTCTCCTCCATATACACGGCCGACCTCCACCACCCATGGCCGAGCACCCCCCCCACCACATCCTCCTTCTCCATCTCCTTCTCCTCACTACTTCTTCACCATCATCAAGCTCATCACCATCATCATCCTCATCAAACACCACCACTCTCACCATCTCCACAACTCCACCACCATTAACCACAACTACACACCACCACCACCACCACACAGCCACCCCCGCCGTGCCCGGTGCTGCGCTGCTGCCGCCCTAGCCGGCTGGCCTCAACAGCTCAGGCGCAGCAGCAAGCCACAGCAGCAGCTACACCAGCGGCAGCAGCCGCAGTCATACATGCACGTGTGCGGTGCGTCGCCGCCGCCGTACGCCACCGCGTGGCCGGCCCGCACCACCGCGAGAACCCCACACCCCCGGAGAACCCCCCTTGCCGCCTCTGACGTTCCCGACGCGTACGATAGGCTATTCGTGCGTTTTGCACGAAATTCCGTCGTGACGCGCGTGTTGGAGAAGTCAGAAAGTGCGCTTCATGACAGCAACTTTGCAGTATTTTCTGGACGATCCGACCGTTGGATCGACAAACTCTTTGTCCCGTCTCAATCTCGGTATATGCCTCTTCACTTTTCTCAAGTTTCGTCCGTTAATTTTGTCGTTTGATACATAAAAATTGGCCACCAAGGTGGCACTTTAAATTGTACTATTTTTGGACAGTTTTGTGGAACCGACTTCGTCGACTCGTAACTCCGCCGTCACAGCTCCGTTAGGCGTGCCAACAGTTCCTGTGCGTAGCTGATATAACCTCTTCCTGTCCTTTAAGTTTCGTTTTATTGTGAGCACTTTTGGTTGGTTGAATTTGATGCCAAAGTTGGGCGTCCGAATTCTTTAATTTTGCACTTGTTAAATTTCATTTTTCAATCCGGGACTCCAGATTCAATTTCTGACACCCCCAATAGACTCGTGGCGTCGTTCTGGCACATTTTCATATAAAATTTGTTAGATTTGGAGGACGTGCGCCCTGACACACATTTTGGTACAAAGCGGGTCCCATAGTCCGAGTCAATGGGTCACTTTGAGATCGGCTCATCGAAATCCAATTCCGGATATGCCGTTGAGTTCGTATCGTTATTCTGGACTCGTTGACATATAATTTGCTGAGTTTTGAAGACATTGGCTCCGGCACGCATTTCGGTGCAAACCGGATTCTAAATGTCTGCGTCAATGTGTTATTTTGAGATCAGCTCATCGAAATCCAATTTCGGATATACTGTTGAGTTTGTGTCGTCATTCTGGACTCGTTGACATATACTTTGTTAGATTTAGTGAACTTTGACTTCGATACGCATTTCCGTGCAAATCGAATACCAATACTAGGTCAACGGACCATTTTATGATCGGGTCAACAGAATCCTATTTTGGACATACCGTTGGGTTCGTATCATCATTATGAATTCGTGGACATAATTTGCTAAATTTTGTAGAATTCTATCCTGACACATTTTTCGGTACAAAGTGTCCAACGACGGACATCATTTTGATCTAAAATTACTATTTTGCCCCTGTATCCAAATTAGACTTATGGGTAGGCTATCCTAGCTAATTTGACCATTCTGGACACGTTGGTGATATTTATTTTATCATCCGACGACACCTATAGATTTTGCTTATGTGTTATCCTTAATTTGTAATTAATTATTATTATTAGTATATATATTTACATGTTTGGATTTTGTAAAATTCTAAAGTGATCCTTGTGTTTCTAAGGACCCTAAGTGTTGGTTTAGATATAGTATCACCCCACATTAGACTTTTATGCTAGGTCCCCACTTAGCTAGTGTCTAGTTAGGAGTCGTGTCACACCACTAGTGTAAAATCTTAATCATAACTTAGAGGCTGAGAATGTGTATCATTTTGACAGGACACTGGACATCTGTATCTTCATATTCTTATTCTTGCTTTGCTCGAGGCAAGTACCCCTACAAACTTATTTACTGCGTATAAAAAATAAACTGTGATTAAATTATGTTAAAATACTGCTTTCTGGATAACTGCAAGTCATATCTCTTCATGTTTCACATGCCTTATACTGCTCTGAGTATCCACCATATTTTATACTGCTCTCAGTACCTACCATGCTTATACTGCTCTCAGTATCCACCATGCTTTATACCGTTCTCGTATCACTCACATGTTATAAAACGGGTAATGGAGAAACTGTTAGTAGAGTACGTGATCATGCCCTCCTTCTCCGTATGTAGTTACCGTGCACTATTATATTCTATATGTACCTTTGTCGTATGTCTGATCCCGCATTTGTGTATGGATATACACCGATGCCGTTAAGGGTACGTATATACACTTCAGAAAATTGATATGTACCACTGTACATCCTATTTACCTATTGACTGATCACACACCTACTACAGTTTTAAACTTTAAAATGAATATGTATTGCCATGATGAAATGTATCTAAAAATTGGATAAATTAAGATATGCCATGATTATATTATTTCATCTTTTTCCTTCACATGATCAGTATTATATGTTTGTAGTACAAGTACTTGCTCCTATCCTGACAAGATAACGTTGTAGGTTCACTTTTCGAGGAGGAAATGCTATGTGATACATATTATGGCACTGCATTTGAGGACCTGGCCTTAGCTCCAGAAGAGCCCCAACGGGGAACCTTGCTTAGATATCTTTTATGTGTTTTGAGACTTAGATTTTGGTTTGAACTTATATTTGGATACTGGACTTTGTCTCCATTTAGATACTTTGGAAGTGTATTATTAAGTCTGTACTTATTTTACTTTCGTCAATAGAAGTTGTGTTGTGATAAAATATTATTTGGTTTAATGTTAGCACACTTAGTATCATTCAAGTATAAACTCTTAGAACAGCTTACTACGCTTTAACCAAGCATAGGCTGGACATGGCTCGGCCCGGCCCAACAATTTGGGTAACAGGACGTGATAGTGTACGTATTTTGACTCATATTGCGTGTCTCATTGCATGGTTTATTTTGGCATTTCAATTGCTTGGTTCGGGTTCGGTTGGGTTCGGTCTGGTTGGGTTTGGTTTGAGTTAGTATGCAAACCCCTACCTACCACCATCCCCCATTTATTAACCCAACAACCCTTCTCTCTCCTCATTCATTTTCCTGTTACTACTCTTCTTCCTTCTTCATTTCTCCACCGACCACCCGCAGTAGGCAAGTGCAACTTGCTTCATGGAGGAACTCAAATTTTGTTGTTTCATTGTCTTTCTCACGAGATTCTAAGACACTTTAGTACTTAGCATTTTTAATTTTCGTGGCTGATTTCATGTAGATCTGAGTTTTAGTATTATTGATTTTTATGGTTTTGATCTACTGGACTTGGTTGTTTTCGAAATGGGGAGTTCTATGTGGTGGGAATTTCGATTTTACGTAAGTTTGGCTCTTGAATGGCTAGATTTTACCGAGACTCGACCGAGATGAGGGTTTCTTGAGCTTTTACGCCTGCTTGTACCAGCCTTAGGGAGAAGATGCAGTTTTACGCACACGTTCTTATGTGCTAGCGTAGTATTTAGTTTTTATGCACACGTTTTACGTGCCCGCGTATTAATTACCCTTTACGCACACGCATTTGCATGCCAGCGTAATCGCTTCTACGCCGAGTTTATTCGAACTCTACGTGGGGGCTACTCCGCTTGGGTGGAGTGCTTGCTTGCTAGATCTCCGCTCGCGTAGAGCGTTTGCCCGCGTAGAGCTCCGCTCGCGTAGAGTCTTGCCCGCATGCGGCTTTGCTAGCATAAAGTGCTTGCTCGTGTAGAATCCCCCCACCTGCTCTCTTGCTCGCGTAGAGCTGCCTATCCTTATGACTTGCCCGCGTAGAGCTGTTTTATGCTCGGTGTCTCTTAGGCCTAGCGTAGTCTTGCTCGCGTAGAGACTTTGAGTCCCTATGGCGTACACCATTACCCTTTTATATCCTTACGCCTTTTTTTATGAACTTGATAATCACGAATTTATTTAATATGACTGGAATGATAATTGTACATGGTATGGTATGGCAAGTAACTGACATAACGTGACATAACGAGACATGACAAGTAAGCCTGATGGGAACTATTGAAAGTTTTTATGACGGCTAGTATGACATGACAAGAATGAATGACCTGGACACCGTGGACGATTGTGTTTGTACAAGTGAACCAGTATCGTCTTGTATCATGTCTAGGGCAGGGACCCCTGAGTACCACGGTCAGGGGTACCTACTTAAACTGACTAAGGCTAATAACTAGAATAATCCATTAGTTAGGAAGAGATTTCCCAGCTACAGGCAATCCCGTTATCTGGGTGCCCCATCATGGGATCTGTAGCCTGCCGTCGAGTAGGGCACATTTCCAGCACACTGTCATGTGTTGCACCCTTTAAGCTACCTAAGGGTACATGTGTTCTTTGGACAATGTACCCACATAAATTCAACCCCTGAATTGCGTCCGGATAGCCTGGATGGTCTGCAGGGCTTGTGGCTGTGGAACAATCTCGTTGCATCTTGATAGTAATTAGGCATGTGATAACCCTAGTTAGTTAAAGTATCAAGCCGTACTTATTGTATGACCGTGATTGATTGGATGGAGTCGAACCCAGTCTAGTCTTGTCCTGATCCTGTACAAGATCGTTAGCATGACCTGAATGCTTGTGCTTACTTTATCGATAAATGGTGGGAAACCAAGTTCCGTTCAGATAAAGGGTTACAACCCGGTCCTTGTTTGATTTACGGGTTGTAACTTGGTTATCTGAATAGTCCCATGATTATCTTATCGTATATCATCATAATTTTCTATATTTCTAGTCTTTTATTATATAATTATGTTTTATGCTAATTGCTGGTTTAGTTCTTAAGTGAAGTGTCCTTTGTGGCACTTGCTCTTTTTTGGGATTTGACCCAGCTGGTTTTGTATGGCCAGATACGGAGCGGCTCCAGAGGATCTTCCTACCTTCCAGCCAGATGGTGACCACCACGCGTAACCCTGACAACGAGTGGGTTTTATTTTGCCCTCCCACTCTATTGTAAAAATATTCTTTTGAGGCGTTTAGCCGACGAGCACGTGTTAGCTCGATTGCACTTTACTTACCGTCTGCCTACGGGCTGTAGCATGATGAACAAATCCTAGGATTGATCATGTATGACTGAAACTCTTGCTAGTCTTCATATTTTGTGTGACTAGCTTCATGATCATCCAAATATGTAATGTATGGGATGCCTTACTATTGTATATTTGGTGTTCTGACATCTTATAACTATTATTACTTGCTTGAGATTGAGACAATAGGCTTGTTCATGACCATAAGAGACTGATGGCTTGTAGTTAAACCCTCATGTATCTAGACAGCCGTGACCGTATAGCGAGGTGGGTTGCACTTCAATATACGTAGCTGGCTATATCCACCCCCGCTCTCCAGTGTTCTGGTTTGTGGGCGTTACATGGTTTAAGTGGTGGCCCATGCAGGTCTTGTGAATCAAGATATATGGGGGTTTACCGAATAGATGTCTCAATCAGCACCCGTCCTTGATCTCTGCTCGTATTCTCTAAATCCCTAAAATCTTGACCTAATCACAAGCTTGTATCTTTGATCTGTCATGGTCCTTCCTTATTGTTCCCTGTGTCGTCTTCTTCAGCAGCGCTGTTCCTGGACCTGCCAATCAACCGGAAGGAGCTCAACGAGTACTCCCGTAACAAGAGGATCAAGTTCAGCACTCAGGAGCAGCTTTCCGAGTCATGCTTCCCGGAGATCCAGAACCCCCATTACAACCAGCCTAGCCTGTGAGGCAGGATGAGGGAGTCTTGGTCGAACTCATCAGGGAGTTGCTTGTATCACAGGATCGTCGAGGTGATGCATTGCACCAGACAGTACAAGATGCTTTGAACAGAGATGGTCATCAAGGTAACAGTGCGGCCAACAACTTCAAGCGTTTGAACCCTCTCTTCTTCGATGGTAGCGAAGATGCTATAGCCGCAGATGCTTGGCTGCAGGATACTGAGGTTATTCTAGAAGCATCCAGGACCCCAGAAGACGAGAAGGTGGCCGTGGTGCGCCTACAGTTATTGGATCTAGCCCGCAGCTGGTGGGCGGCGCAGGCCGTTGGATTAAGGGCATCTATTGCATGGACAATATTGTTTGCCATTAAAATTATTTGATTGAAAACTTTAACACAAACAGAACAGTGTTACAATATAGGACTTAGATGTAGTCCTAGGAGTACACTTTTGTTTAATCTGGGTCCTTAGTGCCAATAGAGCGAGTGGTAATGCGTTGACTCCGTTGACGGGCTGACGACGGTTATCGGTTCTCTGAAGGTGTAGATTGCTCTGGGTGCTGGAGCTTGCTGAGAGGAGGAAGACGTTGAGTGTCTGTATCTGCCTCTCTGGTGATTCTTTGTATGTTCCTTGTAGATTCTGTGCGTGGGTGAGAAGGAAATAATCCCTCTATTTATAGTTTTGCAGGCTGGCTGCTCATGCGCGCATGTAGGATGCACTGGTATGTGGGGACGCCACGTGGAGGTTGCTGATGGAGGCGCGTGGGATGCGCCCTAATCGAGGGGTAGAATTCTTCATACTGCTGTTGTGAGCCGGCACGTAGCAGGGGAGAAGATCTTTCTATTGCTGAAATCTTGGATGAGTTGAGTCAAAGGACACGTGTCGTCGACTCATGGCTCGGAGATCTCGGATTTGTTGGGGGGAAGCGATCTGGTGAGATGCGCCTTGGATTGGACGCAGGAGAAGGCTGCGGCTCATAACCTTTAGGAGTTACGAACCGTTTGGGGCGCATGGCTTTTGAGGCGCATGCAAGCGACTTTCTTTCTGTCTTTTGGGACCAGAGAGCAGTCTGAGGCGCATGGCTTTTGAGGCGTATGCAGATTTGGACGCATGGCTGTAGGGGCGCATGCGGGTGGTTGAGTGGCCACATGGCAGTAGCCGTCGGAATAAAATTATGATGATGCTGACGTTGCCGACGCTTCATTTTCTGGAAAAGCTGTCAACTGTTCAGACTTTGGGAGGTGTGCTGCTAACTCTGTCAGTTCAGCATTTAATGTTTCTGACATTCGATGGACAGCTGAGTGGGCGCATCGATTGGCGTTCCACTCGGTATGGAGATGTGTGGGGGCGCATCCTCTGTGATGCACCTGGTTCTGAAGGGCGCGTCTGTGTGATACGCCTGATGCCGAAGGGCGCGTCTGTGTGATGCGCTGTCTGGCTGGCACATCCGACATGTCTTTTAATGATGCGGCTGTTTCGCTCCTCGAGTGCTTTAAATAGCCGTTTGGCTGAATTCGAGGCGTCCGGTTCATCCATTTAATGCAAATTCATTGCACGAAATTCGGAGAGCCATCCACTTGGCGCGTGGGTTTGATCTACCCGGCCTATAAATAGTGGCATAGAGAGAAGGTTTGCTCCTCGTTCCCTCACGTACTTCCAACATGAACTTGGATATTCGGGTGCATTCTGTTGACGAAGTGCTCCCGAAGGTGAAGATGAGACGCCATGTCGTCATTGATGCACTTGAAGGTGACTGTTACATCCCAAAGACGGAGTCGAGGGCTTCTGAGGCAGGCGGAAGGTGCCTGTTGCATCCAAAGATAGGGATGCTCGGGCCTCGTCTCCGTTATTCCGGAAGAGCCGCAGATCGGAATTGCGGTGCTAGGCTCTTTCTTCCTTCAAAGTGGGCGTTGCCCACTCTGGTGGGTTTGGAAGCTGCTCCTTAGTTCGTGGTTTCGATCACGGTCTTCCTTCGCCTTTGGAGGCTCTTTCGAAGCCTCCCCTGGCCATAGATTTGCGGTGCTCTTCTCTTCCTTGGTTCCAGCCAGAGGGTTAAATGCTTTGTTTAGTCGAAGCACTTATCAGGTGAGCCTGGCTGGAAGAGCGGCACATAACTGGGCTGCTGAAGGGATGCACATAACTGAGCTGTATGCACATAACTGAGCTGCTGAAGAGATGGTGGGATGCGCCTGGTTGGAGGCGCATGGTATCTGCTGCGCCTAACTGGCGGCGCATGGTGACTGCTGCGCCTATCTGGAGGCGCATGGTGGTCGCTGGCTATAGACTTAGGATCTTTCCTTTGTAAAAATTCTCCTTTGTACCACCTTTTCTAGACATGTAATAGACTTTTGTATATAAATAAAAGTCTTTTTTCAAATGTCTATGCTCATTGACTTTGCTGTGAAGTGTTCTGTCCGAGTTCTGGCGCATGTAGTGTTGGCGTATGGGCTTTCTGGTTGTGAAATTCTATGCTTCTACAAGATCCCCTTCAAAGTTTTTAAAACTTTTGAATAAGTTTTGGAATACTTTGAATAAGAAGCATGGAGGTCAGGGCGCATGATTGTTGGGCGCATGCCTGTTCGGGCGCATGCTCCTCTCAGTTAATGCATATGATGATGCCTCGGTAACCGAAAAGATTAATGATGATCTTTTGGTTGTATTTGCTGTTATCTCTTCACAGAACCCGAGACGACGGCTGAGATCACTCGTCATCGGTTCACGCGTGTGACCAAGCCCTATAAATAGGTGAGAGATGGAGAGAGAGAGAGTTCTTTTTCTCTGTGCCTTTGCTTTCTTTAGAGTTCTTCTTCAAAACCCTAACTTTTTCCTCTTTGAGAGAATGGCTCCCAAGACTCCTCGCGGCGGTGCTGGCAAGGGGAAGGAGAAAGCGAAAGAGCCTGTGAAGGTTGTGGCGGCTGACGTTCCCCGTCGGCCTGTCGAAGTTCGGCCGGAGGTGGTTGGTAAGTCTCATTTTTTGTACACCAACGCACATAGACTTTGAGTCTTTGATGATGTGCCGCGGTCTTTGCCTGCCGACGTGCATGGGTTTAAACCCTGATGATGCGCCAAGGCTCTACTGCTGACGAGCATGGGTTCAAATCCTGATGATGCGCCGAAGCACTGCTAACGCGCATGGGTTCAAACCCTGATGATGCGCCGAAGCACGGCTAACGCGCATGGGTTTGAACCCGGATGATGCGCCGAAGCTCCTTTTTCAGACACATTGTGTGCTCTCTTGTTGCTTCTAACATTTTCGGATCTTTGCTAGTGTTAATGGCAATCCCGCCTTTGAATGAAGTGTTCTTGGAGGCTGCCTTCAATCAGATGGGAGTAGATTATGACGAGGAAGTGATAAACCCTGCTCAAGATGCTCTTATGCTGGATTAACCTCCCGAGAGAATGACTCAAATCCGGGAAGAACAGTATGGGTTCCTCAAACGGATGATGGAGCGTGGAGTTTTAAAATCTTCCACATCTGATAAAGTGACCTTCTTGAAGCCTGAGTTCCTATTCGGAGACCGCCTCACTTCTACTGAAGCGACGGTGTTAAAGGTCAAGGAGGACTGGTTTTTTGCAACAAATGGCGTGTATATGACTGTTAAGCAACTTGAACGTCAATGGCCTTTGACGTCCTTCTGTCGTCTTGTTTCCAAGAGGAGGATGTCTTGGGATCTTACCCCCTCTCAGGGGAGAGCGGTGACTGGCGTCATCCAAATTGATTCTACTTCCGACCAAAGGGATACTTTGGCCGTCGTACGGTCTGGGTCTTCTTTCACCTGGCGGACTCTACGTCCTGGGAGCCTCTACAGTGATGTACCCATTGATACGTTTGCTTATAGTGCTTCGACTTTTACACATCGTATGTTTTTGATGGAACGCTCATACCCGAAAGGAGATTTTCGGGTGGAGGGTTGGTGCCATTACGTTTTCAAATGGGATAGACTGACACTTTGGATCTTGTCGCGGTTTCGGAATGAGCTCCGAGAGATTGGGTTGACTGCCGCGATCCGTGCTACCCAGGCGGGTGTTGACATCAATAGGCATATGTTCCTCGCACTCCTGGAGATGTTTGATATCCGTACCGGGACCTTTTTTACTCCGGTAGGGGAGTTAGGGCTCGCACTTCATGAGATGTATGAGGTGTCAAAACTCCCTTGGGGGTCGGAACCCTATGAAGAGTACTTTCCAACCAACAAAGAGCTTCAGGTCCTGGGGGACAGGGCTGAGGAGATGACGGCCGTTTTCAAGGAAGTGGCGAGTCATCATTACTATATGCAGAGAAGGGATAAAAGTGGGACGCAGCCCCATGTGACCGCTTGGAGAGATTACGTCTTTAGACAAGACAAAGAGGATCCTTCGCAGTTTTCTACTCCGCCGGCGCTCTCTCGTAGCGAAGTGCTATCCGAAATGAGCAGGTTAGGTGAGAAGAATCTCCGAGGGAATGAAGACCAGCAGTCAGATGAACGCTCCTACAGCTGCTTCTGGCATCTTGCTTATCGAATGTCATCCAAGGCGGTGTTGACGGCCTACTTGATGATATGGCTCCGGGATTGCGTGCACGCAGGCGGATCCGGCACCGTAGAGGGGGTGACCCGGAACTTAATCCTGCCAGCCGTAAAGTTGGTCTTCGGCCGACGTTTGGCTCTTCTCCCCGCAATGGTATGTAACCTACAGCGAGGTTTGCGAGAGTTTGCGGAAAATGTGATTCATGACAGAGGCAGAAACAATAACTTCCCGCGTGCCGAACTGCCGTTTCACTATTTGATGGGATGGTTAATTTTGTATCACCCCAATGTGATGAGCCCAGGCTCAGAAGAAGACTATAGGGCTGGAGATGCATTCCTTCGCCGTTTCTATCGGAGGAGCTGGTCGCACACTAGTGTCCCTGTCTGTAGAAAGGTTTTATCCCGTCTTCAAGGTTGGAAGATCACCAAAGTTGGTCCAATCTACTTGGATTTTGAGGCCAACGAAGATTTAAAGGATTCGGGCGAAGGTACCACCACTCTGCCTCAATGGGGATTCCGCTGGTTGCAAAGCATCCGGCCATTCCATCTGGTGTACCGGAACAGGAATCAATGCTACCTGGAACCGTATCTGCCGAGCTGCTTTGCACGACAATTTGGTTATGCCCAGCTGATGTTGGATAACCCCAGTATTAGTCTGGGGTATGTTGGAAGTTTGTTGGATGGTGCACGAGCTTGGCATTACTATAATGCCGGATGCACCGGGGTTCGTTTTACGTTGCCCGCCCCAGATCCGCGGCCGCCCATTCTTTATTCGGCCGCCAAATTTTACTGTGTTATGGCTGCCGCGCCCTCCGAATATGATAGGGAGACCAGTCTTATCGCAGGCACCCAGTTAGCAGTGACCGGGGACATGCCAGTGAAAACCCGGTCGCATCGTCCGTCGGGGGCGGGTCAACGGGGTGCCCCTTTCGTATCTCAGGCAGAACCCTCGGGCGATCGATCAAAACGATGTGCGAATACAGGGACTGATTCTCCTGTGCCGAAGAAGCAGAAGCAGGCGTCGTCACCGATGGTGTTATCGGATTCGGCGTCGGCAGATGTAAGGATGTCTTATATAGTCCAGTTTAGGTTCCACATTTTATGTACGATACTTCTCCTTCTTTTGTAGGAACCGCTAAAAAGAAAGCCTCGTACTCCAAAATCGGGTGGAAGTAGGCAAAGAGAGATGGCGGGCCCGTCTGGGGTGCGTATCCCGCCGACTATGATGTCTCCCATGGAGGAGGATCCGGAGGATGCTGTCGTCGTGGAGATTCCGGTATCTCCGGATCATGTCAGGAGGGAAGCTGAGGGTGCAGCAGCTTCTGAGATGACGAAGGCCAAAACGGAGGCTTCACATGCCGAGGGTTTAGCCAGCACGCGGCTTCCTAGCGGTGAAGAGGAATGGAGTTCGTCGTCTTCCGATGACGTCCTTCCGACGTTGCAGGAATCTGTTGCGGAGGCAACAGAGGTAGTTGGAACAGAGGAGAGGGTTGATTTCCCTCCTTGTCGTGATGAGGGGAGGTCGGCTGTATCATTGCTGAGTCTTACCCCAGCCTCAACCGTGGAAGTTGAGGTGGCTACCGATCAGGGGGTAGCGACAGATTCTGTCCCTGTAGAGGGACTTGAGAAGGATGGGACCCTTCTGCCAGTCCTGTCTCCCGGGGCAGGCCAGGAGATGAGTGTTGATCTCTCCGTTCTGCCAGGGGAGGTACTGGTCGCTGATAGGACGTTGGGGGTAGAAGAGGTGGCCGTTGACGTCGGTGGTTCCTCCGGGCTTGAGAAGGGTAAGGGTGTGGAACCCTCTGTTGCTCCTTCTACTTGGGGTACTATCTCGACGCCTGTGCCGGCTTCTTCTGTTCCTTCGGCTCCTCGGGCTAGCAGTCTGGTCCCTATCGATGAAGAGCCTATTGATGCCGAGGTTTAAGCCTCGCAGGTCGAGGTTGGTGGATCTTCTTTCGGTCCGCTAACTGTAGTAGCTTCTCCAACTCCTGCTATGACGTCGCAGGTACTAGCGGACGCAGACGAATATGTGAAATTCCTCGTCGAGGGGGTGTATAAAATGCTGCAGAGGGGTGTATCTGCGGTGATGGATGCCAACGGGAGCTTTGCGACGGCAAGAACTCTGGCAATACCCTATATCGAGCTGATCCGCGTTCACCAAGGCCACGACCATATGGCCGAAATTTTGGAGGCTTCGGTGATCGAGCTGGACGAGTGGCTCGGAGAACTTCAGCGCATCCAACGAAATGACCTCTCCGTCTTGATAGATGCGGAGAAGGGGAAGTTGATTGCCGAGACCGAGTCTTCCTACCAGGCCACTGTGAGCATTTGGGAGCACGAGGTGGCTGAGACTGAGGCTGCGGTGGAGCAGTTGTCTCAGTCCATGAAGAAGACGATGGAAACGCGAGCTGCGTTGGTTGCTAACATCGCAGAGATCAACACCCAGATGCGCCGCCTTGAGGACCAACGGGCCCGACTCCAGCTAGATGCCGAACGTGTCCGGGCTGAACACGTAGCATTCAAGAAGGAGGAAGCAACTTTTACTCAGCGGACTCTTGCCCTGGCTCAGCAGCGACAACAGCTTGATAAGAAGCATGAGAGCGAAACTTTCGCTGAGGCTGTTGAATTGATGCGTCAAGAAGCTGAGCGTCGAGTCCTGGCGACTGTGGAGACTCGTACAGCCGACTTAAGACGTCGAGTCAGAGAGCTCTCAGCCCACCCTGGAGAGGTTTAGGGACTGTAGCTTCTCCCCTTTCTGTTTTCTTTTGCAATCATTGCTGGGGGATAGTGTAGTTCTGTACTCTCTCTTTTTTTAGAAAATAAAGAAGTACACAACCTTTTTTTTGTGATGTGTTCATTTTTGTTATTATGAACTTGATGATTTGTGTGGACCTATTATCTTTTGCGTACCTTGGTTTCTAGGTACAGATAATAAGTTTGAAGGAACCAACATGTTTGCTCAGAGGTAATGTGGACATGGCAATCATTGGGTTCAAATGATAGAATCTTCCTACTCAGAGGTATTATGGACGTGGTAGGAATGATCCTGGGGGATACGCTGAACAACTCAGAGGTGATATGGACGTGGAAGTTCTGCGATCAATGTACGACAATGCAGGGATTGTTTGTACGAGATGTTTACTCAGAGGTAATGTGGACGTGGTAAACATGAAGGATATCGTCGGCTTACGGAGCGTAAGATTCCGCTTTGTAGGGTGTAGAGGGACAACTCAGAGGTAATGTGGACGTGGTTGTCTTTCTACTGAAGGATGCCACGGAACAGCTGGGTTCCGAAAGCGTATGAGTTTGTGGAAGGAGATTGTGTGTGAGCCCCGATGATTGGGTCCACAGATCCCTTTTGGGGAAGTACATGTCTGAAGGATGTCAAAAATAGTACTTCTTTAGGAACTGGCCGTTGATGGGCATCATGAACAAGTCCCCATTGGGTTTGGCGAGGCGGTAAGCACCGTTTGAGTATACCGTCTCAATAATGAAAGGTCCTTCCCACTTGGGCTTGAACTTTCCTGGTGTCTTGTGAGTTAACACCATTGGCCTTCTGACTGCTAAAACCAGGTCGCCAACTTGGAAAGTCCTCTGCTTGACCTTCTTGTTAAAAGCCTGTGATATACGGGCTTGGTAGAGTTCGATGCGTTGTTGGGCCAGGAGACGCTTCTCGTCGAGTGCCTCCAGTTCCCGCAGACGACGACGTTGATTGTCCTCTTCTGTGAGTTTGTTTGTGATTGCTACGCGGAGCGAGGGTATCTGGATCTCGAGAGGCAGTACTGCTTCACTCCCGTAGACTAGGGAGAATGGTGTGTTGCCGGTTGGGGTCCGTACCGTTGTGCGGTAGGCCCAAAGGCATTCGCCAAGCTTTTCGTCCCAGTCGCGTTTGTAGGATGACACGACCTTTTTGAGCAGCCTAACGATAGTTTTGTTGAACGCCTCTGCTAACCCGTTTGCAGTCGGATTGTAGGCGGTGGATGCCATATTTTGAATGCGATTCTTGTCACAGAACCAGCTAAAAATGTGGCTGAAAAACTGAGGACCATTGTCATGAATGATCCGTCGGGGTACTCCGAAACGGTAAATGACATGGTGTTTGATAATGCTGACCACCCTGGAGCTCTTTACTTCCGCCAGTGGGACTGCTTCTGCCCATTTGGAGAAGTAGTCGGTGATGGCCAGGATGAAGCGGTGTCCTCTTGATGAAGAAGGGGTGATCGGTCCTACAATGTCTATACCCCAAGCTTCAAAGGGCCAGGAGGCGACTGTAGGATGTAGTGGTTCAGACGGTGTATGTATGAAGTCTGCATGAAGTTGGCATGCGTGGCACTTCTTAGCATATTCAACAGCGTCGGCGGCCATGGTTGGCCAGTAGTAGCCCATACGTCGCAGTCGATCCTGCAACTTAGGACCGGGTTGATGAGCTCCGCAAGTCCCGTCATGAGCTTCTCGAAGAGCTTCGACCACTTCTTCGTTGGACAGGCATCGAAGGAGGAGCCCATCGAAGGAGCGTCGGTACAGCGTTTTAGTGGGTGTATCGTAGTAGAATCGAAGAGAGCGTCTCCTGACCGAGACGGCTTCCTTCGGGTCCTCTGGAAGGATTCCGTAGACAGCGAAGTCGATGAACGGGAACCTCCAGTCTCGGACATTAACACCAGTGTTCGTCGGCATGGCGTGAGCCACTCGCCAGCATAGGTTGTTTCTAGGACAAGTCAAGTCTCGGCCAGTTACCGTGACGTAGTGTTGAGTTCCAAGGGGCACTGCCAATGAGGCTGCGAGGCCAGCCAGAGCATCGGCCTCCAAGTTTTGTAGACGAGGTACGTGTCCGATGAAGAACCCGGTGAAGGTTGAAATGATGTTCAATGCAACTTCATGGTAAGGGATCAGATCTTCATGGCGAACCTCGTATTGCCCCCGAATCTGGTTTACGACGAGTTTTGAGTCGCCATAGGCTTCCAGATGATCCACCCCCAGCTGTTGTTCCAGCTGGAGTCCCATGATGAGCGCGTTGTACTCGGCAACATTGTTGGAGCACGGCTTCGAAAGAGAGTATGCACGCTGGATGACCAGCTGATCGGGGGAGACTAAGACTACCCCCACTCCTGCGATAATTTGGCCTTTGGGGCCTGTTCTTGAAGCGCCATCGAAAAACATCCGCCAAACGAAGCTTCCTTCGGTGACGTTTGATTCTTGGACCTCATCCGGGATGTCTTCATAGAGTTTCGAGGATTCCGGGATGGGGTGTACAGCTAAAAAGTCAGCCAGAGCTTGACCTTTAACAGCTTTTTACGGGACAAACACCATATTATACGGTGTTAGCAAGATCGCCCATGTGGCTAGCCGGGAGTTTAATGATCCTGGCTTCGTCATGAGGACTCTGAGTGGATTGACTCGGGAAATGACATGAATTGTCTGGCCCGAGATATAATGGCGAGTCTTCTGGATGGCAAACACCAAGGCCAAGCACTCATATTCAACGGGTTTGTACCGGTGTTCGGCCCCGATGAGCGTTCGACTGAGGTAGTAGATCGCTTGCTCGTAGCCTGTATCGCTGTTCTGAGCTAGCAGAGCGCCAAGGGAATGATCCATGGCACGGACGTAAAGGAGAAACGGTTTGCCGGCGACGGGTGCCACCAGGACTGGTGGGCTCGTCAAGTAGGCTTTGATGTCGTCGAAAGCCTTTTGGCATTCCTCTGTCCAGACGTAAAGACTCCTTCTTCATGAGCTGAGTAAAGGGTTGACATTTACCGGAGAGGTTTGCTATGAACCTCCGGATGTATGCTAGACGTCCCTGTAAGCCCCGAAGTTCTCGAAGATTCTTCGGAGGGTCCATGTTGAGGATGGCTTTGGTCTTCTCGGGATCAACATGAATGCCTTTCGCCATGATGACAAAGCCCAAGAATTTGCTGCTAGAAACCCCCAGGAAGGATTTAGCGGGGTTCATTTTGAGTTGATGTGCCCGCATGAGATCGAAGACCGTCTTCAGGTCCTGTAGGTGATCTCCTTTGAGGCGGCTCTTGACTGCGATATCGTCAACATAGCATTCGACTGTCTTGCGAAGATGTTGACAGAAGATGGTGCTCATAGCTCGTTGGTATGTTGTACCGGCATTCTTCAAGCCGAAAGGCATCACTGTGTAGCAGAAAACACCCTTCGGAGTCCTGAATGACGTGTGTTTTGCGTCATCGGGGAACATCTTGATTTGATTGTAGCCTGAATACCCATCCATGAAGGACATACGTTCAAAGCCACATGTGTTGTGGATCATCACATCGGTGATTGGAAGCGGGAATTTGTCCTTCGGGCAAGCAGAGTTGAGATCCCTGAAGTCGATACAGACTCGTATCTTCCCGTTCTTCTTGGTGACAGGGACGACGTTGGCTACCCAATCCGGGTGTTGTTCCTCACGGATGAAGCCGTTGGTCAAAAGTTTGTCCACCTCCAGATCGATGGCATTCATGATGTCTGGACGAAAGCGTCGCTGTTGTTGTTTGATAGATTTGGCATCAGATAAGATGTTCAACCTATGCATTACGATCTGTGGATCGAGTCCCGGTATGTCTTCGTAGCTCCAGGCAAAGATGTCGATATACTCTTTAGCTAGCTGGATTAAAGACTCTCGGTCTTCTCCTTCTAGGCTTTTGCTGATAAAGATGGGTTTGGCAGAAGACCCGTCCCCGAGGTTGATCTGCTCAACTTCGTCTTCGGTGGGAGGTTCACGTAACTCAAAACGAGATTCCTATTATTCTCCTAGGCGTTGAGCCCAGGGTTCCTCTTCGAAGGGTTCCGGCGCTTGGTCTTCGCCTTCACCTTTTTGAGGTTGTGCTGACGTCATTTTAGCTGACAGCACTTTCCTGAAGACTGATCCGATACTGGTATCGGAATCCCAAGTCGATGCTTCAGATAAGTGGGAATATTTTACGTCTTCTGCGTCTGAACTCTCTGGAGTTGATGGCGGCGTGACATAGCCTACCCCCCGTCGAGTCCGATTATAGTAGTCCTGCGGCTTTCCCTTAGGTATCGGAAGCCGAAGAGGGAGACATCGACCCTTGCCGTAGTTTAGGCCTTTGTTGCTTTTCAGGTCGTAGCCCATCTTTTGGATGATGTGCTTTGCCGTATCCGTGTACCGATAGACTTGTACTCTGCCGGTATCAGGTTCTGGCTCGAGTGGCGGGAGGTTTTGATGACGCTCGACTTTGCCAAGGATGATGGATCCTTCGTCTCGGCTTCGTGGAGGGGCTATGAAACAGACTCCTTGAGACGGGACTACTCGATTTACATGATGGACGGTCGTTATTTGTATTTGCAACGACCGTAGAGCGTTATCTAATGTATACATGGCATTCCAGTGTGGAAGACAAGAATAATTAAAAGACGCTCTATTATTGATAAAATACGAGATCTTATCCAGTGGGATTACATTGTCTAAGGAGGGTGCATCTACATCAGCAGAGGTATATTCGCCGAGCTCCTCATCTGTAAGCACTGGGGTCGGATCAGGAGAGTCCACCATAGCTTTGACTTTGGGGTCTGAGAGGGTTATGTGAGCCCTCTCTGGCATCTTGGATGACTGCGGCGGCTTGCCCTTAAGACGCACCTTCAGAGGTGCCTCGGCCGTGCCTCCAGTGAGTGGTGCCTTCCCCAGTAATTTTGCCACCAGGGGAGCCGATGTTTGAGGCGGCTTTCCCTTGAGGTGTATCTTCAGGGGAGCTTCAGGAGTCGGTGCTTTTCCTGATAGCTTGATGCTCATTGGAGGCACCTTCTGGGGTGGTTTGCCCTTCAGTCGGATTTTCAAGGGGGCGTCGGGAGTCATCTCAGGTTCCATGTCCGGCTCTGTTGCCGTCTTTGCCTCATCATCAGCATCGTTGGCTTCTTCCTCGTCAAGTGGCTTTTACAAGTTGGAATCGGTGAAGTAGGCTTCATTCCCTTTGAAAGGATCGATGTCTGCGAACTCCGTCCGGATGACGCCGTTGGTGGATACATATTTCATGCATTGGTGGAGCGTGGAGGGCACCACCATGTACTCATGTAGCCATGGTCGACCGAGCAGGATGTTGTAGTTGACCTCGGCATCCACCACATTGCAAGTCACCTCAGTTTTGAGGTTGCCGATGTGATACTTCAGTCGAATCTTGCCCAGTGGCTCGCTTTTGCTAGCGTTGAAGCCACTGATGGTTGTGTTGGAGGGCGCCAGCGGTACATTGGGATCCCCAGTTTTGATAGCAGCGCCTTCGGGATGATGCTGAGGAAAGACCCCGGATCGATCTGAATCCGGCTCACCTTGACTGAACCGATGTACCCTGTGTAATACAGCGGCCGGTTATGTCGGTGGTGCTTGAGCAGCATGTCTTGTTGGGTGAAGTTATGTTTGGGATAACTTCATCCGCACAATGACAGTGCGCACAAGTAGTTGGGAGGTCTTCAGGCTGCTTGACCTGACTGAGAAAGAATTCGGCATCCTTCAGAGCTTCACAGAGAGCTTCTCGGGAGTCTTTGGAAAGACGCAGGAGCTCAAACAAAGACAAGCGTGCAGGAGTACTGTCCAGTTGTGCCAGTATGTCGAAGTTGTGGGGCTTGGCTAGCCCCGAAGCATTCTCCTTCCGTAGAGGTCTGTCGAAACGGGCCTCCACCTGCTTCTGCTTATTGGCTGCTGAGGGCTTAGACGGGCCCTCCTCAGGGATAGTGCCAGGAGGCACCACCTCGACGGTAGCTTCATCGGGCTGGGCATTCTGTTGTGCACGCGTCTACACTGGAAGTGCCTATTCCGTTGAAGAAGAGACTGTGCGGCAAGACTTGATCTTCCTGCCTTTTGATTTGGAGGTAGAGCGTACCTCCGGTTGAGTCACCTCGGAGACGAGGTCGGGGTGAACCCAGAGGACCTCTCCTCGAGATGTGGTGAGTGGGATGAGTCCACTCGCATTGTCACGGGTAGGTGGTAAGTTCACCACCTCCATTGTCGCCTTAGGGATGGGGACGATGCCATCTTGTGTGGTAGTCGGCGGCAAGGTGCCGAACTGAAGTGACACCACATTGGCTGACACCGTCTTCTCTTCATAGTCGACGGAGATTACATCCGCATTGATCATGCGTTGGATGTAATTTTTGAGGACGTAGCAGTCCTTGGTCGGGTGTCCGACAAACCGATGGTAATGACAGTACCTCGGGTTGTCCACTTTCCCGACTTCATCGGGCCGCTTTGGGTCCGGCAGCTTGATCTTGTCACCCTGCTTCAGTATTTCAAAGAGTTGCAGGATGTCTTCGTCATTGAATGAATAAACCTCCTTGGGTCTCGGTGCCAGTGGAGGCTTCTGAGTAGGCACAGATGCGCCTTTCGAGGCATTAACAGTCAATGCCTGTTTCCCTTTTGCTTCTCGTTCGGGGTTGTTGGCTGCAGACCTTTTCCCCTTATCATCAAAGGCGGGAAAGCTGACACCCAGAAGACGTGCATTGGCCGCCTTCTTTTCTGCGGCTTCAGCTTCGATGATCAGGGAGCTCCAGTCGGGAGGGGGAGTAGAGTTGAGCCAGAGCTTCACTGCAGGCAGCATGTTCATGCTGCAAGAGGAGAGGAGCGCATGTTCTGGCATGCCTGGAGGTAGCCTGAAGCAGGCCTGTCGGAAGCGTTCGATGAACACCCGAACCATTTCTTTCTCTTTCTGGCATATCTCTATGAGAGATGCCATCGTCATGTCCTTCCCGCCGTCGTAGAAGCGGTCGAAGAAGAGGCGCGTCAGGTCGTCGAAGGACGATATGGAATTGTCGGGGAGGCTGCAGTACCAGTCGTACGCCACTCCTTTTAGGGCCCCAACAAAGATGCTGGTGAGGAGCGCGTCCTCCTTTGGGAGATGCTCCGTCTGTGACTAGAAGTACGTCAGGTACCGACGCGGAGAGTCCTTCCCGTCGTACGGCGTGAGTGTTTGTGGTTTATACTTTGGGGGATAAACCACCTTGTTCCACTCGAGGGGATAAGGCTGGGGAATGCCCATCTTCTGGCGCTCCTCTTGCCTGTTCTTGGACTCGAAGCGCTCCCGCAAGTCCTTGATCATTTCGACCACATCCTCCGTGGAGCTAGGAGTCGGGGAAGGTGGTACCATCTGGAGTGGAGCGTTTGAGGGATCCGATGTCCGGGGTGCTTCTGTGTCTGAGGGTGCCCGTTGGAGGGGCACACTCGACTCTCCGTTGGCTCCTGGGTCGGGACCGGTTGAAGGTGTTCTGGCCAAGGCCGACCGTATATCAAACACTGCTTGAGTCAGCACTTGCATGGAGGCAGAGAGGGTTTTGAGTCCTCCCTCTAACGAGTCTATGCGCTGGACAATGTCCTGCGACGGCGCATCAGACTCGAAATCACCCCCAGCCATGTATACTGTCATGACACGGCCGGGAGTGGATGGATTGGTTGAGGCTTCGCTCTCGGCCTCACTCTCATGTGGGGGAGTCGCCTCTCCTTCTTGGCCACCCCCAGCCACATTCTGGAGGTCATTCTCGACGGGTGCATCTGCAAGGGCCTGATCGCCCTCAGCTCCGTCTTGAAGGGCCTCTTCGTCTCTACCCCCAGCCGTGTCCTGGGGGACATCCTCGTTTTGAGGGGCTTCTGGGAGGCTGACTTCGCCTCGAGGATGAAGATCCGCCGCAGCTGTGCTTTGGACATCTTCGTCTTCGGAAGGAGGCTCAACAAGGGTCTGACTACCCCCAGCTTCCTCCGAGAACTTCTTCCTCGACCGAGTGCCTTCGAACACTCCAGAGGCCAAGACAGCTGCCTTGGTTTTCCTCGGCTGGCTTTTGGATGAAGATGAAGAATTGCCAGTCGTCTTTCGGACTGAGAAGTTGGAGATCACGTTGCATGAAGCAACCCTTGGCTCCTCTTCTGCTGACACCTTCGTCCCAAGGCGACGTCGAAGGGGTGTCGATGATTGCAGCCGCTGGAAGACTGACTGCCTTGGTGGTACCGCCGCCTTGCAACAGCAGTTGATGGTGACCACCGCACAAGTTTGCCCCGTGAGAGGCACATCGTGCTTGTTGGTCATCTCTCCTGACCGGCGCTTGTGAGTGATCATATTACGCAGGTCGTTGGAGGAGAGTGCTACCTTCACACCCCCTTCAGACGTATGGCAAGGCCAAACGTCGGGGTGGTCAGGTGAGTGCTGTACCCCCTGATCTAATACCAAGCAGGCATCACGATCAGTAGTGGGGGAACCACAACATTTGAAGTGACTTGAACGGACCTCAAACGCACAACCAGAGGAGGCACGGGAGTTCAAGACCACTGAATTTGCCTCACTCGACTTGGTTGTGCACGCAGTAGATGCGCCCAAGTGAGATGAGGACTTTGAAGGTCGACTCGTTTTTGGTGCAGAGGCACCTAAGTCGACCTTGTACAGCTTGCCATCAGCAGCGCACGTGATTGTGAGCACGTGCTTCTGGCCTGCTGCTGGCATAGCACGTTTGTGGCGCATGGCCCGTGCCGCCTTGGATTTCTTCGTACTAGCCCGCTGGGGCGCATAGTACTCAGCATCCAAATTCTCCTCGCCATTACAGCGAGTGAGTCTGTCAAAGACAGAGGCTTTTCGTGGCGCATCAGAGGTGATGCGCGGGGCATTGGCTGCGCCCCTGCTCCGTCGACGCATCTTCCTCGCCTGAGAGGGAGATGGCTGGGGAACGTGGTCAGCCGCATACTTCCCCGAGAGATGCGCTGCATCAGCGGGCGCACCTTGGTTGCTGAGAACGTCAGCGGGAAGGGAGGGCTGGATTGGCACATTCCTTTCAGTGGTGGTGCCCGAGGCGTCGACTTTACGCACCCAGACTTGGCGGGTCTTCTTCGGCTTCAGCAGCTGCTTCGAAGGACTCGCACTTCCTTCAGAAATGAACTCCTCGTACGCCTGTTGATTGAGGCGCACGACCAGCGTCTTGTGGGAGGAGCCCACCTTCACGTCGTCGGCCTGTGATACGACTTTCTCGGAAGAGGAGAAAGAAGTCCCCAGCAGAGTCGCCAGCTTGTTTGCCATTAAAATTGTTTGATTGAAAACTTTAACACAAACAGAACAGTATTACAATATAGGACTTAGATGTAGTCCTAGGAGTACACTTTTATTTAATCTGGGTCCTTAGTACCAATGGAGCGAGTGGTAATGCGTTGACTCCGTTGACGGGCTGACGACGGTTATCGGTTCTCTGAAGGTGTAGATTGCTCTGGGTGCTGGAGCTTGCTGAGAGGAGGAAGACGTTGAGTGTCTGTATTTGCCTCTCTGGTGATTCTTTGTATGTTCCTTGTGGATTCTGTGCGTGGGTGAGAAGGAAATAATTCCTCTATTTATAGTTTTGCAGGCTGGCTGCTCATGCGCGCATGTAGGATACGCTGGTGTATGGGGACGCCACGTGGAGGTTGCTGATGGAGGCGCGTAGGATGCGCCCTAATCGAGGGTAGAATTCTTTATACTGCTGTTGTGAGCTGGCACGTAGCAGAGGAGAAGATCTTTCTGTTGCTGAAATCTTGGATGAGTTGAGTCAAAGGACACGTGTCGTCGACTCATGGCTCGGAGATCTCGGATTTGGTGGGGGGAAGCGATCTGGTGAGCTGCGCCTTGGATTGGACGCAGGAGGAGGCTGCGGCTTATAACCTTTAGGAGTTACGAACCGTTTGGGGCGCATGGCTTTTGAGGCGCATGCAAGCGACTTTCTTTCTGTCTTTTGGGACCAGAGAGCAGTCTGAGGCGTATGGCTTTTGAGGCGCATGCAGATTTGGACGCATGGCTGCAGGAGCGCATGCGGGTGGTTGAGTGGCCACGTGGCAGTAGCCGTCGGAATAAAGTTATGATGATGCTGACGTTGCCGACGCTTCGTTTTTTGGAAAAGCTGTTAACTGTTCAGACTTTGGGAGGTGTGCTGCCAACTCTGTCAGTTCAGCATTTAATGTTTCTGACATTCGATGGACAGCTGAGTGGGCGCATCGATTGGCGTTCCACTCGGTATGGAGATGTGTGGGGGTGCATCCTCTGTGATGCGCCTGGTTCTGAAGGGCGCGTCTGTGTGATACGCATGATGCCGAAGGGCACGTCTGTGTGATGCACTGTCTGGCTGGCGCATCCGACATGTCTTTTAATGATGCGGCTGTTTCGCTCCTCGAGTGCTTTAAATAGCCGTTTGGCTGAATTCGAGGCGTCCGGTTCATCCATTTAATGCAAATTCATTGCACGGAATTCGGAGAGCCATCCACTTGGCACGTGGGTTTGATCTGTCCGACCTATAAATAGTGGCATGGAGAGAAGGTTTGCTCCTCGTTCCCTCACGTACTTCCAACATGAACTTGGATATTCGGGTGCATTCTGTTGACGAAGTGCTCCCGAGGGTGAAGATGAGACGCCATGTCGTCATTGATGCACTTGAAGGTGACTGTTACATCCAAAAGATGGAGTCGAGGGCTTCTGAGGCAGGCGGAAGCTGCCTGTTGCATCCAAAGATAGGGATTCTCGGGCCTCGTCTCCGTTATTCCGGAAGAGCCGCAGATCGGAATTGCGGTGCTAGGCTCTTTCTTCCTTCAAAGTGGGCGTTGCCCACTCTGATGGGTTTGGAAGCTGCTCCTTAGTCCGTGGTTTCGATCACGGTCTTCCTTCGCCTTTGGAGGCTCTTTCGAAGCCTCCCCTGGCCATAGATTTCGGTGCTCTTCTCTTCCTTGGTTCCAGCCAGAGGGTTAAATGCTTTGTTTAGTCGAAGCACTTATCAGGTGAGCCTGGCTGGAAGAGCAACACATAACTGGGCTGCTGAAGGGATGCACATAACTGAGCTGGATGCACATAACTGAGCTGCTGAAGAGATGGTGGGATGCGCCTGGTTGGAGGCGCATGGTATCTGCTGCGCCTAACTGGCGGCACATGGTGACTGCTGCGCCTATCTGGAGGCGCATGGTGGTCGCTGGCTATAGACTTAGGATCTTTCTTTTGTAGAAATTCTCCTTTGTACCACCTTTTCTAGACATGTAATAGACTTTTGTATATAAATAAAAAGTCCTTTTTCAAATGTCTATGCTCATTGACTTTGCTGTGAAGTGTTCTGTCCAAGTTCTGGCGCATGTAGTGTCTGGCGCATGGGCTTTCTGGTTGTGAAATTCCATGCTTCTACAAGTATTTCGTGAGAGATTTCAGACCAAGTATTTTAATGTTGTAGCCCGGTACGATCTACAGACGAGGTTCACTAATTTGAAGCAGATGGGCAGGACGGTCGATGGATATGTGATCGAGTTCTCCAGGCTTAGTCGGTTTGCTCCCACCTTGGTGGCGACCGAGTTCGACAGAGCTCAGCGGTTCCAGCAAGGACTGCACCTGGAGATTTTGCTGGCGGTAGAGCAGTTCGAGCATCAGACTTTTGATGCAGTATTGAGAGCAGCTAGGAGGCATGAGTATACCTCCCAGAGGATTGTGGACCAGACCAGAAGTCGAAAGCGGTCTCTCGGCCAGATGAACCAGTCTTCAGCACCAGCCCCGGCAGCCAGGGCTTTGACCATTGGAGCTCCGAGGTGGGCGGCTTCCGTTGCGTCGATTCAACATTCGACCTCGGCATATCCCCAGCAGCAGCAGAAGCAGTCTTCTGCAATAGGTTGCTCTCATTTTGGAAAGTCAGGGCACATGGTGTCAGAATGTCGTAGAGCACCGGGTTTGTGCTTGGTTTGTGGGACACCGGACCATATGTTGGGAACTGCCCGAATAGGGGGAGTTCATCTTCATCAACCTTTTCTAGTCCCTCGGTTAGGGGGGCAGCCCCAGTACCAGTTCAGCAGCAGTAGCGGTACCCGTTTTCGAGGTCCTTGTCGCCTCAGGCCCAAGTATTTCAGCAGCAGAACCCCCAGCAGTATGCACAAGTCCAAGCTCAGACCCAGAACTGCCAGAGAGGTTTCCAGCAGAGGGGACCAGCACCCGGAGGGCACGGTCAAGTGATGGCTTTGACCGTAGAGGAGGAGTTAGCATCAGGTGAGGTAGTGGCAGGTACTATTCTCGTTAACTCCTTTCCAGCATCAGTATTGTTTGTTTCTGGTGCATCACATTCATTTATGTCTTCACGATTCACGACACGGATAGGGCTGGAGCCCGAGTCATTATCAGTAAGGCTCAATATACTTACTGGTAACGGACTTGTGGGAGTAGATAGAGTATTTTCCTCGTGTCGGATCGTAGTTAGCGGTAAATAGTTTTCTGCTAAGTTGATAGAATTCCCGATGGCCGATTATGATGTGGTCTTAGGGATAGATTGGCTGAGGGACCAGTATGCTAGAATAGATTGCCATATCAGCAAGATTATTTTTAGTATTCCTGGTGAGCCAGAGTTTTTATTTTTCCGAGACAGGATAGAGCCTTCTCCTCCAGCATTCCAGATGGCAGTTGCAGCGGCAGTCCAGTTTCTCAGAATTGTAGAAGAGTTTCCCGATGTTTTCCCCGAAGAGCTTCCAGGTATGCCACCAGAGAGAGAGATCGAGTTCACCATAGACTTGATCCCCGGGTCAGCCCAGTGTCAGAGAGAGTCTACCGGATGGAGTCGTCAGAATTGGAGATCTTGTATAAGATGATTGAGGAACTCAGGACCAAGGAATTCGTCCGTACTAGTGGATTGCCTTGGGGATCCCCGATGCTTCTTGTGAGAAAGAAGGATGGTACGTCCAGATTATGTGTAGATTATCGTACCTTGAACTCAGTGACAATCAAGAACAAATACCCTCTTCCGAGGATAGATGACTTGTTTGATCAACTCAAAGGGGCGTCCTATTTTCGAAGATTGACTTACGGTCAAGATACCATCAGATCAGAGTTAGAGAGCAGGTCATCCCGAAGACGACTTTCAGATCTAGATATGGACATTGGGAGTTCCTTGTTATGCCATTTGGAGCAACCAATGTGCCGGCTGTATTCATGGACCTCATAAATTGTATCTTTATTCCTTATTTGGATCAGTTCGTGATTGTGTTCATAGACGACATCCTGGTCTACAACAAGAGTGAAGCAGCACATGAGCAGCATCTCAGAGTTATCCTCCAGATTCTCAGAGAGCACCAGTTGTATGCAAAGTTCAGTAAATACGAGTTCTGGCTCGACCGCATTTCATACTTGGGTCATATCATCACCAGAGGAGGAGTAGAAGTGGATCCCCAAAAGATCATGGCTATTGAGACGTGGCCAGTATCCAGTACCGTTGCAGAAGTTTACAGTTTTCTTGACTTGGCCGGCTACTACGGGCGATTTGTTTCGAACTTTGCACGGATTTCAGCCCCTATGACCCAGTTGACCCGCAAGGATGTGCAGTTTGCTTGGACCGCAGAATGTCAGAAATCTTTTGAGAAGTTGAAGCGAGGCTTGATGATGGCACCCATTCTCACGCTTCCAGATGGGACCGGGGGATTCTAAGTGTATTGTGATGCTTCAGGCAGAGGTTTGGGATGTGTTTTGATGCAGTATGGGAAGGTAATAGCTTATGCGTCATGTCAACTTCGTGATCATGAGAGAAATTACCCGACCCACGACTTGGAACTGGCAGCAGTAGTGTTTGCACTTAAGCTTTGGAGACACTACTTGTATGGAGATAGGGTGGAGATTTTCACCGACCACAAGAGCTTGAAGTATGTGTTCACCCAGAAGAATCTTAACATGCGTCAGAGGAGATGGCTAGAGCTGCTTGTGGATTATGACATCAACCTGTAGTATCATCCTGGGAAGGCCAACGTTGTTGCAGATGCATTAAGCAGGAGAGCCGGAGTTTATTTTCTAACAGCGCAACCAGAGTTATTAGCAAATCTTCAGAAGATGGGTATAGAAGTTGTCCTTCCTACCAATGTAGCATTGATGGTCAGTCTGCAAGTTCAGTCCAGTATAGCTGATAGGATCAGGTTAGCTCAGTCAACAGATTCTAAGCTTCAGCGACTCAGAGCAGAGTGTCAGGTAGGATGAAGACCATAGTTATGTGTCCATGAGGATGGTATACTTCGACATGGGAGGCGTCTTTGTGTACCCAGTGGAGATATCATGCAGGAAGTCATGGCAGAAGCTTACAGTTCTCAGTATTCGATTCATCCGGGCGGTACGAAGATGTATCGTGATATCCGGCAGCATTTTTGGTGTATGAAGAGGGAGATAGCCCGGTTTGTCTCTCGGTGTTTGGTTTGCCAATAAGTTAAAGCTGAACATCAGAGACCGGCTGGGCTTCTTCAACCTTTGCCGATCCCAGAATGGAAGTGGGAGCATATAACCATGGATTTCGTGACTGGATTACCTAGGTCCCCAGCTGGTAGAGATGCTATTTGGGTTATTATAGACAGGCTCACGAAGGTGGCTCACTTTCTCCCGTTCAGAGTTGGTCAGTCGACGGCTCAGCTAGCAGAGATGTACCTCAGGCAGATCGTCAGATTTCACGGTGTACCAGTCAGTATTACCTCGGACAGAGATTCAAGATTTATGTCGCACTTTTGGCGTAGTCTGCAAGAGAGTTTGGGAACTCACCTCCAGTTCAGCTCAGCTTATCATCCGCAAACAGATGGTCAGTCAGAGCGTACCATACGAACCTTGGAAGATATGTTAAGATCTTGTATACTCGACTTTGGTGGTTCATAGGAAGATCACCTGCACCTGGTGGAGTTCTCGTACAACAACAGTTTCTAAGCCAGTATCCAGATGGCACCGTTCGAGGCACTGTATGGTAGGAAGTGCAGATCCCCGCTAGCATGGGACGATGTTGGAGAGAGGCAATGCTCGGTCTGGAAATAATTACTCAGACAGTTGAGGTGGTCAGAAAAGTCAGAGATCATCTTCACGTCGCACAAGATCGCTAGAGCCATTGGGCCGATTCTCATCGGCGCCCTCTTGAATTTTTCGTCGACGACCATGTATTCCTCAGGATCTCGCCTACCAGTGGCATCATTCGTTTCGACGTACGGGGAAAACTTAGTCCTAGGTATATCGGGCCATTCGACATTCTAGAGCAAGTAGGAGATGTGTCCTATCGTCTTGCTCTTCCGTCGTCGTTGCGTGAGGTACATGATGTCTTCCATGTATCCCTATTGCGACGGTATATTCCGGATCCGAGTCATGTCCTTGATTATTCGGAATTGGTTATTGGTACCAACCTTTCGTATGAGGAGAGACCCGTATCCATATTGGACCAAAGAAAAAAGATACTCAAGAACAAGACTATCAAGTTAGTCCGTGTTGCTTGGGGTTATCACTCTTTGGGTGAGTCAACGTGGGAGCGTGAGGATGACATCCGATCGCGATATCCTGACCTGTTTGACTCGTGAGGTATAATATTTTCCTTATACCTCAAGCCTTCGATTCCTTGCTTGCATGATTGATTGTTTGATTGATTGCTTAGTTTTATCTTGCCTGTGATTAGTGTAGCTTGCTTAACCTCTCTAGCTGTCACGACCCGCACCCGTTTTTTTTTTTTTAAACGGATACGAGACGTGTCCAAGCCAGCCTACGCCGCAGTGTCGGCGGTAGAACGCTGTCACGGCTATGAAGATCAAAATTGCTAATCATGCTCATTCACAAGAATTAATTTAACTTACAACAATCACAAGATTTACATTTACAGAAAAATATAAACTTGTACAACTATTGGAAAGACTACAACTTCGCTATCTAGCTAGTTTCTAGGCTTTGTCTGCAAGTATTCCCGTCAATCCCCAAGCTAAGTGAATCCACGGCTAACCTGAAAATGTTGGTTTCCAGTCAGGAATGGAACGAGCACAATTCACTGAATGCAATTTCAAATAAAGAAAATGACTATAAGACAAGGGTTAGGCATTAATCATGAGTTTTGAAAATAACAGTAAAGCCGTGAGAAAATCAATAGTAAAAAATAGACCAATATACTTTCCACCGTTAGAAGTACCTTTGACATGTGATCGGTCTGGGGTGCTACACCGCACGGTCTACGATGTCTACTGCATAAAATAAACAATGTCTACGAGATCTACTGCATAAAATAAACAATGTTTACGAGATCTACTGCATAAAAATAAATAATGTCTACGAGATCGACAATGTCTACGATATCTACAATGTCTACGATATCTACAATGTCTACGATATCTACAATGTCTACGGTCTGATCACACATCCTTGGTACTTCTCATTCCCGACTCAACAATTTATAATAGAGTATAAAAATCACATAACCAATGACTAATCAATGAAATATAGTAAAGATCAATATCGAAATGCAGACAATAAACTGTACTCGCCTGTGGTCCTTTGCTGGTAAAACCGACAATCTGAACTACTCAATGTGCCACTATAGTCAAAACCCGTACAACAGTCCCCGGAAGCTGAAATAAACAATACCAATGATCTCAGAATAGTCCAATTAGCTAGGATTGCCTATCCTTACGTCCAATTCTGGACACAGGTGCAAAACGGTAATTTTAGGTCAAAACGATGTCCGCCGTTGGACCCGCTTTGCACCAAAAAGCGTGTCAGAGTCAACGGTCTCTAAAGTCGTCAAACTACATATCTACGGATCCAGTTTTCTGATACGAACCCAACCGTATGTCCAGAGTTGGATTTTGGCGGGCCGTGCACAAAATCGTCCATTGAGTGGGACCGTGGGGCCCGCAAAACGACGTCGGATTCAACTGTCTCGGAATTGGACCAAACTTGGCATACAGGACCAGAAAAATGATACGGTCCTGTTGGCGCAAGTTTCGTCTCGATCTGACGAGCGTGCACAAAGTAATTGAGAAATTTGCAAAGTGCATGATACGGTGAAATTCGACGGATACGCATCAAATTCGTCGCGCACACGCGACCAATTTGAATTCCGTCAAAGCCCACACGACCACGAAGTCGTTACGCAGCTTTCAATGCCTTCGGTTCGTGACCACGTCGCCCGGAATGGCGGGACGCACGTCGTGTGGGACAATTTTCTAGTTTTCAAAACAGATTTTTGTTGAACTTTGAAAGTTGATTTCTTCGCACACAGTTGATAAAAATCGAAACTACAAATTAGGTTAGGAAGCCCTACATGTTTTCTAAAAAAGTGTTCAAATAGATTCCTAAAATTTCTATTATTCTGTTCTAGAATCCCTTTCCAAAACAGGTGATTGGACTGTTAAACGTCCTGTTTCGGGACAGGTTTTTCCCGAACTTCGGGCTCATTTTCCGATGCACACGACGCAAAACAAATCTAAGTATTTGAAGGGATTCGAAGTGGGTTATGCCGGGATCGTACCTGAAGAAACAGTTCTCCAATTGGTCGAGCGTACAACGTGAACGTGAGGTGCGAAGTCAGCCCCGTGGGTGGCTGTGATCGCTGCTGTGATGCCCTCACTCGCGCGCGCGCGTGTCGGCCGGCCGTGGCCGCGCGCGGCGGTGGCGCCGGCGGCGGGCGGGTCGCCGGAGGGCACACGTGGTCGAGGGTGGCGCGCAGTCATTGAGGGTTGGGGTGGGTCGCCAGGTACTGCTAGGGTTTATGAGAGATTTTGATCTCAGCCTCTCTCGCGAATATATATCCGCGGAAACGAACTCGAACAGAGTTTCTTCTCTGCGCTTGGGGACACTCGGCTTGGTCTGGGTTCACTTCCTGATATGTGGGCATGGCTCGTGGGGAGCCCAGCTGGGCTTAGCCCGAAAGGGGGCAGGGGTTATTGTTTTATTAGTTTTTTTTTCTTTTTCTTTTTCTTTCTCTATTAATACTTATGTATAAAACTTTATACACACACATATATACACTTAGATGTACATTTACATATACATATACACCATACACAATGTATATTTATATATACGTTTACGGACACACATATATTATATATATATTTATATATATATATTCACACATATACAATATTTATATATATACATGTATACATATCTTTACATACATATATATACACATACATATATACACGTATACATATGTATATCTATACACAATATATCTATATTTAATATTCATACACTCGTACGCATATACGTATCTATATATATATATATATATATATATATATATATATATATATATATATATATATATATATAATATATAACTATACAAATACACTTATACGCATATACCATATATATATATTTATATATTTGTATATACACACACATATATACATTTATATACATACTCATATCTATATATTTTATATATATTTATACACACATATCTCACTATATATATATATATATATATATATATATATATATATATATATATATATATATATATATATATATAAAATATATATATATATATATATATATATATATATATATATATATATATATATATATATATATATATATAATATATCACTACGTACATTTCTATTATTCATATCACTATATGTATTCCTATCTATATATAATAATATTTAATTGACAAAATGAATATAACCTATAATAAAATAATATTATATAATATTACCCTCAATAAATATATTAATAATAACAAATTTAATAACTCAATAATGGGGTACATGCCATTGCGTACCGTCCAAATCTCCAGAATATACAAGGACCCATTTATACAATAGTCACCGAATAACACTCATAATAATATTTATAATATTTAAATTATGAATACCTAGGAAACATTCATTAAACCATTATAACGAATTACAACATCCTCATACCAAATTCCATCAATACGATTGTCATTGGACATATCGTATGACTACATGGGCTTGGGCTTGCTTTGGGTCCAATCTGGACTAGTTCGGTACGACCGGGTCCCCTTACACTCAATAATACAATTACTCAATAAATAAACCATCGGTAAGGATTAAGTCGTAACTTGGCCTGGTTTTTCTAGTTAGGACACTCCTATGGCTCGGCATTCCCCTACCATAGCTAAACACTAGTCAAAACACGTCACTGTACTATCCGTGCCATGATTCTAGGTTGTCTGGTACTCCAAAACTCAACAATGGTTAAAGTCATCTACCGTAATAATTAACCAAATAATTATTTATAATAATCTAAATCGCTATTTAAATAAAATAAAAATATTTCAAAATTTCCGGGAAGGGGAGCTACAAATCTACCCACCTTAAAAATAATTTCGTCCTCGAAATTCTAACTCATAAACATGCCAAAATTTCAAACAAAAAATAAATAAATAAATAAATAAATCCACTATTACCACAATACCCTCGAATTTTAATTTCCCAGAATGTCCTCCTCCTAGTCATTTCGTAGTTATGAATCCGCGGGGACTTCTACCCACCTTGGGTCACACTACTCCTCACAACTAAAATCTATAATCTGCTAAACTTTCTACCAATAGTTACTTACGGCATACTGCCTCTATTATCTTCTCCTACCATTCAAACAATCCAAACTTTAATAAGCAGCACATTTACACAAGTAGCTTATAAAATATTGGTAAATTGTAATATGTATGACCATTCGCCACTCTACAATAGGATGGTCAGGAAGATAAAGAAAAATAATTGAGAGTGAATATGAAGCTCCCAGAGCGGTAGAAGGTATCCAATGGCATAGATAGAAAGAATGTCTTCGAACCACTGACTTATTTGCTAGATTTGCCACTCTAGTCCAGTCACTTGCTAAATCGAGAAAACCTTTATTCTTAGAGGGGGTTTGCAATCAGTGCAATACGAAAATTTCGTCCTCGGAGTTCTAATCAACATTCCAAAATAGGGCTGAATTTGAGGAATCAAGATTGTGGTCTTAATGGGTTCTCTATTTGGACATCAGTCGTTGGTTGGATGAACATTGGGTTTCAATCTATATGGACTTAGACAAGATCTCAAAGATAGAACTAGTTCTACTAGATTAGAGCAACGTAAAATAGGATTCTATCCAAGGGTTGAGCTAGTTGCCAGTCAGATTGGTTAGCTAATTTCCTAAAGTCTAAAATGTGCCTTCGGTGACTTTTGTGTTTAAGTAGCACAAGAGGACACAATTGAGTGGCATATTAGTGGCATGTGCATAGTGGGCTTCGAGTAGATCACAACCATATATTGGGTCGAAAGGTTTGAGTCTCTAATTGTAGTCGAAAAGTTTACGGTATTATGGTAGGGATTATCGCTAATCCTTTTTACCTGAAAGTCGTACCATAAAAATAGGGTACAAGGGGACGTGTTTGAGTGGGATATGATATACCTAGATGATGGTGGACTCGTCTAGATCTTCCATGCGAAATTTGTTGGAAGATAACGGTTGGTCTCATGCTCCGAATATTAATGACACAGCCGGGGACACAAAATGATCTAAATGGAAAGTGGGAGTCCATGGGGCACTAAATATTTATTCTAAAGGGAATTATTCTAATCACTCGGTAATCCTGGTATATCCTAAAATTTTAGAAGGCTTACATTCTACCCACCTTAGAGGCTAGGATATGGTGGCAAGGTTCCTGTTACAGGGCTGGCCGATGGTAGCTACACTTGCATATGCAACTATCGTAGTCATGGGGATACTCCGTATCCATCTATCAATTACAAGATTTTATCTTTCTAAATTAGTGAAAGACAAAACAGATAAGGAGTTCAAGAGAGATGTCACTGATTACAATTTCGTGATTCAAAAGACGAATGCATAATTCAAGAGGAATTGTCAAGCAATCGCGGATGAGATCTTGGATATCTCTATATCTCATTCTACGTAGAGTAATTAATGAAGAGCGAACCCAAATGCATCATGGTTGATCAGACCGTAATACAATGATTCTGATTTAGACAATATGTTAACGGGCGTCCCCAATAAACATATGTCTTGAATCAAGCTCGATAAAAGAGTAAGCTTGCAAAACTAGGCTGTAGTTACAGCGTTGGTCAAGAGAGTCAAAATGCGAGATTTTTGGAAAGAGAAAATAATTAGTTCGAGTTTTGAGAAAATCAAAACCTTATCTGGTGCTCTTGCTTATACCGTCTTCCTATAATCTTTCTATCCCTAAGGCCTTGGTCGACTAATGGGTTATGGACTTTTGAGTTCTATTTTCCAAGTAAACTTATTAGTGTCAGTTAATTCCTTGTTAATAAGTCACAAGAACTTCGGGTTGCTAGGTTGGGAGACACGCTATTCAACTGGCAGAACTTTCACTAGTTTTGGCTTTGGGTCTTATGGGACACACATGGCACTTTCCTTTCCTCTATAGTATCTCAAACTTGAAATCGCGTCTGGAATCATTTCACCGAGAATTATGTCTCGCCCATATAATCTGGCTGTGGCAACCCTTGGTTCCATGATTCAATTGTGATAGACTATTGGTACTCTATCTTACATTGACACGAGGGTATCTTAAGATCTAAGGGGGTCAACTAGGACATAGTTTTTGCAATGATCCATAACCTATAGTTCTTTGAAAAGAATTCAATTCCATGGGTTGTGCCTCACCAGTGCGCTGCTGGCTGCAGTGAACCCATATTCTCCACTCTCAAATAATTGACGACAGTGCGCTGCTGTCTAAACTTTATGGGTTAGCTAATATTTCTCTAACTATAACCGTGAGATTTAATGGCTTCTAGAGATTCAAACAAGTTGACTAGGAATAAAGTGTAGGTACTTGTCCTATCAGTCACAATACTTAAAATAAAACATGGAGAAAATATCTAAGGACGAATGCAATACAAACATTCTAGTATCTATCTCACATATATTTCAATGGTTGAGGGAAATCTTGAATCAATCTACCTCAAGATTTGTATGCAAATAACAGAATCAGAAAATTTAAACTAATTCCTTACCGCAACATAGAATTTAAAACAGGCAATTCTAACTCATGAAGTGATGTTTTTATCTAATAGAGTAAAGGAAATTGGACAATTTCTCAAGATTAGAACCTTAATTCTAGGAAAGTCTAACTTATCATGTGAATAGTGGACCCACATTGGATCACATTGTTGTACCAAAAGTAATAGTGTATCTGTAGAAACCTGACAATCTATCTAATTTAATAATTCTAAATAGCATGGCCTATCAAACATCCTTAACTACCCATTAATCAAATTAATAAGGGACTCCTATTCCTAGTCATTCTCCTAAATTAATTCAGTCCTAATTGTGAATGAGCATTTTCTTGTCGCAGGCTCGCAGTAGTACGACTAGGATACGCACTACCATGAGTTCGCAGTCTTTTGCGAAGACTGACCTGCATGGACCACCACAAAAACTTGTCACGACCCGCACCCGTTTTTTTTAAAAACGGATACGAGATGTGTCCAAGCCAGCCTACGCCGCAGTGTCGACGGTAGAACGCTGTCACGGCCATGAAGATCAAAATTGCTAATCATGCTCATTCACAAGAATTAATTTAACTTACAACAATCACAAGATTTACATTTACAGAAAAATATAAACTTGTACAACTATTGGAAAGACTACAACTTCGCTATCTAGCTAGTTTCTAGGCTTTGTCTGTAAGTATTTTCGTCAATCCCCAAGCTAAGTGAATCCACGGCTAACCTGAAAATGTTGGTTTTCAGTCAGGAATGGAACAAGCACAATTCACTGAATGCAATTTCAAATAAAGAAAATGACTATAAGACAAGGGTTAGGCATTAATCATGAGTTTCGAAAATAACAGTAAAGCTGTGAGAAAATCAATAGTAAAAAATAGACCAATATACTTTCCACCGTTAGAAGTACCTTTGACATGTGATCGGTCTGAGGTGCTACACCGCACGGTCTACGATGTCTACTGCATAAAATAAACAATGTCTACGAGATCTACTGCATAAAATAAATAATGTTTACGAGATCTACTGCATAAAAATAAATAATGTCTACGAGATCTACAATGTCTACGATATCTACAATGTCTACGATATCTACAATGTCTACGATATCTACAATATCTACGGTCTGATCACACATCCTTGGTACTTCTCATTCCCGACTCAACAATTTATAATAGAGTATAAAAATCACATAACCAATGACTAATCAATGAAATATAGTAAAGATCAATATCGAAATGCAGACAATAAACTGTACTCGCCTGTGGTCCTTTGCTGGTGAAACCGACAATCTGAACTACTCAATGTGCCACTATAGTCAAAACCCGTACAACAGTCTCCGGAAGCTGAAATAAACAATACCAATGATCTCAAAATAGTCCAATTAGCTTGGATTGCCTGTCCTTACGTTCAATTCTGGACACAGGTGCAAAACGGTAATTTTGGGTCAAAACGATGTCCGTCGTTGAACCCGCTTTGCACCGAAAAGCGTGCCAGAGTCAACGGTCTCTAAAGTTGTCAAACTACATGTCTACGGATCTAGTTTTCTGATACGAACCCAACCGTATGTCCAGAGTTGGATTCCGGCGGGCCGTGCACAAAATCGTCCGTTGAGTGGGACCGTGGGGCCCGCAAAACGACGTCGGATTCAACTGTCTCGGAATTGGACCAAACTTGGCATACAGGACCAGAAAAACGATACGGTCCTGTTGGCACAAGTTTCGTCTCGATCTGACGAGCGTGCACAAAGTAATTAAGAAATTTGCAAAGTGCACGATACGGTAAAATTCGACGGATACGCATCAAATTCGTCGCGCACACGCGACCAATTTGAATTCCTTCAAAGCCCACACGACCACGAAGCCGTTACGCAGCTTTCGATGCCTTCGGTTCGTGACCACGTCGCCCGGAATGGCGGGACGCACGTCGTGTGGGACAATTTTCTAGTTTCGAAAACAAATTTTTGTTGAACTTTGAAAGTTGATTTCTTCGCACACAGTTGATAAAAATCGAAACTACAAATTAGGTTAGGAAGCCCTACATGTTTTCTAAAAAGGTGTTCAAATAGATTCCTAAAATTTCTATTGTTCTGTTCTAGAATCCCTTTCCAAAACAGGTGATTGGACTGTTAAACGTCCTATTTCGGGACAGGTTTTTCCCGAACTTCGGGCTCATTTTCTGATGCACACGACGCAAAACAAATCTAAGTATTTGAAGGGATTCGAAGTGGGTTATGCCGGGATCGTACCTGAAGAAACAGTTCCCCAATTGGTCGAGCGTACAACGTGAACGTGAGGTGCGAAGTCAGCCCCGCGGGTGGCTGTGATCGCTGCTGTGATGCCCTCACTCGTGCGTGCGCGTGTCGGCCGGCCGTGGCCACGCACGGCGGTGGCGCCGGCGGCGGGCGGGTCGCCGGAGGGCGCGCGTGGTCGAGGGTAGCACGCAGGCATTGAGGGTTGGGGTGGGTCGCCAGGTACTGCTAGGGTTTATGAGAGATTTTGATCTCAGCCTCTCTCGCGAATATATATACGTGGAAACGAACTCGAACAGAGTTTCTTCTCTGCGCTTGGGGACACTCGGCTTGGTCTGGGTTCACTTCCTGATATGTGGGCCTGGCTCGTGGGGAGCCCAGCTGGGCTTAGCCCGAAAGGGGGCTGGGGTTATTGTTTTATTAGTTTTTTTTTCTTTTTCTTTTTCTTTTTCTTTCTCTATTAATACTTATGTATAAAACTTTATACACACACATATATACACTTAGATGTACATTTACATATATATATACACCATACACAATGTATATTTATATATACGTTTACGGACACACATATATTATATATATATTTATATATATATATATATTCACACATATACAATATTTATATATATACATGTATACATATCTTTACATACATACATATACACATACATATATATATACGTATACATATGTATATCTATACAAAAAAAAAAAAAATGTATATCTGTACACAATATATCTATATTTAATATTCATACACTCGTACGCATATACGTATATATATAATATATAACTATATACAAATACACTTATACACATATACCATATATATATATTTATATATTTGTATATACACACACATATATACATTTATATACATACTCATATCTATATATTTTTATATATATTTATACACACATATCTCACTATATATATATCTATATAATATATCACTACGTATATTTCTATTATTCATATCACTATATGTATTCCTATCTATATATAATAATATTTAATTGACAAAATGAATATAACCTATAATAAAATAATATTATATAATATTACCCTCAATAAATATATTAATAATAACAAATTCAATAACTCAATAATGGGGTACATGCCATTGCGTACCGTCCAAATCTCCAGAATATACAAGGACCCATTTATACAATAGTCACCGAATAACACTCATAATAATATTTATAATATTTAAATTACGAATACCTAGGAAACATTCATTAAACCATTATAACGAATTACAACATCCTCATACCAAATTTCATCAATACGACTGTCATTGGACATATCGCATGACTACATGGGCTTGGGCTTGCTTTGGGTCCAATCTGGACTAGTTCGGTACGACCGGGTCCCCTTACACTCAATAATACAATTACTGAATAAATAAACCATCGGTAAGGGTTAAGTCGCAACTTGGCCTGGTTTTCCTAGTTAGGACACTCCTATGGCTCGGTATTCCCCTACCATAGCTAAACACTAGTCAAAGCACGTCACTGTACTATCCGTGCCATGATTCTAGGTTGTCTGGTACTCCAAAACTCAACAATGGTTAAAGTCATCTACCGTAATAATTAACCAAATAATTATTTATAATAATCTAAATCGCTATTTAAATAAAATAAAAATATTTCAAAATTTCCGGGAAGGGGAGCTACACTAGCCTCTTAATTAAATTCCAAGGACGGAATTCTTTTAAGGTGGGTAGAGTTGTAACGCCCGTAGGTCGTATTACGTATTTTTGAAATACATGTACATATTTTGACTCATATTGTGTGTCTCATTGCATGGTTTATTTTGGCATTTCAATTGACAATATTTTGACTCATATTGTGTGTCCCTACCTACCACCATCCTCCATTTATTAACCCAACAACCTTTCTCTCCCCTCATTCATTTTCCCATTACTACTTTTCTTCCTTATTCATTTCTCCACCGACCACCCGCAGTAGGCAAGTGCAACTTGCTTCATGGATGAACTCAAATTTTGTTGTTCCATTGTCTTTCTCACGAGATTCTAAGACACTTTAGTACTTAGCATTTTTAATTTCTGTGGCTCATTTCATGTAGATCTGAGTTTTAGTATTATTGATCTTCATGGTTTTGATCTACTGGACTTAGTTGTTTTCGAAATGGGGAGTTCCATGTGGTGGGAATTTCGATTTTACGCAAGTTTGGCTCTTGAATGGCTATATTTCACCGAGACTCGACCGAGATGAGGCTTTTTTGAGCTTTTACGCCTGCTTGTACCGTCCTTGGAGAGAAGATGCAGTTTTACGCACACGTTATTACGTACTAGCGTAGTATTTAGTTTTTACGCACACGTTTTACGTGCCCACGTATTAATTATCCTTTACGCACATGCATTTGCGTGCCAGTGTAATTGCTTCTACACCGAGTTCATTCGAACTCTACGCAGGGGCTACTCCGCTTGGTTGGAGTGCTTGCTCGCGTAGAGCGTTTTCCCGCGTAGAGCTCCGCTCGCGTAGAGCGTTTGCTCGCGTAGAGTCTCGCCCGCATGCGGCTTTGCTAGCGTAAAGCGCTTGCTCGCGTAGAATCCCACCCACCTGCTCTCTTGCTCGCGTAGAGCTGCCTATCCTTATGTCTTGTCCGCGTAGAGCTATTTTACGCTCGGGGTCTCTTAGGCCTAGCGTAGTCTTGCTCGCGTAGAGACTTTGAGTCCCTATGGCGTACACCATTACCCTTTTATATCCTTACGCCTTTTTTTATGAACTTGATAATCACGAATTTATTTAATATGACTGGAATGATAATTGTACATGGCATGGTATGGCAAGTAACTGACATAACGTGACATAACGAGACATGACAAGTAAGCCTGATGGGAACTATTGAAAGTTTTTGCGACGGCTAGCATGACATGACAAGAATGAATGACCTGGACACCGTGGACGATTGTGTTTGTACAAGTGAACCAGTATCGTCTTGTATCATGTCTAGGGCAGGGACCCCTGAGTACCACGGTCAGGGGTACCTACTTAAACTGACTAAGGCTAATAACTAGAATAATCCATTAGTCATGAAAAGATTTCCCAGCTACAGGCAATCCCGTTATCTGGGTGCCCCATCATGTGATCTGTAGCCTGCCGTCGAGTAGGGCACATTTCCAGCACACTGTCATGTGTTGCACCCTTCAAGCTACCTAAGGGTACATGTGTTCTTTGGACAATGTACCCACATAAATTCAACCCCTAAATTGTGTTCGGATAGCCTGGATGGTCTGCAGGGCTTGTGGCTGTGGAACGATCTCATTGCATCTTGCTAGTAATTAGGCATGTGATAACCCTAGTTAGTTAAAGTATCAAGCCGTACTTATTACGTGACCGTGATTGATTGGATAGAGTCGAACCCAGTCTAGTCTTGTCCTGATCCTGTACAAGATCGTTAGCATGACCTGAATGCTTATGCTTACTTTATCGATAAATAGTGGGAAACCAAGTTCCGTTCAGATGAAAGGTTACAACTCGGTCCTTGTTTGGTTTACGGGTTGTAACTTGGTTATCTGAATAGTCCTATGGTTATCTTATCGTATATCATCATGATTTTTCATATTTCCAGTCTTTTATTATATAATTATATTTTATGCTAATTGCTGGTTTAGTTTTTAAGTGAAGCCTCCTTTGTGGCACTTGCTCTTTCTGGGATCTGACCCAGCTGGTTTTGTATGGCCAGATACCGGAGCCACTCCAGAGGATCTCCCTACCTTCCAGCCAGATGGTGACCACCAGGCGTAACCCTGGCAACGAGTGTGTTTTATTTTGCTCTCCCACTCTATTGTAAAAATATTCTTTTGAGGCGTTTAGCCGACGAGCACGTGTTAGCTCGATTGCACTTTACTTACTGTCTGCCTACGGGCTATAGCATGATGAACAAATCCTAGGGTTGATCATATATGACTGAAACTCTTGCTAGTCTTCATATTTTGTGTGACTAGCTTCATGATCATCCAAATATGTAATGTATGAGACGCCTTACTATTGTATATTTGGTGTTCTGACATCTTGTAACTATTATTACTTGCTTGAGATTGAGATAATAGGCTTGTTCATGACAATAAGAGACTGATGGCTTGTAGTTAAACCCTCATATATCTACACAGCCGTGACCGTATAGTGAGGTGGATTGCACTTCAATATACGTAGTTGGCTGTGTCCGCCTCCGCTCTCCAGTGTTCTGGTTTGTGGGGCGTTACAAACATAGTGTCGATTTCATGAACATCCCGACGCCAAGTATCGTGCCAAGCACGGTGCCTATGCTGCAGCCCAATCATAGGCCCAGATATTGTTACCGACTGGACATGGATTCAAGATCTAGACTCAATCCAAAGGCATACACGCGGTTTTGTCGCTATTCTGTCGACCCATCTATATGAATGGTTACTAGCAATGTCAAGCTATCTTGGACTGGCTCGGGGATATCGGACCGTCCCTCCGTGGGTAGCTAGCCTCGGAGGCACCGAATCACCCATGCAGTTATCCAGCATCCTACTTTGAGCCGCTATGTGCTTTCCCCGGGCCGACATGATCTCGGTGCCCCGACGATCATTCGAGAAGACTACACCTTGTCGACAAGTTGTCCAATGACCATGCAAGACTCAACTTGATCTACTATGTCCTTCCTTATTCATGATCATGCTTTCTAACTTCCTATCGAGACTCCCAAGTAGCGGAACCGATCTCGTGCACTTTCTTATCCAAACTTAGCGAGACTCCCAAGTAGCGGGACCGATCTCGTGTGCGAGACTTATCGAGACTCCCAAGTAGCGGGACCGATCTCGTGTACGGGACTTATCGAGACTTAGCGAGACTCCCAAGTAGCGGGACCGATCTCGGCAACAACCAGTCGCGTGGACTTCCTTTATTCGTGGCATACTCTTTACTAAATTGACCGTGGCTCGTACCTTAGACAGGCCTTGTTCTCTCGGCGACGCTATCGTTCAAGTCTTATACTTTATACGACGAGCCTTGTTCTCGAGGGACTACGCGACTTGACAACCGCAGATAGAGCGGGACAGTACTAGAAATGGCTTAGACCGACCGGCATAACTTTGTCTAACTTATTTGCGCAACGACTTGACGAGCAAAGGCTACGCCAAGCTTTACATCGAGGGAACGTGCCGTGCACGCGATCGACTTGAACAACCAAGTTCTCGGGTGCCTAGACTTAAGCCACAAGCCATGCAATACGACTTAACCCACGGGACATACGAAGGCTATGCCAAGCCTTGGACGACGGGACCGTGCATGCTTTATCAAGCATTCATGCGGGCGATGCCTACGACTTAGGCTAATTCGAGCGTTGGTAGAAAACGACGGGACCGTGCATGCTTTATCAAGCATTCACGCAGGCAATGCCTATGACTTAGGCTAATTTGAGTGTCGTGGCAACTTATCAACTTAGGCCAACTTCCTTCTCCCAAGCCACGGGACGAAGGACCGAGTGTCATTCAAAAGCACGCTGAGCCGACTTCTAAGCAGACCGTGGGACCATTTTTCATGTTCTAAGACATTTCGACCCGTCGGGATTATTTCCTTAGCTATGTGGATGCGTCTCTTTTATTATCAAGCCTAACTTGTGCAAGTTGAAAATATGTGAGTTATTAAGTGAAAGCTAAGATGAGGCAAGTTCACCGAAACTATCCCACCTGAGCGAGGAGTCGCCTCGACCGAGCGAGCCTTCAAGCAGCCGTTGCAAGGCTAAGTCCGAATGCCGTTGGCGTTTTGATTCTTCCGATTGACTTTGCGGGGCGGGACACTACAGCCCACACGTCCGCGAAGTCGATACGCATCTTTCGATGCTTTCGGTTCGCGACCACGTCACCCGGATTGACGGGACGCACGTTGTATCGAGGGTTTTATTGAATTTTATTGATTTAAAACTTGGATTTTTCCTAATTTTCAAGAATAGATTAATCTGTACACAGTTTATGAAATTTAAAACTACGAAATAGTTTTCGATCCCCTATATATATGTTGTCTAACATTTCCTTTAATTACTTTTGACAGAAGCTTACTGGATTGCTCGAGATTTGCTCCCAAACAGGGTTACCTGGATTGGCTATATGTCCTATCTCGGGACAGTTTTTTGTCGACTTTCCGTCGAATTATCAGGCAATCTGATTCGTATAACTTAAAACTAATTAGAGGATGTTGAAGTCGGTCAGGTTGACTACTGTAACGCCCCAGTCCCAAATACTTGAGACTAGATACGTATCATGCCAGCTGTATCCATACGAGTAAATATACAGCTCGTATGTATACATAAGCTGTAAAATATAGAAAGCCAAGACACTAAATCTCATCCACAAAGATAAATGATAATATAAAAGCAACTTTGAGTTTGTCATGTATACAATCGTTGGGCGGAGACAAAGTCCACTTCCAACTAATTTAAATAGAGAAGAAATATATAAAGAAAGTGATTGGTCGAGTGAAACAAATGACGAGTCCAAAAGCAATAATCACGAAGGATAAAGCGCAAGTCATGGCCTTAGCTAGAGCATCTGTAAGAAATCACGAAAACACACACCTGGGAAAAAACCAGGTCCTCAGAGGGACGTAACAAGACACATAATATCATGCCGATAAACTGAATAAATGAGCTCAACAGAAAAGTATGCATGAGTAAAGGTTCCTACCCATTCTAGGTGATATGCACTTTGAGGACAACGTTCTACGCAGGGGCTGTAGGCTCAACAGAGTAAATAAAGAGTGGCAGTAAGTAGCGCTCATCCGAGTCACTATTGGCCTTGGACAGAAGGTAGTGCTCATAAGATTCACCCTCGGCCCAAAATGTGTGTAAAAATAAAATGTAGCCCCTACGCTAATAACTGTCCCCTCCCCCCCAATGATACTATACATGCGTCGTCTTCACGACACTGTTTAATCCTTAATAACCGCCAAGTCTTCTACACAATCTATTGACAGTTATATCCTAACGCACGGCCTGTACGCACCGATGTACGGTCGGTACGCAAGTCCGAAGCTATATGCGACTCACCACTCATACACAATCCGTGGTACATCGTGACAGTTTATGAGATGCACATACGGTGGTCCCTTAACTCTAAGCCAATTGCATAAAATATAATAATTTGTATCTATATATAATTTTGAAAGAACAAAAATAAGAAAAAGTATGCATGATATTGAGCAAGAAATTAAACAGTAAAGACAAGGTGTCTTGCCTGGTGTGTCGCCTGGTGTGACGTCGAGTGTGGTGCAATAATCCGGCAAGTTTCGATTGTCCAATAACCATGCTCGGTGTTTAATGGTTCGAGGTTGCGAAAAAGTAGGAAAACATGATTTAGTCATAAGTAAAGTTGACAACTAGCGGAAATTTGAGGAGAAGAGTATTTATATTATTTTAGAAATTTTTTCTACTACTTTAAAAATATGTTTCCCTTAGTCAAAAGAATTTTGTAGAAAAATACTAGAACTATTTTTACTAGTAGAATAAATTTTTAGGTAAATATTATGAGATATAAAAATGAGACATAATAATCATAATAATAATTATAATAATAAAAATTCTAAAAATTAATAATAATAATTAATATAAAAATACTTGGAACTATCTACCTTATATATTTTATAGGAAATTAATAATAATATAAGAGTATAATAAGTAAACTAATAATATGATAATAATGATATAATAACAATAATAATAATAATAATAATAATATGATAAATTGATATATACTGTAATAATAATACTAATAATAATAATACTTAAATCCCTAAAACCATCGGCTCAATCCCCATTTAACAGAACGAGAGAGAGAGGGTTAGGAAAGAAAATTGAAGGAGAGAGAGAGGGAAAAATCGAAAGGGAAGGGTTTACCAAGGGGCGGAGGCTCTGGGCGCCGGCGCGCTCAGGGCGGCGGTCGGCGGCGAACCCGCGGCGGAGGAATGAGCCCGAGGCGACGCAGAAGCGGGGCGGTGATTTGGGCGAAGGTGGCGCTGGGTCTCAGCGCGCGGAGGGGCGCGCCCGCGGCTCGGCGGCTCGGCGGCGAACCCGCGGTGGTTGGAACGGGCGAGCGCCGACGCGCTCAGGAGGTCAGCTTTGGCGGGTTTTTCGGCAAGGGGCGGAGGTTCCGCCGCTGCGGCGGTCGCCGGAGGTGGCTCGTCCAAATCGTGGAGGAGGAGCCGGCTTCGGAGGAGGCGTGTTCACCGATGAGGTGCTCACGGGCGCAGATTCGGGTGCTGCGATGCGGTGGAATCTGCGGATCGACGGAGGCGGTGCTCGCCCGAGGAGGAGGAGTCCGGCGTTTAGGGTTTCGCCGAGGAAGGTGAGTAGATATTCGGGATTTCTTGATCTTCTTCTTCTTCCTTTTTCTCTTGTCGTTGATGCCGGTGTTTGGGTTTGGGGGCGCCGCTGGCCGGAGATGGCCGGGGCGGTGGAGTTGTTGGGTAACGGGGGTGGCTTTCGCTGATGGCAATGGTGATGGCCATCCTAGTTGTTTGTGGCGGTGGGGCTTATCGGATGACCACGGTGGTGGCGCTAATGGTGGTGTGGCGTGGATAACGGTGGTGGTGCGGGTGGTTGCTGGGATTATGGTGGCGATGGCGGTGGTCGACGGGGATTAGAATAGGGTGTTGACGGTGGTTGAGGTAGTGTTGTAACGAGTACGTGTCCTGCGAGACACGGAATGGGTCGGCGTTCGGGGTTGTCGGACACGGAGGAGATAATTGTATTTGTACTAATATGGATATAGTGGATGGGACGGGGACACGGACACGATGCACGGATTTGATGGAAATTGTGGATGGTTGTGGTAGAGAATTATGGAGGAGTACCTCTCCTTTTATAGGAGGTGGGAATTCCCATTAGGATATAGATTAGGATGATTTAAATTCCCCAAGAGATAAATTCCATACAAATTTAAATTGATTTAAAATCTAATTCAAAAACCTATCTTTAATTTAAAAGCCATTTAAATTAAGGCAAACACAATATTTTTTAATTTAAATTATCTAAATAATTCAAATATTTAGTAAAACAAAATTTAAAATATCTTTTCCAATAGATTTAAACTAGATAAATCCCCTTATTAAATTTGAAAACTCATAAAAATTTGATAAAAGCAAATACCAATTTATTCATAATAAACTAATTTAAAAATAACCTTTTTCCAAATAATAAAATAATAGTATTTAATAATTTCAAAAATAAATTTAAATTCATGTACTTTATATGCAAAAGAATATTTGCCTCAAAACATAGTTTTCCAAAGCCACCATTTATATTTGTATAATAAATAAATATCCTTTACGACAAATGAAATGATCAGAATTTGAGAAAAATCTATTGTGGCGCCTTTTTACAATTTCAAGCAAAATATATTATTTATCATATAGTATTGAAAGCTATATTTCTATAAAAAAATTTCAAATATATGTACCTCGCACATATTCGCATTTGACGAGCAAATACAAAACGTAATTCGCGCTGACGTACAAATACGAATAACGCGAGCTCGTACGTGACGTACAATTACGAATATAAAATCAAAACCAAATTAATTAAATAATAAAAAAATCATAGTAGAAATTTTAGGGGGTTTACAACTACATACCCGAGGAAATGGCTCATCAAAATGATGAGCGTGCACGACGAACCACCGTTGCGAAGTTGCCTTCCGCGACTGCAACTGCTGTTGTCGCACGCATGGCGCGCGCGCGGCCGGTTCCCGTGCCTGGCCGGCCGGCGGCGACGGCTCGCGACTGCGCGCGAAGGTCGGGGCAGGGTCGCCAGGCTGGGGGTCGACGGAGGTTTGCTAGGGTTTTATTTTCGTTCTCGATCTCTCTTTCTGTCTCCCGATTATATATACTAGTCTCCTCACGGTTGGCTCTCGGGTTGAAAGCTACTGAACGTGGGAAGGTTTTGAGAATGGCTCGACTTCGTGTGAACTTGGGGGATGCCCTGGCTGTGCTGGGCTAGGCCTGGGATGCTTCTTTGTTTTAGTTTATTTATTCTTTAGCTATATACATATGTATATATTTCTATATTTCTATATTTATGTATATATATATATTTCTATATTCCTATATATATATATATATATATATATATATATATATATATATATATATATATATATATATATATATATATATATATATATATATATATATATATATATATATATATAATCATGTGATGACACATACCTATATACATAAATAAATATTCCATAGCCAAAAATGTATATATATTTCATTTGAATATATGAATACTAACGATATTATTTTAAGAATAATAGAATAATAATAATAATAACATAATAATAATAATAATAATAATAATAATAATAATAATAATAATAATAATAATAATAATAATAATAATAATAACAATAACCAACTAAAATGACCAGCAAGAGTTTTTGGTGAGCATATCATATCCCCATCTTTATTTAGCCCTAAAAATTCGTACAAATATTCTAAACCATTATTTAAATATTAATAATGAACTATTAAATATTTAGAAAATATTTCTCAAGTCCTAAAATAAATAAGAAATATTTGTACACACCTAAAATGTCTATATGGTCGGTTTTGGTCTTTCTACATGCCTACATGGGCTTGAATTTGGTTCGGGTCCAGTTTGGACTAAATTGGCACAACCGGGTCTCCTAAAATCATAATCTTAATTAATATATAATTAATTAATCTATAGGGGTTAAGTCGCAACTTAGCCTGGTTTTCCTAGTTGGGACATACTTATGGCCCGGCCATCCCTACTATGGCTAATACGCTAGTCAAGACACGCCGCTGCACTATCCGTGCCACGATTCCTAGTCGTCTTGTACTCTAAAACTCAACCATGGCTAAATTCATCTACCGTAATAATTAACTAATTGATTATTTATAAAATTCTAAAAATCACATTTAAATCAAATAATAATATATAAAAAAATATTTCAAAAATTTTCGGGAAGGGGAGCTACAATACCCATAAACATAGTTAGATCATTGCGCTAACACATATTATGTGCATTTGATATTTGCTTAATCTCACGAAGTTGGTAACTTAATCTCGTGCAGCATGTACGGTTCAAATTTTCTTTGTGAGTTTTGGTTGACACTTTCTATTTTTGTTGCGCACATGTCTTTGAATTCCAACAAAGTGGTATCATAGCTCTTGATTCGAGAGGACGACGTTATGACATGGCTACGGGAAAGATTAATTCATCCATGATTACCGTCACAAGGAAAATGTGGATGATTTTGAAGTCAAAGATGAAGGATATGCTTTATTGAGCGTAAATCTAAAGAACACGTCTTCTGATGACTGAAAGAAGGTCGATTGGAAAACCATTTGATTCATCTGTCAATGGTTGGACGATTTATTTTTTTTATCATATTTCCATGGAGAGTTCGTGAAAGAAGCTACGGAGAAGATGCACTCGATCATTGTACGAACGAAAGATGGTTGACAATAAGTTGTTTCTTATTTGTTAACTCGTCAAAGTAACGTAGGGTGTCTCGATGGCACAAAATCTGAATGAGGTTCAAGGCATTAACAGTCAATTGCCGGTAATAAAGATGACTATTGGCGATGAACTTCAGGCCTTACTACTCTTGAATTCTCTACCAGACAAATAAGAGAGATAATAAACCACCAAAAATTTAATTTAATAATAATTTGTGGATCGTGTCATGTCAAATATCGGAACAAATATGATATTTTAAACGAATTTCCCACATTTGTGACAATTACGATAATTGGGTCGATTGTATTAATTGAGCTCAGTATCAATATTCGTGTCATAACAAATATATAATTATGCGTGTTCATGTTGACTTAATAAATTATTATTTCCAATTATCATTAGTCAAATAATTAATTTTAATTTATGATTACTCGTGGAACACCACATGTCCGTGTCCATAAATTGTTTCACATGATTAAATTTCCATAAAAATTGCTTATTTCCATTAATACTACTTAGTCATTATTAATTATTAATTATTATTGTTTCATATGGGCATGAATGTTTTTATTTGGCCATCTTGTTTAGGCTATTGGATTTATGTTCTCCATTTTCTAGCGAGGATATCGATAAGAATTGATTGAAACTTTTGCATGTTTAAGTCAGAATGAGTCATGTCACGTCCCATATTCGAACGAAGAGTGAGGTATGACATGGTCAGTGATGGAAAAGTGAATGTATTTTTGACTTGGATAATTAATTAATAATAAATGTCTTGTTAAAAGTTTCAATAGGCAACAATCTTAAGACAATAATTGTTTCTGTTTTCTGATTTTGTTTTCCTAGGACGCTTAACTTGGTTGTAATTTTGATATATTCTAATAAAATATAATATTGATGGAACACATCTCCATTCTGAATTTTATTTTATTTTTTACTTAATGGTCTGTTACTACTATATTATAACAGACAAAATGTGCGATGTTGAAAATACTATGATGATCACCTCTACTCTTGTCCACATCGGACAAGGTGAAAAGTCGAAAAATTAAAGAAATGATAAATTTATTATTTTGGGTCTACCAGATAACTTGTGGGAAGAAGTTGTACTTATAACCAGCTACCTTTTAAATAATGTGTCACATAAGAAAAATGATAAGACCCCATATGAACTATGAAAAGGAAGAAAACATTTATATAAATATCTCAAAATGTGGGAATTATATTTCCATATGGTGATTTGGAAGAAGAAATTTCTTGTACGACATTATACATTGTGATAGTCAATCTGCTATCGCTCGGTAGGGCACAAAGTCATATTTATAACGGTAAATTTAGACACATTCGGAGACGTCACAATACTGTTAGACAACTTCTCTCTAATGGCATAATCACGATTGATTATGTAAAATCAAAGAAAAATCTTACGAATCCATTAACTAAAAGTTTGACAAGAGAGCAAGTATATAAGTCAACGAGGGGAATGGGCTTGAATCCTATGATAAAAGAAATTTTATAAAGGAAAACCCAACCTATTTGATTGGAGATCCCAAGATCTAGGTTTAAAGGGACAACCTAATTATGTAAAATTCTGAAATGACACTAACGAGTATTTTACTCCTACCATTCTCTAGGATGACAAATAATAGTGTCGCACGTAAAGAATAACTAGGGTAAGCTTTACTTTTAATGATTCTTATGACTTGAAATTCAAGTGGAGTATAGCAGGATACTCTTATTATGAAGTTACTTATGTGAGTGTGGAAGTATGGCCGCTTCTATTAGAATTATAAGGCTGAATTCTCTAAGAACACTTATGAAACCGGGCACATGTTCAGGGCCAAAATGAAGAAAAAAAATCAATAGAAGCAATCTTGGTCGAAAAAATTGTGTGATATTTATTGACTCAAGTTTACAACAATAGCTGAACAGTTCAAGACATCATGTTCACTAGATAGCTAGTAAAGTCGATAAATATTCGCAAGGGAAGGTTCAAGGCCAAAAGCTACCTATCCTGATACAATAAATTTTCAAATGATCTTTCTCTATGTATGCATTATGTCTGCATTGTGTCTGTATTTTATCTGTATTGTGCACAGTCAAATATTCATTCATGTGGGGATTGTTGGAAAAGTGAATGAAAATTGACTTAGGAAATTAACTAAAAATGTTTTAATTAATTTCAATTGGTGTCTGTTGGAAAGGTTGTGTCCCTTAAAAATATTGTGTCTGTTTGAAAGAAAGGGTGTATCCCTTCCAAACAATGTGTCTCTTTATATTTTGTATCTCTTCACCCTTATAAAAGGATAGTCCTATGAGTGTTTAAATCAACAAATTCATACATCAAGCATTTAGACCAAGAGAGAGACTACCTACATTGCTTCGTCCAGTTCCTGCGATTGAAGTACTGCTATGGAAGGATAAGAAACGTTGTATCCTGGAATACTAAGTCACCATTCAACTATAAGCACCTGTGCGGGACGAATATTGTCTTAAGGACATTGAACTAAGTTCAAGCCTCGATCCCGATCTGATTATTTATTTATATTATTTATATTTAATTCTCAGTTTGGAAAATACGAAGTTGAAAATTTTACTAATAGTCAGCATTACAGAGTACCCAGCACGTCTATACAGTCAATATTTATAATACAAAGGGGTTAACTACAAGCAGTCACAAACCACTCCAAGAATACGATGAATCGAGTACATAACATCTCATCTCATGCTACGTTACCTACAAATACACCAGTATCATATCCGTGATTGTCGTCTATAAAGCTCTAGGATAGGTTACATAGTTAACTACCAGGACAACATTTATGTAATGACAATATTACCAATGTAAACTTGTTTATATCCTTGTTATTATCAAATGATGTAACTCCTCTTCCCAAAAAATTTTAAAATATTTTTTATTTATTTATTTGATTTAAATGTTGATTTTAGAATGTTATAAATAATTATTTAGTGAATTATTATGGTAAAGGATTTTAGTCATGGTTAAGAATTGGGGTACAAAGTGACTAGAAATCGTGGCACGGATAGTGCAGTGGCGTGCTTTGACTAGCGTGTTAGCCCCGGTAGGGAAGGCCGAGCCATAGTGATGGTCTAACTAGAAAAACCAGGCCAAGTTGTGACTTAACCTCTATAGTTGTTTTAATTATTTATTAATTAATTTATTGACGTATAGAAGACCGGGTTGTAGCAAACTAGTCCGAACTGAGCCCAAGCCCAGGTAGTCATATAGTGCATCCCAAGACGTCCTTGTAGACATGCATTGGGTAGTAGCATTTTAATTTAGTAACCTAGTAGACGATTTTCACAAAGTGTGGTTATATATATATATATATATATATATATATATATATATATATATATATATATATATATATTATGAGTCCTTGATATTAAATAATGTTTTATTGGTAATTTGGTAAATAATTTCTTTAACAAGTATGTTGGATTTTGGGATTTACATAGATTATATATACATGTGTATATATAGAGGTATATTTATAGTATATGAATATTAGGCTTATATATATATGTAACAATATAATTATATTTCATTATATAAATGTTAGTATATAAAAGTAAGAATTCTATATTGAAGATATTGATTTTACTTAAATGTTTTATTGTTGGTATTTGTATTTATGGCATGAGTGTATATATCTACTTAAAATTGTATTGATGGAATAATATATATATATATATATATATATATATATATATATATATATATATATATATATATATATATATATATATAATAAGACCCCCCCCCAACAAAGCCAGGCCCATCCAAGTAATCCAACCGCACAGTTGCACCCTATCCCATCCCAGCCTGAGAGCGTGGGTGTGTGTATATATATATATATATATATATATATATCATTATATATGCACATATCGGGATAGAGATCGAGAGAAAGAAAATGCAGCAGCAGCAGCAAACCTAAAACCCTAAGCTGACGGTGCGCACCCCAGCCACCCTTGGCGGCCGCCCAACGACCGCGTGCCGCCGCGCGGGTCGCCGGACGACAGAGGAACCGCGTGCGCGTGCAGGACAGCCAGCAGACACAGCATCAACATGCTGTCTCGAGCCCAACTTCGCGACGACTTTTCGTCGCGTATTATGGATCGTTTCACGAACCAATTGACCAGGTGTGTACACAACCTATATGTCTTCTATCCCATTTAAATAGATTCATTTGTCATGCGCTAGATTTCCTGCAAAATTGACACAAAGTCAATCAAATATCTGTTTGCAAAACAAGGCATATGATAGTCCAAACCTCCATGTTTGGAGTTGAATTCAGATCAACCTATTAGCAGTTACTGAAATATATTTGAACAATCTTTTAGATCATATATAGGAGCTCAGAAATCATTTTGTAGATTTGAAGTTCATTAAATATGCACAGAGAAATCAGTTTTGGAAATTTAGAAAAAAAAAACCATCAAAAAACTGTTTCAAAAACAGTTTCAGACAATCCAAATGCCTTAGTTGGAAGATCGATTCTGGTCGATTCATCGATAGTATCAAAAATCTAATTAGACACACTTGAAGACAACATGTAGGAATTCATAACCTAATTTGTAGTTTCAAATTTTATCAACTGTGTGCAAAGAAATCAGTTTTCAAAGTTCGAGAAAAATAGGTTTAAAACAGTTTTCAAAACTTTGAAATTCACCGATACAACGTGCGTCCCGCCAAACCTGACGACATGGTCGTGAACCGAAAGCATCGAAAGGTGCGTATGGAGTTCGCGGACATGTGGTCTTTAACGAAATTCAAATTGGTTGCGTGTGCGTGACGAATTTGATACGTATCCGTCGAAATTTACCGTATCGACCTCTGTGCAAATTTCTCAATTACTTTGTGCACGTTCGTCAGATCGAGACGAAACTTGTGTCAGCGGGACCGTATCATTTTCTTGGTCCTGTATGCCAAGTTTGGTCCAATTTTGAGGCAGTTGATCGGATCGCCGTTTTGCGGGCCCCACGATCCGATTCAACGGACAATTTTGTGCACGGCTCATCGAAATCTAAAATTAGACATACCGTTGGGTTTGTATCATCAAATCGGACCCGTAGACATATAGTTCGATAACTTTAGAGACCATTGACTCTCGCACACTTTTCGGTGCAAAGTGGGTCCAACGGCGGACACCATTTTGGCCCAAAATTATCGTTTTGCCCCTGTGTCCAAAATTGGACTTAAGGACATGCAATCCTAGCTAATTTGACTATTTTAAAAATATTGGAAATATCTGTTTCAACTTTCGAGGACAGTTGTGAGATTTGAACTTTATGGCTTACCAGTTGACGGTATCTTATTGGTTCTTCGCGCTACCACCAGGCAAGATACCTTGCCTCCCTCTACAGTTCATTTACATGCTTATAGTCTTTCATTTTATATGTCATTATTCAGTTATCTAGTTGATTGGTTTATATGCTTTCTTCATACCACGTATATCAGCTTATTTGTCTTACTTGTATATCACCACCTTTCATGACTTGATAGTGTAGTTATACCGGACTTGTCCCTATTATAGTTCATGCTAGAGTTGTCCTTATATGTGTCATGACTAAGTTGTATGAGTCGTCACCTGTACCTTGACTGAGGCGTGTCTATGAGTATGTGTAACTGAACTGCTATTTCATGGTATCGATTTCTTGCAACCTACGAGTCCACACTCGGGGCGAGGGTTGACCGTTTGCACCTGCGAGTCCACATTCGGGGCGAGGGTGATTGTCTTGATCTGTTTGCACCTGCGATTCCACACTCGGGGCGAGGGTGATTGTCGTGAACTAACCCACGAGTCCACACTCGGGGAGAGGGTTAGTGATTAGTTCAAACCTACGAGTCCACTCGGGGCGAGGGTTTGGTATTCCATTGATCTCTTATTTACTTATTCTTTCAGCAGTTCATTTATGCGTAGTAGTTCCCGTATCTGTGTCCATAGTCACTTGTCAGTAGCCACTTGTCAGTTCCGTCTCATTTTCTGTTTATATCCTGTTTATATTTCTATGCATGATAGAACTATTAGATAGACATGTTTATATGTATCTTGCTATGTCCCCTGAGGACCTGATGATCTCTTCAGGTTTAGCGATTGCAAGGAGTTATTTAGTAGTTCTGGATGACGGATGATTATGACACTTATGGGTTTCAGATGATTACGATATTGCTTGCGAGATTCAGGTATTGATATCATGTTTATTATCCAGCTCGTGCTTTCCTTTCATTATCATGTGTATCCTATTTGTTGATTCAATTGATAGACTCTTGTTATATTCTTTGGAGTCTTATCGGATATTATGCTAGTGGGCTGTAGACCACGACCCATAGTTGTTCATTCATGTTTATATTACTCTTGTGGATTGAAATATAGATTGTATTGCCATGATTTGGCAGCATACCATAGCCTTGACAGCATTTACGTATTCGGGTTGGGCTGGAGTCCACTCGATACGTAGCTGGCTTGCTCACAAGCTCGTGCCCGAAAAGCGGGTGCGGGTCGTGACAAATCATCTTCAAGAGTATAACCGAATTTAAACATGATATTGGTACTAGGTCAGTTAACACGAGTTTCCAACAAATTTTGGGTCGACCAGATTTATATCTTGTCTTGGACACTCTAAATTGTCTTGCAATTTGGATTGCACAAAATATTGCATAATAAACCAAACATTTGAATGCAATTGATATTATATTACATGGTTTAATTACATGTTCCAACCATGCAATTCAATTACATTACGATTACAATTACAATTATATTACAACGAACCAGACAAAACCTAATGTAGATTAGAAGCTCACTGTGAACAATGACCAAATGAACACAAATGAGAGCATGCAATATAAATTCTAAAATAAATCTTTATTATGATGTCTCTAACAAACTGTACAGTACTGAACCATGGAGTTCTGAAATAGTTCATGTAACACTAGAATATCCATGGCACATCATATGTCGTCCTTGTAAATAAACATTCTGGAATCAAGAGGTAAATTTACAACACGATCAAGCATATAGTTTCGACCTTCGCTTTAATCTAGCAACTCAATTGATTTTACGGTTCTCGTCAGAACAAGAACATGATTTTTCAATCATCTTTCGTATGGAAAACACGAGGTGGACTATTACCATCAAGAGCAGCATGATCGACTCGCTTCTCAGCTAGTCTGTTATCTGAAAGTATCAAACTACCATGCAGAACTGGTAAATAGATTCAAAAATGATAATTTGCCCGCGGTTTGTAACTGTAAGCGTGACTACTGACCGACGTAGCGGCTGGCCATTGACCCCCTGCTATCTCCGGATTCCACCCGGACCAGGGGGCCAATGGTCGTCCGCCACGTCGCCGGCGGTCACGTCCGCAATTACAAACTGCATGCAACTTAGCAGCTCCAAAATAGATTACATATGCAAATACCCAGAATCAGAGAAGAGAATAATCTAATAGGAAAAGAAACTGTAACTTAAATCCACACATAAACTTAATAACAAGCGCATCACGTACACATTTAACTTATATATATATATATATATATATATATATATATATATATATATATATATATATATATATATATATATATATATATATATAGAGAGAGAGAGAGAGAGAGAAACTATCCTGGCCAAAAGAAGAAACTATCCTCTCCGGGGGTTCCGGGGGTAACAAAGGAAAATAAAACTATCCACCCTGGCTTACCCAGGGGTAAACAAAATGTAAAGAAGGACCTAAACAAGAAACCCCTACTGACCAGGTAGGTCCTTAAGCAGGGCGTTGCTGGCCTCATGTGGTAGATTGCAGGTGTGGACGAAGATCTGATCGATTCTGGAGTCATATGCCAGAGACGCCAGAGCTTTGGCCACGCTACGCCAGAGCTTTGGCCATTTAACTAATATATACCTACTATCACTATCAAGCAATCCTAGCAACTTATTCATGTTTGTATGGCATGTACCAATATACATAACTGCTCAAAGTTGATCACTCTCTTTTCCATCATAAGACAAAGTATGAGTATTTGTAGGACTTGTAGATTTAACATTTGTCTGGAGGAAAGGTATACTAAAAAGCTTCATTGTTCATATACAACATTCATAAGACGTTAGCTACTATTTACAAAATACTGTTGAGTACAATTCACTATTTTTTAGTAAGATGCATTTTATCTGATAAATGTCACATCATCAGGGGAAGCCAACAAATGTATTTTATATGTTGGGAATCGGACACGCCCTCCGGCGCTTCAATACTGTATTTGAAACGTTGTCGCAGCGGAAACTTAGGCCAACCCATCTGAAATAATCAGCTCCCGTCTAACGGATACCAAGCACAGATAAAGATAAGTATATGGCAGTCACTACGTCACTTGGAAAAATCTAAATCTCTATAGCTCAGATGAAATTACAAGATAGACAAAAAACAATGTTGAACTTCAACCCTCTCACCACACTCAAGAAGAAAATATATTATAATTGAAATCGCTCACAAATCCGTAGCAATCTTCCTAACCGAAGTTGACTACTCCTCGATTAAATCTCTTCTTCCTTCTGTCTTCTGTCTTGTATGGCGAAATCCTAAGAGCAAAGTGCGGACTTTCTCTTAGATCGCTCTTAGATATCCTGTGGACGATCACCCGAATCTTAACTTTGTGCTATTCTTTGTGCCTCCACCCTCACCCATATATATAGGATGAAAAAAATTCTATTTTTAGGTTATAATAGGATTTTCTAAATTGGAAACCCTCAAATAAGAATCTTAATACACCTAAGGTAGCCCATCAACATCCTAATTTAGATTATAATATGATCTCCTAAATAGGAAACCTTCGAATAAGAATCATATTATATCTAAAATAGCCCAGCATCAATTATGGACATCTAAATCAAATTAAATCAAATATTCAATCAGATTTGGACTCCATAAATATGCTATTATCAAATCCAGACCGAACTCCAATAATATAGACAATCAGAACCCCGAGATCAGTGGGATGATGGTGACTAACAAGCTTCATGCCGTCTTTATGCCACATCATAAATTCACCAGTCATTCTTCAAAATTAGCACCTTCAATCAGGCCTACCATAAGGAACTAGATTGACAACCGCTAATGTGCCAATTGAAAGTCTACACTCAGACATCATCTGATGTTTGACTGCGCATCGAGCGAGACCATTCTGTTCTATTATGAATGAGAGAATGTTTTTAATCAACAACATCTACTCATATCAAGTTTCGTGTCATTTTTTAACACAGCGATTATTCCATAAAATAAAGGTGCTTATCTGGAGTGGGACGCGCCAAAGCAACCCAGGACTCGGCTCAGTACTAAAGCGTTGGCACCTTCTTTTTAAAGATCCTCGATATATTTTTCATTCATACTGTACGACTATACATTGGAGCTCTAGTGATCATATTGATTATCTTGTTCCACTGGAGGTCAAGGTTTCAGAGGAAGAGATGAGGGGACTGGGTGGGTAATAGGATTACCATCCTTTGATAATCATGCAGTTTTTTCCCAACTTATTAGGCATTGTCATATGCCAACTTTCTTCAACTTGATGATATCTTTTTAGTAAATTTAGACAGCTTCATTGTCTTTTAGGACAACCACATGGATATGCATTTTGCAAGACTTTTGTACAGTTCAGAGGATTAGATCAACTTAAAGCTCTATCTCTTAGTCTCACTTTCTATCCTAATTTCTCATATTTCTAGAAAGAATCTCAACTCTCATATTTCAGGTACACTCATGCTTGGAACATGTTAAAACAAGGTTGGGTCATCTTATACAACCAGACCATGAAAAATGCTAGCTTTGCGACCACAATATTGAACCGTTACTTTAACTTCATGGGTATTCTATTGTCACATAATGTAGTGCTCCGTCCTCTCAGTCAATCGGAAGAATCAGAATGCTGACGGCGTTCGAACTTAGCCTTGCAGTGACTTGCTCGGAGACGTCACTCCGTCGAGGCGACTACTCGCTCAGGTGGGGTAGTTTCGGTGAACTCGCCTCATCTTTGCCTTCACATAATAAATCACATATTTTCAACTTGCACAAGTAGGCTTGATAATAAAAAGACGAATCAACATAGATAAGGGAATAATCCCGACGGGTCGAATTGAGTTAGAATATGAAAAGGTCCAACGGTCGGCTTAGAGTTGGTGCACGGCGTGCTTTGAAAAATAACACTCGGTCCTTCATCCCGTGACTTGGGAGAAGGAAAAGTTGGTCTTCGACACAAACTATAAATTAGCCTAAGTCATAGGCGTCGCCTGCGTAAGTGCTCGATAAAGCATGCACGCTTCCACGATGGAAGGCTTGGCATAGCCTTTGCTCGTCCTTTGGGTTAAGTTGTAGGCTCGATTAAGTTAGACAAAGTTATGCCGGTCGACCTAAGTCATTCTAAGGACTGTCCCATGTTTTATACGGTCGTCGATATTACTTGGTTTCACGATCGTAAGGCCTGTCATATAGAGTATGACTTAGGCAGTGGTGTTGCATAGAGTTCAAGTTGGTTTAAGGTACGATGTCACGGACTTAGTGTTTTAAGGCACAGGTCACGGTTGATTTATAAAATTTTGGAAAAAGGGCTTCAAATAGTTGTTCCTGAGTTGAAAGAAATGATAGGGCAAGAAAGAAGAATGCTCGCGACTATGGGTCGTCGAGACGGTCTCAGATTTGAGAAGTATTGAACTTGGCCCTGAAAGAGATGGTAACACTAGAGGTAGAATGGCCGTGTGAGACGTCAGTTTGAGTCGAGTCTTGCATGGTCATAGACAACTTGTCGACAAGGTGGGTTTGTCTCTCGAACGGCGACCCGGGTGGCCCACGGGACCGTTGCAATAGAGACATGGTAAGCAGTGCTGGATGACCGCACAGGTTAGTGCAGAGACTTCCAGTAGAGCTCGCTACTCGCGCTGGCAAGTGCGGCCGCCTAACTAGTTATGGAGTCCAAGATGGTTATGGGAGTCAGTGACCAATTTATATAGATGAGTCGGCATGGCGGCAACCCGCATGTGTGCCTTTGGATTGAGTTGAGTTGAATGTGTGTATACAGTTAGAATACGATGTTTGGCCTAAGATTAGGTTTCAACGTAGGCGACGTGCTTCGGCACGAGATGTAGCGTCAAGTCTTAAGTTGTCGACATATAAGTTGCATAAGTTGGATTTGAGTCACCTTAAGTTTAAGTCAGGAAACATCGCAAGTCAAAGTCGGTCGAGTGACACTTAGCCTACAAGTCTTGATTGGGTCAGTTGGTGATTAAAGTAACAAGGGCCGCGAGGCGGCGATATGGTTAAGTCATATTGAGTTGCGAGGCACGGTACGATGGATTTGTAGCACGGTCACAAGGAATTGGGTACTATCGCGTAGTTGCGTCTCTGATTATGTGCCGAAAGACAAGCACGACTTGATAGGTTACGTTGTTGTTGCAAGCACGGGATGGTCTAGAGACACAAAATAGGTTAAGGCGTCTGTCCTAAAACTGATCCTAAGACATGAGTAGAAAGACAATTATAAGAAGGGACTATGTTGCACAAAGTAAATCAAACGTGTTGGTTTTGTATGGGTGGACGAGGAGCTCATTCCACTAGTACAGTTGAGTACTGACACCAACACAGTGTTTATGTACAGGCACAGGTAGAAGCTCGTGGCGCGGAGCTCGCTTGGATGCGTCAAGGCACAGAGTTCCTTGGCGATTCGTAGCGTGCGGCCGCATGGAGTCAAGACTTATACGGAACATAATGTATGGGCATCGCCTTCCGAAGCATCCGCTGGTTCAAGACTTTTATTGAGAGATGAGAGAGAGCTGAGTGACTTGTAATGTGAGAAGAGTGAGCTTGAGTGACTTGTAATGTGAGAAGAGTGAGCTTGAGTGACTTGTAATCTTGGCCTTGCGCCCCATTGTAATCCTTGTTTCAATATCAATAAAATGCATCTTGTTGAATGACTTGTGTTTTGTTCTAAATTTCCGCTGGCATATTTAATGTCTTTGCTTGGGACTTCTGTGCGACGACCCCGTCGCAGCCGCTGTAATCGGCCGTTATGGAACCCGCCTTGCACGAGCGCAAACTAGGCTCGTGCGGCATCACGCCTTAGCGAGGACGATCGCTCCTACGGGAGCGGGGCGTGACACATAATACTCCAGAACTATACTCCACTTCAACCATCCCGATTAATTTTATGAAAACTTGATCATCCCACTTTCATGATGAATGATTGATCATAACAAATAAAAACGATAATTATAGATATCTAAAGGCCCACCACAACATATTAATGAAAAAAGAGCCAAACTTTCTCTTAGTGCCCACCATAGCATGTTCTTGAACGAAAGAGAGCTAGCTCGACGATTGACCATTCAATGGCCTATGTTCTTCCTTTGATCCCTTATTTCACTCTGATAGTATCATAGATCGGTATCAATGTAGAAAAAATGAATGCATTTCCATGTAAGTGGAATAGAGAGAGCATTGAATCATTCGATAACACTTATTCTATTCTACGGGGTCTTACGAAGCATGTTTATGCATGACATAATTCAAGTATGATATAGAAAAGATTCTTCTCTAGTGAACCGGCCCATCACCAAGGGGACTTATTGCTAAAATTTGTTCCTACCTCAGTGAATGTCTCCTTACTTTTACCTCAAATGTGATCATGTAACTATTTGCCGAATTATTATATGCAAGTAGCACTTTTCATCTACTTTTCATTTCTCAATTGGCATATTAAGATATGTAGCAAATGATTGGTACAAATGTCATGTATTATATCGGGTCGGGTGTGGTGGATTGGGCCAGGTATCCGTTAGAATAAATTAGAAATATATTTTATTATCAGAAATAATTTAAAATTATTTATTAAAACTAGAAAAATGGTTTTGGGATCTAAAAATTATTAAAAAATTGCAGAAAATTTCCTAAAAATTCTAAAAACTATTATATGCCAGGAGAAACATGTGTGTCGAGTTTGGGATCTTTCTATGGTCAGGTTTGACTACATTAATTCCTAGAAGCCTGCTAGAAATTCCTTTTGTTAGGAAATAAATTCATATAAATTCCAGCAAAATCAAAAAAAATTCAAAATTGCCCTAAAATTATATTCTAGGCTAGAATGGATCTTATGCTACTAGTTTTATACTAACTTGAGAGTCTCTAGGCTGTATATATTCAGTTAACAGCTTTTAATTCTATAGAGACTTCGTCTAAACAAATTAAAATACCATGTATCTCATTCTAGATGCGATTAATGTATTAATTGGTATTTCTTGGTAGTGGATACTACATTGTCACATGTCCTATTCATATCGACCATAGATCGGATACGGGGCACATGTCCTGCATGAATCCAAAGTATTGTGTCCTAAGAGAGAGCTTTGTCTACAGATACAAAGAGACATCTGTCTCCACATTCGAAAGGATAGCTCATCTTGCTATGAATCCATCAACTAACATTATCAATGGAACAACAATAATTACATATATGCTAATAATGTAAAGTATTAAAAGCAAGGTATACTTGTCTGGTTCGCGGGTGATAACGAGCCGGCCTGTCGTACACGTAAAAATATCGATACCAAAACCAATATCAACAACCGACAAATTGTCCGGAAGTGATGGCATAGAACCGTATGGTCAAATGTATTTGTTGCCCAAAAACGAACCCAAATGCCGATACCCCCGATTCTGATACTCATATGAAGGGTCTGATACCGATTCCGATACGGATGTTGTGAACCTTGTTTGCAGTTCTATGAACGTTTCAACCAAAACTATACATATAACCTAATTTAATTTACAGTGTTTATCGTTTTCACCATACCAAATTAACCAAAATTGTTAATTTGTTTTAAACAGGAACCAAACTAGCCGTGTTTTAAATTGTAACTAAACTAGTCCAAATCACGATCTTCGATGGCGAATGATGGTGGCGAGTGATCGGAGGCGAGTGGCGAGAGGGCACGGCCCAACCCATGGCCCAAAGCTGACCAAAATTCACTAGTCCACTCTGCTAAAAGCATCAAATAAATGGATGGAGAAAATATCACAAATTCTGATTTGTAGCAGACAGATTCAGAGTATCAGCTAGGAACAAATATTATCAGTGCATGGGACATGAGTATCAATGGGAGCATGCACAGTGTCGAACTTTAGATTTTGAGACATGAGCCAAATTATAAAAGTGGTGTGCTCAAAGCTTAATATTCTTCTTCTTCTTTTTCATCGACGATAATACAATAGTATTATCAACACAAAATTCAAGACATAAAACAGTAAATAGTATAAAAAGTCATGCATACTAAAAGGATCAGAGCGAGTATGCCAGACTTTCGTTCAGAATTTCTCGAAAATTTTGGACTGCGAGACTAATCTCAACAAACTGAATGGAAACAACAAGAACAACCGATCTAGAAAGTTCACTTTTCCAAAGCATAAAGAGAGAACCAAACCAAACAGTGCAGTAAATAAAGAGTACAAAATTCACAGAACTAAATAAACTGAGCGACCTGCTCAACTCTGAAACATGAAATGTAAGAATAATGAGATAAAGGCAAGCATATTTGTAATCGTTCAGCAAAAGACTACAGGTCTAATTTTGTTTGTGCATGAAGTGAAACAAACTCAAAAAATAGAATGACATGAACAGGCTGCATTCAGAATATCCCGAGTTCTTCCTGGGCAAGCCTCTAAGGTTATTCAACAACAACAACAATGAGATCCTAACTCGCAACAACAGTCGTCGGACCAATCCTCTTATATTGCATACAAGTCCACAGCCGAAACTTACAGGAACTAAATTGAGAGAACAATGGATCATGGGACAACAACAATCTCAATCTCACTGGGGTTCCTCGCATTGAAGAACAAAATGGTGACAGACAACATCAAGGGACAAATCAAATTCCATGGCAGGAGCCTCAAGGATTCTCAGACATTTGACAAGCACGAGGCATATTGTTCCATGGGTAAGAGTTGATATCAAATTCTTGCAAGCAGGTCGATGCTGCAGCAGGCTCGTGATTGTTGTCGCTGATAAAATCATCAGCAAGAAGTGCTGCTATGGCATCGTTCATGTCGTTGACTTCTTGCACCGGTTGCGGATTCGGTACAAGCCATCCTGACGCCAGGAGAGCATCAGGTCTTAAGAATTCTGGTCTTGGCTTACTTTCCCTCTGGAGTGCATCTGGGGTTGAAACAGGCTCAGCACTTGGCAGCATTATCTCGGTGCCTGCAGCAGTAAAATATGACTTAACGCCCGGTTCAATATTGTCTTATATTGTAAACACAATTAATTGATAGATTTACATAAGAGATTAAGGTTTACCAGAATGTCCTTTGGATGATGGAAACTCGTCCAAGGAACCACCACTTATTGGAGGCGTGGACTCGTCGAAGACAGATGCAGTGGAAGAGGAAGTTGGGTCACTGTATCCATCCCATCTTGGCTCATAAACATTAAGTGCCAAACTATCCACCAAGTCACTGGGTGTCATTTCGGAAGAAATTGAGCTCTTGTCAGCAGTCTGTTTCTTCAGTGACTCGTGAAGCAAATCTTCCAAGAGACCCCTATTCCATTGTGAACTACATTCGGATTGCAGTGATACAGTTTCTGCAGGAGAGTAGCTATAAGGGTGACCTGTGTCAGGAGGTGAAGGTGGAGGTGCAAGCCAGTTATCAACATCAAAATCCTGATACTGGGATTCGCAATATTGGAGTGAAGGGAGCTCCACCTTCACAGTTCCTGGAAAGGTCCTGGAAGAAGAGTAGTTGCCACTAATTGGGCAATGGCTGCCAAAAGCTGCAGCTCCAGCAGGTACTGGGTTCTTGCTAGTCTGGTCAGGAGCATAGCTTGAACCAAAAGTCTGAGTAACATTTCTAGAAGGATCATTTGAAAAATTCTCAAACTGAGTCGTGCCATGAGACTCAGGTAAAAAGATCTCAGATTCTCGAAACCTCTTGCTACAAAGCAATGGATTGGTGAAGCCATAACTTTGAGATCCAAGACCCTGTCCCAGCATGCTACTAAAAGAACCATCCAGGAATGGTGATCCATAAGATAAAGCTCCTGTGTTGGCTTTATAATCTTCAAATTGAACTTCAGGAAATCCACAAACATTGCCTAGCAAGACTCCATTTTGCTGCCTGTCACCATTGTTGAAGTCTCCAATACTTTGGCTCTGATTCTCATTAGAGACTCTGGCATGCACTTCAGAGGGGTAAAGTGGCAAACCAGCTCTCTGACGTCTTTTAACTCGAGTGTTCCAATAGTTTTTTATCTCATTGTCCGTACGTCCTGGTAACTGAGGAAAAAAGGTGAACTGAATAATATAGTTTACTGAATTCATTAAGTTGATGAAACCAAAGAAAACCATAATAACCACGGTTACCCAAAAAAAAAGAAGATTACCCCCTTTTACATCTTTATGTTGTTTGATCAAGCTGTAGATGAAAATACATACTATCCAGAAGAACTCGAAGCCGCCTAACAGTTATGAGACCTCTTACTTCTTAATAATTCTCATAAGCCGTCTTATGCACATCATATATTTCTCTAAGGACCATTTCAGCACTCCTCTAAATTGAAATATTAAGAATAATTATTCATCGAAGATATATTTGACATTGCAACTGTCTTTCCATTTATCTCATACATGTTGCAAGCAATGAATACATTAGATTTACTGTTATAACTTAATATTGCATTAAAAAATAATCATAAAATATTTGCAATGCATGATCATACATAATAGACATAGGAAGAAGCCCTAGTGACTTCAGTATTCCTACAGGGAACCTATCTCAAGAAGCACTCCCCACGACAGTATATATATATATATATATATATATATATATATATATATATATATATATATATATATATGTTTAGAATAGCTTCAAAGATAAAGTAAAATAACAGTATGAAGAAAAGAAGACCTTAAGAGGAACGGTATTAGTAGATACCATTAACTTCCAGAATCCCAAACTAAGCCCAATCACTGGTCACATTGTGCAACCATAACGAAGAATCACTTTCCAGGTATAGTACAAAAGAATTTTGCACCTTGCTTGCAAAATATCTAATATTCGAAGACTGATATCATTAAAAGACTAGGGTTCAGAGGAGCCTGGAAGTAAGACTTGTCACAGGCGCATGTATTACCTGATTCTAGCTCCGCTTACCCAAGGTCAACATGCCTTCATCCCTCAGGGCATCTTTTAACCAGAGGAAGCAAAGGGTACCTACAGAATCTCTTTTTCACACCCGTAACCCACTTATACTAAAAGAGCTTGCTACACAAATTGAAAGGGGACACTCTTGCACTTATGTTCTACAAGATGAAGTCTCATTTGAGAGTGTCTAGAGTGGATGTGAGAAGATTCATATTACATATTACAAGATGAGGTCTCGTTTGAGAGTGTCTAGAGTGGATGAGGTCTGCTTACCGATGTTATTAGTTCAGGCTAAGTCTCAGCCAAGTTGACTTGGGTCAGGTTTATATTACATATCGTAAATGTAGTTGTTCCTTTTCTACCAAAAGTATTTCAAATGTTCACTTTATTAACTTTCTATTTATAAATAAACAGTTTGTCATATCTCTTTATTTACCTTTATATTGACTCTTCTGCCCTTTCACTCAATTCAAACAGTCCTAGTAGATAACTTGACATAATTTACGATCCCATAGTCTTCATACTGAAAGGAACATAACAATTTCGTCAAACATTTTACACAGTGTCTAAGGGGAAGTACAAGTTGGGTACGGCTCATACTATACATAAAATTTTGGTTTTTGTTTAATTAAAGTTTTTCCTAGGCACTTATCGCTATTTTCAAAGATTTTCAGTCAGTTGGGTAAGGGCTCAAAGAAAATTTTGTTATTATTTCAGTGTCTATGGAGATAGCTTTAAATATGATATATTATTCACTACTAAGATTTGAACAGCGAAAGCATAAATCTTATCGTTACATTATGAATGTTTATTTGTAATATCCTAGAAATGTCTATACATTTTTATGCATAATGATAATCTTATGGATATAAAAAAGATATCAAGATTTCATTGAATGTCACAACTTTACGCACAAGGCTCAGACTATACGTGGTGGATTTCCCAAGTCCAAACATAATCGAAGATAAAACATGTAGCATGAAGCTTTTGGATGTATTCAAAATATCTCCTATACCAAACTAAATGATTTTCACTAGCAGGTCTCAAATATCTCCTATACCAAACATTTAGTTTCATTACTGATGTATTCCAAATGCCCCAATTCCTTTGTAAATCAGCCAAAATTTTGATTAAATAGTGGGGGTGTATCTTAAAATTTTATTTGTTCCATACAAAGAAATGGGGGCATTTGCTAGTTTTTTTTTAAAAAAAAGTGGGGGTATATGCTAGTTTCAATATTTTGAATGGGGACATTTGCTAAAATATCCCGAAATATAATGTCCTAGTCCTTGCTGAAAACTCTAGGCAAATAAACAAGCAAAGGAAAAATAAATGGTTCATCTCCCATCAGTAATGAACTACATGCCTTCTCTGTTTAAAGGTTTATGGGAAACCGAAGTTTCTTCTTCTAGTGTTATCTGTAATTAAATATATTCACATGGCTAGCATTTTAACTCAATAACAATCACAGAAGCAAGTGCACATTCTCTTATATGTAAAAAGGAAATAAAATAGACTTACATTAGCAGCCATGCGTGCCCATTTGTTGCCCATGGTAGCGTGGAGATCAATGATCAGTTGCTCTTCTTCAGCCGTAAAAGCTCCCTTCTTCAAGTTTGGCCTCAGATGATTAGCCCATCGAAGACGGCAACTTTTACCACACCTATACAGTCCAGAGTGCTTCTGCACCGCATTCCAGTTCCCCTCGCCATGTTTACTGACATAGTCAACCAAAATTGCGTCTTCTGCAGACGTCCACGGTCCCTTCTTCAAACCGCTCCCTCCTCTGCTTGACATTGTCCCTCCAGAGCTATCTTCATCGATCGATGGTGAATCGACTTGATGCTTTGACGGCATCCTCTCTTCAATCTCATTTATTGTATGACTCATGGCTCAAAACCTGAATCCATAACAAAAAACCATAAGCATTTAAAAACTAAAGATGTCAAGTATAAGTCTCCTAGATTAGTTCAAAATGTGCTAAATAGAAATCAGTAAAGGACTTTTTTCTCTTTTTTAGACAAGAAATGTTATAGCCAAAATAAAGATGGTTTCACAAAATTCATAACAAACGACAATAAGAATCACAGACTGAGAAACAACTACACAAGAAACAAGACAAAGTTTCTCCAGAACACCAAAAGAAACTAACAAATTAGGAACTCGATTGATTTCTATTTAGTATAGTTCAATCAGCTATTAACATAACAAACTAAATTAATGAGTTCACAGAGCATGAGTTCATCTACAAGTTTAGAAAACAGAACATTTGCAGTAAAAAGTGAGCAATAAAAGATATCCACTTGAATAACTTTCACATAATTTATGATCAACAAAACATTCCATCTTTCCAAACATTACATACCAACAAAAGAATTGGTTTGGAAAGTTGTCAAACAAAAATAGAACACAATGACAGGTTTCTCACATACAATTTTCACAGTCAAAATCCAACAACAATTACAAATCTGTAATAAAATAAAATAAAAATCTTTGTTTTGAAAAAATTCCCAGTGAAACCCATATATGGGATCTTATTAATATAAACTTCATCTCACTTCAGTATAAATGTTGGATAATTTAATTTGATCCATTTCTTTCCAAATCCAAATATTCTAATTACATTCTAAGTTATTTAAAAAAAATCAGTAATATCACAAATCAAACATTCTATTTTTTTTTCTGTCAAATTCCTTTTTTTAAAAATATTTTTATAAAATATAAGTAATTCAGCTCACTTCAGTATAAAGGTTGGATAGTTTAATTTGATCCATTTCTTTCCAAATCCAAATATTCAAATTACATTCTAAGTTTTTTTTTTTTTTAAAATCAGTAATATCACAAATCAAACATTCTAATTTTTCAGTCAAATTACTTATTTTAAAAATATAAGTAATTCGAAACGAGCACATTATTCCAACAAAAATCAGAAAGAAGAAAAAAGAACAGACCACATTAAGAAAATCCAAATACTCTCGAGTACAAAACAAAAACTTACAACTTTGATTTCTGTGATCAAACATTTAGAAGTAAAACGAGAGAGAAAAAAAGAACATTTTTTTATCCTCATTCCTCAACACATTAAGAAAAAGATCGACCCACACTGAGCAGTTGGGCTAGAATTCTCTCTACGTCCAAAATTTTCCACTAAAACCCTCGCAAAATCCCAACTTTTGCTACAATTCTCTCTCTATCGCCTAAATTCTCACTAAAATCCTCCCAAAATCCCAACTTTGAGCCGAGATCCGCAAAATCCCCACCCCCCCCCCCCCCCCCCCCCCAAAAAAAAACGATAGGAACCCTAATTCCGATCCACAAAATTCGGCGAAGAGAGAGAAAGCTAGAGAGGGGGAGAGGATTCGAGCAAATTACCGAAGCCAGTGTGTAGCAGCAGCAGTAGAGTCTGGAGAGAGGGAGAGTAGAATTCTAGAGAGAGAGAGAGAGAGTGAAGAATTCTAGAGAGAGAAACGATTACAGAATCGTCTCTCCCTCTCTCTCTCCTCCTCCTCCTCCTCCGTAGCTTCAGGCGGACTCGATCAACGCCTCACTCTCTCTCTCCTCTTTCACACACACACACACTCTCTCTCTCTAGCTTTCTTATATGTGGTCTTCTTTTTTTATTATTCGGTGTTTGATTACTAGGTGTAAAAAATGCGAAAAATAAATCAATTTTACGAATTATTTTATTATAAAAAATTCATAATATTTTTATGAAATTAATTTAGAAGATTGTTTGTGTTATTTTCCATAAAAAAATAATTATTTTTTATAAAAATTAATTAATTTTTTTATGGGTTATATCAGTTTTATTTTCCACCATTCTGAAAAAATATGGAATAATAGATTTTTAAAAAATAATTATATGAAAAATACAACCTATTAAACACTACACTTGTGAAAAATTTATGATGGAAATATTTTTCATGGAATTTTTTTTTCCTATCAACACAACCTGAATTGTTTATTGTTTATTCTTTCTCTATCACTCTCTCACGTGTATATATTTAATAGGAACTCAAATATAATAGTAATGGCAACTTTCTCCATCTATACTAGAAAGGATCATCATCGGAATAACCCCCAAGTATCCGGAATAAGAAATATATGCTCCTTACTTGAGAGATGTGAAGTGGAATAAGATTGGCTTAGTGGTGAGAGTGTACCTCTAATAGGGAAGCACCAAAAATGGATGCAACCCAACTCTTACCTACTACTTTTGCACTCACTTGGTATGGAACCCAACCCTTGATGCAAAGGTTTTACCTTGGTGGGATTGTTTGAGGATCTCTAGGGGAGAGTCTCTATAATGAGTTGGCTAAGGGAGGAGAGATCTTGGAAAAAATTGTTTAGGAGGTAGGTAGATTGGTTTACAGTATGGACGATATTTATAGAGTGAACGAAATGAACGTTGCGATGCGTTACAAACCATTTTAGGCAAGAGATTATTGTGGGAGTAAACTATGGGTCAAAGAAAATATTGCCAGCGACCGTTAGAGGTGGAGGCTTAATTGTTCGGGAATTGCCAGAAGTCGAAGGAGTGCAGGATTGGCTTGCCAGATGCATCTCTGGTTGGACAATCAGGTGCATGCAGGAATAGCCATTTATGTCCGCTAGTATGTGTTTGCCACGTGGGCCTGTAAAAATGTTGGCATTTTAAATCACTCTGCTACTGAGGGCGTGGAATCCGCGATTCCACCCCTGTTAGTCAAAAACCTTATGTAACGCGCGTCGGTTCTTGTAAAAAAGACTGTCCAATTCAAATACATGTAAGATGAATATTTGACTCGATTGTAACTCAAAAAGATCTTGTTAGACAAGTGATTATTAATAGGAAAAAAAATTATGTATATCACTAGGTATAACTTGTTAGTCATCAAACTTGCTTCTTGGTTAACTGGCACAAATTGATACATTACTGTAATCCATATTAGCCTTCTATATGGCACCTCAGGGGGTAAGCCAGACGAAACTTTGGGCTTGGGCAACCCCTCTCTGCTTAGGGAAACCCATAGGTTCTACGTGATCCTAGAGGTCAGAGTCGTAGGTGACTATCCAGGATCGACCTACAAATAAGGGTCAAGAGGCAACCAAAACTAACTCCGGATAGGGCAACGCAACTCGTTGGGTCGACCCTGGTTACTATTGGGGGTAAATTTGAATTCAAACTGTGTCGTTCCCTTGACCAATGTCTTAGATGCTTTTAACTCATAAGAAACAAGGTTCAGAGTTAGACCGACAATTTGACTACACAACTTGTCCATAAATTGTTGGTCTTTCTTTGTTTTATCTTTTTCTCAAATTTATATCACCAAGGTAAAGGATGAAGTACTAAATTTCCTACGAATTACAATGACCAATTAGATGTTGGGTTGCAAAGAAAATAGCATAATACTGCTTTTTTTTTTCTTCAAAACCTCTAATTAGTCATCAAACTCTAATTAGATACAAAACACAAATGATATTTGTAGACCCACCTCTAATTAGACCTAATTAGCGATTCATCTCTAATAAGAGGTAAAACATTGCCTTAGACCTCGTTTGGTTCACAAAATTAGGACCTTCGGAAAGGAAAGTCAGTTCTTCCTTGTATTTGGATGTCAAAAAAAAATGAACAGAAAAGGAAAATAATTCCCAAGAAAATTAGAGAAGAAAATGGTTCCCCCACTCACCCTATGGATTCACTTTCCTACTCTCAATTATTCACTTTTTCTCCCAATTTTTCAGGCCTTTCCAAATACTGTAAAAAATTAACGGGAATTACAATTTTCCAAAGTAAAGAAAGGAGTTCTTTTTTCTTTCCTATATGGGAACCAAAGGAGGCCTTAATCTTAATTAGACACTCTAATTAATCTTGTACATGCTATGTAATTCAATTTCTAGTATATAAGAAGGCCTTTAACATTAGTACGACTTGCTGCTTTATACAAAATATGCAATTCAACTTTGTTATAAAAAAAAACTAAATCATAACTTCATATCCTCAACTATCCAATTTTTTTTAACTTGATACCCTGAACTTTGATTGGTATCAACTTGATATCATAAAAAATAAAAGTGACAAAATTATCATCGCCCCTCCCCTCTCTCTCTCTCTCTCCCCTACCCCACACCGGACTACACCACCTACCCTCCTCCCCACATGTCACGCCCCGCTCCCGTAGGAGCGATCGTCCTCGCTAAGGCGTGATGCCGCACGAGCCTAGATTGCGCTCATGCAAGGCAGTTTCATAACGATCGATTACATCGACGACGACGGGATCGTTGCACAGAAGTCCTAAGCAGAAACATTGAACATGCAGCGAAAATTTAAAGGCAAAACACAAGTTATTCAAAAGAAATCTTTATTGATATTGAACAATAAAATTACAATAGGCGCAAGGCCATGATTACAGGTCTCTCGTGCTCACTTTTATCTCATTTTACAAGTCACTCTGTTCTCTCTCATCTCTCAATTCAATGCTTGAGCCAGCGGAAGCTTCGGAAGGCATGTCCATACATTATATCCTGTATAAGTCTTCGATTCCACGCGGCCGCACGCTTCGAATCGCCAAGGAACTCCGTGCCTCGACGCATCCAAGCGAGCTTCGCACTACGAGCTTCTACCTGTGCCTGCACATAGAAATTGTGTGGGTGTCAGTACTCAACTGTACTGGTGGAGTGAGCTCCTCGCCTACCCATACATAACCGACACGTTCATTTACTTTATGCAGTTTAAATCCCTTCGATTGTCTTTCTAGTCTTGTCTTAGAATCAGTTTTAAGACTACAACGCCTGACCAAACCAATGCGCAATGACATGGTCGTGCTATAATGCCAACGTGTGTTTCGATCGAGGCAGTGCCTTATCGCTTATGTACTTGACCGAACTTCAACTCGGGACGGCAGGGTCGTGCCATATTCTATTCGTAACTTAACATATTCGAGACAGTGATTCGCCGAGGAGCAACTTATGCGAACTCGGTCGTGCCAAGACATCAAGGGGTTGACTCGTACAGGGCGTGCCCTTAGACTTTGCCTAGACTTGTCCGTGCTTCAAGATGAGGTCGTGCCTAACGACTCCCTGACTTAGCCAACTTTTACATTACGGTTCTTTCGACTAAAAGTGATGGCACTCGACTTAACTTATGCAAACTTAGGCCAATAATTCTGATACGCGAATGTCAATATTGATACGCGAAAGCCAATACTTGATACGCCAAAGCCGATACATGAATGCCAATATTGATACGTGAAAGCCAATACTTGATACGCGAAAGCCTTGCTTAGTGCTGAAGCACGTGTCTCGCTGACATAAGCTATCACTCATTCCTTTCGTGCTGATACAAGGCTGGCACTAACGGGATTACATCTTGCTGACTTGATACACGTCGTGCTAGACTGTCTCATGATTTAACCAACGCCGTGCTAGTACTTGACGCTATCCAAAGGCAAACACGCGGATTGCCGCTCTTGTCGACACATCTATATGAGTGGTCACTAGCAATGTCAAGCTATCTTGGACTGGCTCGGGGATATCGGTTCGTCCCTACACGGGTAGCTAGCCCGAAGGCGCCGAAGTCTCCCATGCGGTTATCCAGCATCCTACCTTGAGCCGCAACGCGCTTCTCCCGGGCGACGTGATCCCGGTGCCCCGGTGACCACTCGAGAAGACTACACCTTGTCTACAAGTTGTCCAATGACCATGCAAGACTCAACTCGATCTACCAATCCTTCCTTAATATGACCATGCTTTTTCTTCTTTCTATCGAGACTCCCAAGTAGCGGGACCGATCTCGTGCACTTCCTTATCAAGACTTTTAGCGAGACTCCTAAGTTGCGGGATCGATCTCGGCGACAACAAGTCGCGTGGACTTCCTTTGATTGTGGCATACTCTTTATTAGATCCACCGTAGCTCGTGCCTTAGACAGACCTGGTTCTATAGGCGACGCTATCGCTCAATTCATATATTTTATACGACGAGCCTTGTTCTCAAGGGACTACAAGACTTGATAACCGCAACTAGAGCGGGACAGTGCTAGAAATGGCTTCGATAGCCCAGCACAATACTTGTCTAACTTATTCGGGCAACGACTCGATGAGCAAGGGCTACGTCGAGCTACACATCGAGGAAACGTGCTATGTACAGGGTCGACATAAATAACCAAGTTCTCGGGTGCCTAGACTTAAGCCAACAAGTCGTGCAAGATGACTTAACTCGCGAGACGTACGAAGGCTATGCCAAGTCGTGCGGGACATACGAAGGCTATGACAAGCCGTGCGGGTCATGCGAAGGCTATGCCAAGCCGTGCAGGACATGCGAAGACTATGCCAAGCCTTGCACAACGGGATCGTGCATGCTTTATCAAGTATTCATGCGGGTGACGCCTATGACTTAGGCCAATTCGAGTGTCGGGGCAACTATGCAAGCTTCCTTCTCCCAAGCCACGGGACGAAGGATCGAGTGTCACTTTCCAAAATACGCTGAGCAAACTTCTAAGAAGGTCGTGGGACCTTTTCCAAGTTCTAGCATATTTCGACCCGTCGGGATTATTCCCTTAGCTATGTGCGTTGATAGCTTTTATATTAGCCTACTTGTGCAAGTTGAAAACATGCGAGTTATTAAGTGAAGGCTAAGATGTGGCAAGTTCACCGAAACTAACCCACCTGAGCGAGGAGTCGCCTCGACCGAGCGATCCTTCAAGCAACCGTTACAAGGCTAAGTCCGAACGCCGTCGGCATTTCGATTCCTCCGATTGACTTGCGGGATGGGGCACTACAACATACACCACTCAGAACAAGTCTCGTCCTCGAGACTTTCCTGAAGGCAAGCCATCCTACCATTTCTATCGTCAAGACTTAATCGTTCCTAGACACGAAACTATAAAAATCATGCGGGGCACGCTATGATTTATTGTACACACTCCGCCTACGAGTTTTCTTGATTCCGAGCCACGCTCGCATGACTATCAATCTTTCCATTAACATGATTTCAAAATCATCGACCATTTCTATTCTTCAAGTCTCGATTGAACTCAACGTATCACTTGGCTGGATCGTACTTGCATTCCAGGCGTCCCCAAAATACATGCATTCACCAAGCCGTATGATAGAGAACTCGTCATTCTTACTCGAGTCGCATCGTACACATACTCAAGCGTCCCTGAATATATGCATGTCAGCCGAATCTCGTGAGCAGGGTTTCCTATTCTTGAATCATTCAATCCATCTATACCAATCCACAAGATCAATCTTTTGATTGTTAATTCTTTGAAACAGGGCGTCTCGCCTAACTGCTAGGCCATTTCTCAAGGCTAAGTCAATGTCAGGATTGGAATCATAGTTCCCCAACAATAATGCCAACACTGACCCCAATCCTAGGGCTAAACCAAAGTCGATAGTACGGGGTTTTCTACCCAAGCTCGCGTCACTCAGAATTCTAAACATTGTGCACGATCACCTAATTCATATCAAGGTACGCATTACGCATATTTGAATCCGTTCAATCACCAACTCTAACCAATTCATGTATTCGATCACGAGGTCATCTAGCTCGTAAATATGTTGCGCTCCACTCTCACGCGAGTCCGATTATCTATGGTGGTTCATGAATCACCATGCAACGCACCCGCGGAATAATCATTCTCATCGGGGCATAACTCTTGTTTGAGTCCAGACTAATTCATTCTCGATACTCAGATTGGACCTACTCAATCCTCAAGTTCGATTCATCAAGGCGCACTGATTCATTCTCGAGTCCACCTTCGCGTCAAACCATAAGTCGATGCATCAAATTGCCACGCCATGTAAGTTCGATCACCCCCGCTGTATGAATCACCATACCAGCGCTCATGCAAAGTGATTGTCCTAATCGGTACGACGCATGTGCGAGGCTAGAGTTGTGCTCGCAAAAGATAAGAACGTCGACGTTGTGGTTATCGTCAAAGCAAATCCAAACATATCATTTTCATCCAATCCAGGTTCGATAGTCCGATCATCATTCGTTCAACTAGAGAATCCTCGAGCCAAGTCTATCTTTTCCTCGACACATTTCAATATCCCGAGTATAGCATCCATCGGAATAATGACATTTGCACGATCGTCATTCGCCGAGTCAGAGTACCCCCGAGTTATCGCATATCGATCCTTGATACGCCTCAATACCATCGACGATATGCATAACCTGAAGATCTTCCTTTGCAACCAGTTTTGAGTCATACGACTGATGCTATTGGTCGAACTGGATATACCATAATTTCATTCGACCAAATCCAAAATCACAAGTGCGATCCTCTAGGTTTCCTTGATCAAGACATTTACTGGTTTCATCGTTCTGAATCGTTTTATAACTCGCGTTGCTCATTCACAAGTTGTCCAACGACATCTCGTTTGGGACATTCGAAGTCACGACCAACTAAGCGTGACGCGTTCTAAGATTCTGCGCGATCGCATCGCCTCGCCGACATACTCGCCGTTACCTCTAATCCTCAATTGTCACTCGAATGATTTCCAAGACAATACATACACCACTCAGATTCAAGCCATCCGCTCTAGTCCTCAGTCGTGTTTGTGTCATTTGCTAAGACATCCTTCAGATTCGTTCGACGGATCCTTAGCGTAATCGCTCACGTCGTCTCGACGTACTAAGTCGTTCACACTATTCCTCAAAATACAAACCAATATTCCATGCACGCCTAATCGTTAGTTCAACAGCATTCCTATCGATATACACTCTAAGTGTATCCCCGTTCTCGACCGAGCGATACTTGATATTGCTCGCGACTCGTTTGCACCAAAAGGTCGAGGTGCGCGACGTGCGGCACAACTTAGCCAAAAGGCCGTATTCATAGCCATCCCATGCGGACTATTCTCCAAGTTTGTACTCCCACTTGCTAATGTCGACGTAGGACTAGTTGGGCAGGCACACGAATTGCTAACTTTAGCACATGTTTTCTATCAAGACAGGTTTGACACTGTTCGGCACAAAGGCCGTCGCCTATCGATGCGTTCGATTGAACTCTTGCACAAGCTTTTGAAAATATTTACACTTATTGTATGGACATGCCGAGGGACATTTGAGAGAGAGCGCACACTTATTTTCCAACGACGAGCTTTCAAAACTGAGAAATTCAACTTGAAGTCCAAGGACGTAAAGCCGTGCTCTGATACCATTATGTCACGTCCCGCTCCCGTAGGAGCGATCATCCTCGCTAAGGCGTGATACCGCAAGAGCCTAGATTGCGCTCATGCAAGACAGTTTCATAACGATAGATTACATCGGCGACGACGGGGTCGTCGCACAGAAGTCCCAAGCAGAAATATTGAACATGCAGTAGAAATTTAAAGGCAAAACATAACTTATTCAAAAGAAATATTTATTGATATTGAAAAATGAAATTACAATGGGCGCAAGGCCATGATTACAAGTCTCTCGTGTTCACTTTTCTCTCATTTTATAAGTTACTCTGCTCTCTCTCATCTCTCGATTCAATGCTTGAGCCAGCGAAAGCTTCGGAAGGCGATGTCCATATATTATGTCCCGTATAAGTCTTCGATTCCACGCAGCCGCACGCTTCGAATCGCCAAGGAACTCCGTACCTCGACGCATCCAAGCGAGCTCCGCACTAAGAGCTTCTACCTGTGCCTGCACATGAAAACTGTATGGGTGTCAGTACTCAACTGTACTGGTGGAGTGAGCTCCTCGCCCACCCATACATAACCGATACGTTCATTTACTTTGTGCAGTTTAAATCCTTTCGATTGTCTTTCTAGTCTTGTCTTAGGATCAGTTTTAAGACTACAATGCCTGACCAAACTAATGCGCAACGACATGGTCGTGCTATAATGCCAACGTGTGTTTCGATCGAGGCAGTGCCTCATCGCTTATGTACTTGACCGAACTTCAACTCGGGACGGCAGGGTCGTGCCGTATTCTACTCGTAACTTAACATATTCGAGACAGTGATTCGCCGAGGAGCAACTTATGCAAACTCGGCCGTGCCAAGGCATCAAGGGGTTGACTCGTGCAGGGCGTGCCCTTAGACTTTGCCTAGACTTGTCCGTGCTTCAAGATGAGGTCGTGCATAACGACTCCCTGACTTAGCCAACTTTTATATTACGGTTCTTTCGACTAAAAGTGATGGCACTCGACTTAACTTATGCAAACTTAGGCCAACAATACCGATACGCGAAAGCCAATACGGGAATGCCAATATTGATACGCGAAAGCCGATACTTGATACGCAAAAGCTGATACGCAAATGCAAATATTGGTACACGAAAGCCAATACTTGATACGCGAAAGCCTTGCTTAGTGCTAAAGCACGTGTCTCGCTGACATAAGCTGTAACTCATTCCTTTCGTGCCGATACAAGGCTGGCACTAACGGGATTACATCTTGCTGACTTGATACACGTCGTGCTAGACTGTCTCATGATTTGACTAACGTTGTGCTAGACGCTATCCAAAGGCAAACACGCGGATTGCCGCTCTTGCCGACACATCTATATGAGTGGTCACTAGCAATGTCAAGCTATCTTGGACTGGCTCGGGGATAATGGCTCGTCCCTAGACGGGTAGCTAGCCCGGAGGTGCCGAAGTCTTCCATGTGGTTATTCAGCATCCTACCTTGAGCCGTAATGTGCTTCCCCTGGGCGACGTGATCCCGGTGTCCCGGCGATCACTCGAGAAGACTACACCTTGTCGACAAGTTGTCCAATGACCATGCAAGACTCAACTCGATCTACCAATCCTTCCTTAACATGACCATGCTTTTTCTTCTTTCTATCGAGACTCCCAAGTAGCGGGACCGATCTCGTACACTTCCTTATCAAGACTTTTAGCGAGACTCCCAAGTTGCGGGATCGATCTCGGCGACAACAAGTCGCGTGGACTTCCTTTGATTGTGGTATACTCTTTATTAGATCCACCGTAGCTCGTGCCTTAGACAGACCTGGTTCTATAGGCGACGCTATCGCTCAATTCATATATTTTATACGACGAGCCTTGTTCTCAAGGGACTACAAGACTTGACAACCGCAGCTAGAACGGGACAGTGCTAGAAATGGCTTCGATAGCCCAGCACAATACTTGCTAACTTATTCGGGCAACGACTCGACGAGCAAAGGCTACGCCGAGCTACGCATCGAGGGAACATGCTATGCACGGGGTCGACTTAAACAACCAAGTTCTCGGGTGCCTAGATTTAAGCCAACAAGCCGTGCAAGATGACTTAACTCGCGGGACGTGCGAAGGCTATGCCAAGCCGTACGGGACATACGAAGGCTATGCCAAGCCATACGGGACATGCGAAGACTATGCCAAGCCTTGCACTACGGGACCGTGCATGCTTTATCAAGTATTCATGCGGGCGATGCCTATAACTTAGGCCAATTCTAGTGTCGGGGCAACTTAGCAACTTAGGCAAGCTTCCTTCTTCCAAGCCACGGAACGAAGGATCGAGTGTCATTTTCCAAAATACGCTGAGCAAACTTCTAACACGGCTGTGGGACCTTTTCCAAGTTCTAGCATATTTCGATCCGTCGGGATTATTCCCTTAGCTATGTACGTTCGTAGCTTTTATATTAGCCTACTTGTGCAAGTTGAAAACATGCGAGTTATTAAGTAAAGGCAAAGATGAGGCAAGTTCACTGAAACTACCCCACCTGAGCGAGGAGTCGCCTCGACCGAGCGATCCTTCGAGCAGCCGTTGCAAGGCTAAGTCCGAACGCCGTCGGCGTTTCGATTCCTCCGATTGACTTGCGGGACGGGGCACTACACCACCCGGTCGCCCTCTTTCCCGGATGCATCACCCCCGTGCCTCCCTATCCTCCTTTTGTGTTGTGCCCCCAACCCCGCCCCTCCCTCTCTTTCTCTACGGCGATGGCAACAATGGCAACGCACGGTAGAGAGAGAGGGAGGTGGGGTTGGGGGCGTGTCACGACCCGCACCCGATGTAGGGGCACGAGTGTGTGACAGCGTCCAGCCTACGCCGCAGCATCGGCGGTAAAACGTTGTCTAGGTCCAAGTAACTGACTAACCATTATAAATATTAAAACCTGTCGAGATAGTCAACTCCAAACGGAGGACAAGTAATGACAATATATCATACCCAATCACAATATTCTAAGAAGATAAATGATACGAAAAGATAAAGACAACAAGATATGAAATTATCCAGAAAAGTCTAACATAGAAATAATACAAGTCCAGAGTCTCAGAGTCAACAATCTCAAAATACAATCTCTAAATAATAACATGCCAAGAGTTGTTATCTTGAGACAAAGTCCAGTACAAATCTAATCTAACTGAGTCGCTACTAAACCTCCTTGTAGGTCCTAAAAAATCAGATTGCACATATCAACAAAGTCAGAAAATCAAAAAATACAACTTTCAGATGAACTGCACAGACATCAGATTGTGTACTCTTCAGATTGCGTACACTAGATTGCGCACACTCCCAACTGCGCAGGCTGACGTGGCAAAAGTCATCATTGCCTGACACAAATCAAATCTTCCTGACAGCTGACAGCACGAAGAACGAGGAGACTGTTCATTTATTGCGCCGCACAACGCTCGAGGACGGCTGACAGCTGGCAGCACAATCCATTTCCTGCGCAGTCTAAGCTTGCGCAGTCCAAGCCTGCACAATGCGAAGCCTGTGCAATTCAGATTGTGCGCTCTATCAACACAACTGATAAAGTACACGTGGCATTCATGCCATCAATTGCTCATTACGTGGCAACTGTCTATGCACGATCATGCACATTTCAATCAAATGATGCCATGTGTCCAAGGCAGTTGGCCCACGATCTAATAACTGCTTGTGCAGTCCACTGTTGCGCAATCCAATTGCTACGCAATCCATCATGCGCAGTTCAGAATAACTAAAAGTTAGTTATTTTTAGAACTCTATAAATAGAGTTTCAAGTCTCCATTCAAGGGGATCAAGCATCAGAGATCAGAGATCAGGGAGTCCAGGAGTTCTTGTCCAAGTGCTACTGCATTCTTCCGAGACTTTTGCCTTCAACTTTCGAGGCTTTTGCCTTCAGTTTCCAAAGTTGTCTTCAACTTCAAAGGCTTCGTCTTCAAAGTTCACATCGTCCAAGGGATAAAGCAATCGTCTTCTAGATTGGATTCCTACAGTTGTATCTTTCCCAGAATTCTTGTAATCTTATTACATAGTTTGTATCAATAAAGTTCATACTTTTGTTTTTTACAAACAAAATGGTGACTCTGCTGGGGACGACTTTCTCCTCCGACGAGGAAGTAGCAACTCAATGTGACGTAGCGTCTATCGGGAAGACTCAGAAGACGCTGGTTGTTAAAGTCAACCAGACAGCCTACGAGGCGATGCTCAACTCCAAAACCACTCCCCGTACTGCAGTCACTTCTGCCAAGAGCAAAGTGCGCTCAGTATGGGTCTCCAAGACTGCTGCACAATCTGGCAGTTTTGCCACCAAGACTGCTGCGTACTCTGTTGTGCAGTATGCTAGTCAGACTAGTGCGCAATCTGCTGTACCAACTGTTGCACAGTCTGTCTCAACCACTGTTGCACAGTCTATCTCAACCACTGATGTACAGTCTGTTGCAACTGTTGTACAGGCCACTTCATATGCTGCCTTGTCAAAATATAAGACTCCTATGTCCCTGGCGCAGTTGGCAGCAACTTTTCCTGCGCAAATCAATACTTCAACAACTAGAGTGCATCCCAAGCACTCTGAAGCAAGAACTCATGATGCGCAAACCACAGCTTCTGTGGCTAGAACCAGTGCACCCACTGCTAAAGTTTCTCATGCGCAAATGGCCAGTGCGCCATCCACCCATGTGCAAACTATGCCTGCGCAATTCAAGAATAACAGCCCTTTGGCTAAACTCTCCTCTTCTCATAAAGGGAAAATCTCTGCTCCTCCTCCTAAACACTATGTTGTTTCAGCACAATTCACTGGGGGTAGTCCTTTGGCTAGTCCTCTTTCTCCTCGGATCAAAAGAAAAGGCCCGTTGGTCTTTTCTCAAACTTCTTTGTCTCATGACTTGGAAGATAACAAAGGGAAACGCTCTTTAGCTATCCCTTCTTCACAAAATAAAGGAAAAGGCCCTTTGGTCTTTTCTCAATCTTCTTCGGTCTTTACCGTAGAAGATCAATCTGAACGTGCTTCAGCACCAGTCAGTACAAGAACTCCTTCAAATAAGGATTCTTCTTTCCTTTATGACAAGGGAACTTATACTAATCAAAGAGGTATTCTGCCTACCCCGGTAGCAGAATTCCAAGACTTTCCAACTTTTAAGATATCCCGTTCCAAACAGGGAAAACTGTTGGTGTCTCAAACAGAAACCCCTGGGGGTGAATTTGCAGATCTAAGAACATATCTTAACAGGCCAACTTCGGCAAAACGCAAACAGCCAATGCCGAAGATCAAACCTCAAAGACAAACTTCCAGGGTCGAAGATCCGAACACCTATGCTAATGAGGTGAGCACTTCATTGTATACACAGGGGACTAAACATTTGAAGAATCGGAACCATGTTCCTAATATTGTTAAAGAACATATTCCCAGAACCTTTTCCCGTCCCGGTATGGTTTCCGATCTCCGAGAACATCTCAGGCAAAAACGGGATAATGCCTCAACACCTTCAGTTCAATCATCTGATCATCATTGCAATCATAAAGTCATCATTCAATGTTGTTGTCAAACAACAAAGCGATCTGTATTCGATCATTTGACTTTTGCTAAATCTGAACTGATGTTAGAAGATGAAGACGAAGTGTTGTACGCTTCTGTCAATATGACTTCCCGAGACACTGGGGGTAGAAAATGCTCCAAACACGGCAAATCTCGTAAGCCAAGCCAACAGTATCTAGATCTACTCCGAGAATCCTCTGAAGGAGTATTTCGACATACCCGTTCCCGAAGCCGAGATACAATCGGTTAAAGGAATCTTCTCCAAGATCCTTCGGGTTATCTTCCTACTTCTCAGTCAGGAGATGACTCTTTCTCCGACTATGATGCATACAGCAAAAGCTCTGAACAGACAGTGTCCTCCACTGTACCAAAAGAAGTGACAGCTGATGTTGTCAATGAAGATCCAGATGCTTCAACTTCTGCAAATCAAGAACAGCGTATAGCTGCATTAGAAGACAAGCTGAAGACCATGGCTGAAATGGTCGCCAGTATGCATTCTATCATTGTGGCACAACATGCCACACCAACAACTGTACCTGCTGTGAGTCCTGAAATCATAGCATCATCGATACCTGTCATTGCTGGGTTGGGGGTAGTATCTCCTCAAATGCCTCCTGTACAAGTACAAGTTCAAACTACACCCAGCCAATCAGGGGCTGGGGGTAGTGCTTATAATGCTGTGCCTCCTCCTACCACTCTGACCCAACCTGCTCCTTCTTCATCATCAGAGGACGCCAATGAAGCTATCAAACTTTTGCAAACTCAGTTCGAAGCCTTCAAAGAGAAGGACAACTTGCAAAGGTTGGGAATCAAGCAGCCTTACCCAGTTGAATGGAAGGAAGTCCCATTTCCTCCTAAATATAAAATCTCAACAATCTCTCTCTTCGACGGCAGTACCTCACCAAGCTAGTTCATTAATCACTTTGAGGTAATGACTGTTCAACTCCAACCAAATGACGCTCTTCTTACCAGAGTGTTCGTCTGTTGTTTAGCCGGCGTAGCATACGACTGGTACAGAAGTTTGCCCGATGGTTGTATCACTTTTTTTTCAGGTCTCAAGTAAATCTTTCTGGAACGATTCTATGAGGGATTCAATGACATGACTATGTCTGCCCTCAATAAAATCAAACAGAGACAAAATGAAACTGCTGAAAGTTTCATCGAACGATTCCGCAGAGAAGCCTTGAAGATGCCTCCAGGAACTCCTGCTGCTGTTACCATAGACACCTGCAAGGCAAATCTCTTGCCTATCATTAGCATGTGGATAGGTTCAACGCAGTTCCAAGACTGGCCATCTTTCATCGTCAATGCCAAAGCAGCTGAAGTGAGTGCTGAGAAATTCAAACAGCTGGGGGTACAAATGTCTAACACAGATCGGGACGAACATCAAACACCAGGTGGCGGTAATCGTCAGAACAACCGCAAGAACAAAGAGACTCTGAACATTAATCTGAAGAGCAAAGAGTCCTTGGCTGTCAACGTAGCTCCGCCTACGTCTACTTCTACTCCGTCTGCACCTCAACCGAGGAAACCGCGTCCTAAAGTAGAGTATTCCTTCGACGAGAATGACACTGCAAGCATCTTCAATTGCTTACTCAAAAGTAACAAGATCCAGCTTCCAGACCCAAAGAAACCTGATGAAGTTGGTAAGACCGATCATCCTAAGTATTGTGTCTACCACCGATTCATTGGACATCCTACTCGAGCAGGTTATGTGCTCAAGGACAAGATTCAAGAACTTGTCAATGCTGGCGTTGTTACTCTTCAACAAGATGAGAAGACTGTTACCGCCAATATGGTCTCGGTTCAGTTCGGTAATTTTCCCTCGCAGATGATACAACATGGTGTCATTCCCATTCCAAAGGCTACTCTTGAGATTAAAAATCTTCCTTCTCCACCAAATGAAGGTATCGTTCCTTTATCTCTCGACAATGGCGAGGTTATGTGGATTCATCCCGATCTTGCTTCAGAGTTCAAGGTTTCCTCTTCTTCTAAGAAGAAAGATCGTTTCAAAGGCAAGACAAAGATTTGCAACATGGTGTCTTTTGACCCCATAGTTGATGATGAAATTCTATTGGGCACCATATCAGGGAAAGCTTATCTGAAAGATTACCCTGAAGCTCGAAAGAATCCTGCCTCTTCTTCTGAGCCTGCTATAGTACAACCTGTTTCTATTGAAGAGATCCCTTCTACATCCTCACCAGTTGTAGTTCCCATTCCTCCCAAACCAGTGGTTGCTGATAAAGGCAAACAACAAGTCCGTTTTGATAAGCCCTTGAAGAAATCATCCCCTACAGGACTTGAAAAGCCTTACAACTTTGATATATTGGCTCAATTAGCCAATACACCAGCAAGGCTGTCTATCTTTGAGCTCTTGCGTCTTTCCAAAGAGACACGAGAAACTTTAAGTGAAGCTCTCATGCAAGCTGAGACTTGTCTAGCCCTTCTCAAGAAGCCAGAAGCAGAGCCTGTCTCTTGTCTCCATTGTCATAGTGTTCTGGAGCTAATTCCGAACATTACTTTCACTCAAGATGATATGCTACTCGAAGACAATAGGCATGATCGTCCTCTCTACTATACAGGGTATATCGATTCAATGAAAGTCGATCGTATCTTGATAGATCCAGGATCTGCTCTCAGCATTATGCCAAAGACAATACTAGATGCTCTGAAAATCCCCGTGCATAGTCTCTCCAGTACAATCACCACCATCCTTGGATTCAATCAGGAAAGTAGTGAACCTTTGGGCAAGATTCGCTTAAAACTCCAAATAGGCAATCTTCGCACAAAGGTGACTTTCTATATCATTGACAATCATGGTTGTTCTTACAATGCTCTACTGGGGAGACCATTCCTACACGAACACAATATTGTTCCATCAACTCTTCATCAATATTTCAAATATGTTGATGATAAAGGAGAGGTACAAAAGGAGGTCGCTGATCTCTATCCCTTCAAAGGCGTTGAAGCATACTGCAACGACGCTCGGATGTACAAGGACGAATTCATGAAGGTTGTGCTAGCCTTAGACACTGAAGAAGAACAAGAAGCAGTGCCCAAAGACATTCTTAGCATACCTGTTAAAGGGCGTGTTTCTCATCCTCAGTCTTCTAAACCACTGGCTATTCACTTGCCAGTCCAAAAGAAGCCAGTTGATGCTGATCAAAATCAAAGGGAGCTCACCTCTTCTGAGCCACTTGTTATCGACTTACGTCAGAACAAGGACAAAAAGCAGCTCACTTCTTCTGAGCCACTTGTTGTTGATCTAACTCATAACAAGGAAAAAAGGGAGCTCATCTCCTCTGAGCCACTTGTTATCGACCTCCGTCGTAACAAGCCACCTCCACGTTCTTCTTCTCCCCCTCTTGTAATCAATCTGACCAAGCCTGCTAAGGCTAAAGGTCCTGCTGTAAATATAAATGTACAGATCAATGAAAAAGCATCTACTTTCCAGTATACTGATGTTATTTATCATACTAAATGCTATTTGGATATGTTAGATAGCTTCCAATCAATTATAATGGGAGTTGTACAATCTCTTCAAACAGAAGTCTCATTTGAAGATCCAGATGATTCTTACCGTATTGTCCCTTCTCGAAAGAAAGGAGAAAGTCCAATACTTTTTAGTAAAGGACCGGAACAACAATTCAGCTATACGGATGACAGCAAACTTAACGATATAGGGCGTCTCCAACTCCGTCGTTACAATCAACAATCAAAAGATATCATCCAAAAAATGGGCTATGATTTCAAAGGTGGTCTCAATTACGGTAAAGGTAGACGAACTCCTATTCGTACGACTGTTCCGAAAGAAAAGTCAGAAATGTACTACAGCAAGACCAAGAAAGGTCTTGGATATGCTTCTCCTCCAATTTTATCCCCAGCAGTATCCGACTCCGACAGTGAAGAACGTTCCAATTCTTCTGATTCCAGATCATGGGATTCTGACACCAGCATCGGTGAAGTCCATCGGCTGATCGTATCTTCTAACATGGTCTCCGCTGAACTTCCAGAAGGCTATGATGAGGACGTTGAAGAAAATCCTGAAATAGATCCTTGAGCTCAATAGATGGATAATCAATGGGTAGTTCGCTTTGAACAACGAGAACCTCCTACTGAAGATCAATTAGTTCAAGTTGATGTAGGGAAAAGCGGATCACCTCGTCCAATCTTCATCAGCAAGAATCTTCCAGAAGCAGACAAACAAGAGTTGATTCTTCTTATTAAAGAATATATCGATGTCTTTGCCTGGAGTTACGAAGACATGCCAGGTTTAGATCCCAAGATTGCTACGCACAAACTGAACATTTTGTCCAATGCAAAACCAGTTAAGCAGCAACAACGGTGTTTTAAACCAGAAAAGATGGACGCAATTGATGATGAAGTCAAGAAGCTCATTGCTTGTGGCTTTATTCGAGAAGAACAACATCCTGACTGGGTGGCTAACGTTGTTCCAGTCCTGAAGAAAACCGGCAAAGTTCGAGTCTGCATCGACTTCCGGGATCTTAATGAAGCATGTCCAAAAGATGAATTTCCTCTCCCTATCACGGATGTCATGATTGATAATACCTGTGGGTTTGAACGAATATCTTTTATGGATGGATTCTCTGGATATAATCAGATCAAGATGAATCCTGAAGATGAAAAACATACCTCTTTCCGCACTCCTCGTGGTGTCTATTGCTACACAGTAATGCCATTTGGTCTCAAGAACGCTGGTGCAACCTACCAACGGGCTATGAGCACCATCTTCAAAGATCATCTCTGTAAAACTGTCGAGTGCTATGTTGACGATATCGCTATTAAAAGTCGTCTAAAAGAAGATCACATCCAAGATTTGAGAACTATCTTCAATCTCATGCGCCAACATCAACTCAAAATGAATCCCACCAAGTCATTCTTGGGTGTCTCTAGTGGCAAGTTTCTCGGCTTCGTCATTACCTCTAAGGGTATACACGTGGATCCCGAGAAGATCAAAGCCATTCAAGAGATGCGTCCTCCACGTAATCTAAAAGAACTACGAGGATTTCAAGGTCGACTTGCATACATCAGGAGATTCATTTCGAACTTGTCTGGACGCTGCAGACCATTCACTCAGTTAATAAAAAAGGTGTATCTTTCGTTTAGACTGAAGAATATCAACAAGCATTCGAAGACATCAAGCGGTATCTCATGAACCCGCCAGTCTTGGTGCCACCAATCTCTGGCATTCCATTCTTAATGTATGTCCGTGCGATGGACCATTCATTGGGTGCTTTACTTGCCCAAAAGAACAAAGAAGGTCATAAACAGGCCATCTACTATCTTAGTTGTACTATGATTGGTGCTGAATACCGTTATAGTCCAGTCGAGAAAGAATGCCTGGCTCTCATGTTTGCTGTGCAGAAGACAAGGCATTGTATTATAGGACAAACTATTCATGTTATATCCCGAGTTAATCCTCTTCGGGTACTCATGAAGAAGCTCAGCACACTCAATTCTCGGCTGGCCACATGGGCAATCCTGCTAGCTCAATATGACATGGTATACGTTCCACAAAAGTCTGTCAAAGGTCAAGCGCTGACGGATTTTTTAGTAGCTCATCCTGTGCCAGAAACATCCAAACTCTATGACGAAATTCCAGACGAGACATTGGAAGTCAACATGATCTCTGAAGAATTTCCAACTTGGCGTCTATTCTTTGATGGTGCATCCAGAATTGGACCAAACGGTGCCGTTGTAGCTGGTGTTGGGGTTGTTCTCGTTTCTCCAGACGGATCAACCATCCAAAGAGCCTACTCTCTAGATGAACCTTGCTCCAACAATGTAGCAGAGTACAATGTTCTACTCATCGGTCTTCAATTAGCCAAACAATTGGATGTCGAATATTTCGAAGTCTACGGTGATTCTAAGTTGGTTATCAACCAGGTTAGAGGAATCTATGAAGTTCGTCATCAAGATCTGATGCCTTATCATGAAGTAGCAATCAACATAGCTACATCATTCAAAGCTTTCTTCATCGACTATGTTCGACGAGCTTGCAATACTGAAGCGGATGCCTTGGCCAATCTTGCAGCTGTCTTAGCCATCCCTATCAAAAGACAGCAGGTACTGGTTATCTCCAACCGAGAATTGTTCTGCGTTGAAAACAATCGTAATATTGAATTCAGCAATCTTGCTGAAGTCAATGTTATCGACGAAGACTGGAGAACTCCTTTCATCGACTTCGTGGTTCATGACATACTCCCCGAAGATCCTAAGGAGGCTACGAGCGTTCGTCGACGATCTCTCCGATTCAATTACAATTAAACCACCAAAACACTTTATCAGCGAACTTATGACGGTCTTCTCCTACGTTGTCTCGCTGGTGATGAAGCAAAACAAGTATTGCGCGAAGCTCATGACGGTGTCTGTGGAGTACATCAACCTGGTCCTAAATTGCAAGATCGTATTCGACGCATGGGTTACTATTGGCCCTCTATGGTATCAGATGCCATTGAATATGCAAGAAAATGTCATGCTTGTCAAATCCATACAGACTTCATTCATCAACCATCGGAATTCCTTCATCCGACTGCTGCTTCCTGGCCTTTTGAAGCTTGGGGCATGGATGTCATAGGTCCTATTAATCCTTCTTCTTCTAGAGGACATCGATTCATACTGGCAATAACGGACTATTTCTCCAAGTAGGCTGAAGCTATACCTCTGGCTGAAGTCAAAACCAGTAGCGTCATCAACTTCGTTAAACACCACGTCATCTATAGATTCGGTGTACCTCGAAGAATCATCCATGACAATGGACCTCAATTCATCAGCCAGAAATTCACCAGATTCTGCGATGATCACCGGATTGACAACGTCGCCTCGACAGCATACAATCCTGCCGCTAATGGTTTAGCTGAAGCCTTTAACAAAACCATCATCAAGCTCCTCAAGAAGTTTGTATCTACTAACAAACGAAACTGGAGCGAAAAGCTTGGTGAATGTCTTTGGGCCTACCGGACTACGATTCGCAATCCTACGGGCTTTACACCCTTTTTTCTGGTGTATGGTTGTGAAGCTGTTCTTCCTCTGGAACTACAAATTCCTTCTTTAAGGATTGCCATTGCTAACGAGCTCACTACAGAGAATAATAATCTTTTTCGACTTCAAGAATTAGAAGCACTTGATGAGAAGCGATTAATGGCTCAACAACATATTGAGTTATACCAAGCTCGCATCTCGAAGACTTTTAATCGTAAAGTTAAAGTCAGAACCTTTCAGCAAGGAGAACTTGTTCTAACGGTCAGACGTCCTATGACTATGACTCATATGAGCAAGGGCAAATTCGATACGAAGTGGGAAGGTCCCTATGTTGTAAGCAAAGTCTTCTCAAATGGAGCTTATCAACTCTCATAGCTCGACGGTCGAGTTGCTATGATGCCTATCAATGGCAAGTTTCTTAAAAAGTATTATGTATAAATATAAATGCTTGTAAATCATCAGACAAGTTTAAGTTCATAAATAAAATTCAAATTTTATTTCATCATGAATGATAGTACATAATATTAAGGAAGATCACTATCATCCTTCTCTACATTTGGACGCGGACCACTGCCGTCCTTCTCAAAAACACGGTCAGCAAAAGAGCTGAGAACCTCCTAGCTGGAACCCACGAGGAACTTGCAAGCAGCCATCCTCATGGCTTCTTCTTCTTCAGTCCTTCCTGGTTCAAACAGAAAGTCCAGAATATCTCGTGGTGGCTTGGGTACAGACGAACCTTCGCCTGCTTCTGCCTCCTTTGGCTGAACTGGATCGGCAGGGCATTCTTCAGTGCCCTTCTGAACCTTTGGGGCGATTTCAGCCTTCTTGGATCCTTCTCCAGACGACATTTTTATGTTGAAAAGTGGAAGTGCTTATTCCTGTCAGATTTCTGTTATATTTATAGGCAGAGGTTCCTTAAACAACGAAGCGACACATTCATCCGATGGTTCGTCCGTTCATTACCAGCCGACGGTTCATCCGTTCATTTATTACCACCTGACGGTTCGTCCGTTCATTATCACCTGACGGTTCACCCGTTCATTCATCATCACCTGACGATCTATCCGTTCATTTATCATTTTCTGACGATTCACCCGTTCATTCATCATCATTTGACGGTTCATCCGTTCATTCATCATTATCTGACGGTTCACCCGTTCATTTCATCATCACTTGACGATTCATCATCGTTCATCATCCATATCAGCAACTTGTCATTTTCGATTAAGTTGTCAATTGAAATAATAATATTCAATATATTCTGCCATGTCCATATTACCTCTGAGCAAATATAATAAATATAATTATTTTCTACAAAATCATCAAGAAATATATCATGTCTTGCACCTCTGAATATATTTTCTATCTCTATTATTTATATCTAAACAAGATATGTAACAAATAATGGAGCCACAGAAAAATGTCTTTTATTAACCAAAATATGAGGCATTACAAAAGCACATGTACTAAAAAAAAAGACAGACATAAAAGTACAAAATGTTCCACTAAGATGGAGGTATTATCAAGTTGGCAATCTGCTGCTTCAGAGTCTGCAGCCGTTCTTCACGGGTGGACATCACCCTCCTTCTGGCTTCTTCCATCCCGGTTTCTTCATTAAAAACGGGCATGGCTACCGTCCGGCGAGTAATCTCTGCACCATGAGTTGCCACGTAATCATCCCTCTCCTGAGTCAAAGCATTGTATTGTTCAATTACAACTTGATGATCAGTAATTTCCTCTTTTAACTCTTTCTAGAGACGAGCAATTTCTGCTCTCAGCTCAGCAGCTCTTTGCTCTTTTCTTTCAGCCATCAACATTACTGATTCTAGCTTAGAGTTATACTCAGCAGATTTTGTGGAATAGGCCTCCAAGAGATTCTGAAGATTTACCTTTTCCATATCAGCTGCCAGGGCCATTTGTTCGAACTCGGCCTACACTAGAGATTCCACTTCCTCTTTGTTGAGCTCCTTATAATTTTTTATGGAGACTTCCAGCTCATTCAGTATATGATCAAGGAGAGTGGCCTGAGCTTCGTCTCCTTGTTCCTTTATAGCCCTCACCAAGAGAGAAGTCGGATTTCTAACCATGGAAAAATCAGCACCCTCTTTATCCATCATCTTATGAACTAGAGGTCCCAAGGATTCAAAGAAGCATCTGGTGAAGGATTGGACGACTTTCTGGTTAATTGCCAGAGTCCCAGGAGTTGCAGCTACTCCTGTTGAGGACGAGGCAGCAGGATGCTCGATCTCTTGCGTCTGGATGGCAGGCCCTTTAAATAAAGGAGCCAAAGTGGAGCTAGTCGCCCCTCCTGGTTGTTCCTCTGTAAAAGTAAAATTGTCATTTTGCCGGTCGTTTGCTAATAATCAAGAAGATCAAATGAAGACAGTCTTACCGTGGTTCGATCCAGCAATGAACCTATCCCCCGCAGGAATGGATTCCAGCTGAGCAGAAGTCGCTTCAGCCGTAACAGCTTGGCTACTGCCCGCTTCAGAACCACAAGATAGATGATGCTACTACTAACAATCACCGTCGTTACGGGCACTATAGCCAGGCACGTCGGAGGTGCTGGAAGAGTCTCAAAATCTGCAGGAAATACAAATAAAGATATTAGCTATCAATCTATTTAAAGAAGATTGCTAATTCCATTCTATACCTTGAGGATCAGTGGCGGGAGTTTCTTCTGGAACTTCTTCGTCTGCTGCTTTTTCTGAGGATGCCTCTACTTCAATATCTTTTTTAGGATCTGAAGTATCATCGGCAGCAGCAGGAGACATGTGTTCTTCATCATCCCTGTCGGGATCTTGCATATCTTCATTTTCAGATGAAGAGCTTTCCTCATCTTCATCTCCTTCCGGAGCATTCCCGCTGGTAGTTGTAGCTTGGTCAATATAATCTTCCAGCAGGCCGTAGTCACAATCTTCTAGAGCTGCAATTACTTCATGTTCCTCCTCTTCGCGGAGGGTTCTAGGAGTAGGAGGAAGTCGAGTCGTCTCCATAGCAGGCAGAGGAGATCGGACTGCATTATCTTCTTCTTCTCTGGGCTCATCGGCCTCATTCCTCTCTTCCATTGGCTCAAATTCTTCCCTTTGACTAGACTCGGAGATGGGAGTGGGAGATGACATTGTGATGCCCGCTACAGCATCTGCTACAATCGAAGGCAAAACTTGATTTCTACGGACCAACCTTTTCTTTCTGTGCAAAGGTCTTTCCAGACTCTCTACATTTATTGGCTCGACTTGTCTTTGTACAGAGGTCGGTGTAGTAGCATCTTGTTGAGTTGTCTCGGCCAGTTGTCGAGATTGAGACCTCGTGGTGATCTTTTCTGAGGAATGATCTAATATCAATTTCTTCTTGGCTGCCGGAGCAGGAGGCTCCTCTCTTCTCCTCTTCTTTGCTGGAGATCTACCCACCTTCAAAGAGATACGCAGTGGTGCGTTTACCTCTTCAGGGAACATAATATCCTTTGAAGCTTCTAAAGGTGCATCTGCCGGCTCATGCACCTCATCATTTTCGGAGAGCGACGTGGCGACTCTTCACTTCTTCAATCTTGTTGAAGACGCGAAACTATCTGCGAGATTGAAATTCTCAGCAAAGGTGTTCGCGGATGTATAGAATACTGAATATATAAATAGCATCCGAGGGCCATGATTGCTATTTGCAGGCATCGAGAACGTGACTTTCGTATCTCGAGCATTGTAATAAGCCCAAGCTCGGGCCCCATCTATCAAAAAACCCCTTCCTTGAAGACATGTAATGGCATTTCCTACATGGAATTGATCATACCCGAACTGCCGAGCAAATCGATTAGGGAGATATGGCTCTAAATAACATTCTTCTTCGAACCGGTACACCAAATGGGACGGTCAAATTGTCTTCAACCACTCAAAGGCTGCACGGCTCAGAGGTTGCATCTTCGAGTCAACCATATTTGTCGGCATTTGATCATATCCAGCGGAGAGAGGAGCACAACAAAAGTTCCATCCTCGGTTCAGATTCAGAGCATATCTACATTCGCTCAAAGAAGTGTACTTCCATTTACTATGAGAGTACCTTCGCAGAAAGCTGCGTCGACCGGTCCCATGCCGGGGTCCATCAAAGTAGGGTGGTGAAGAAGCAACCACCCGAATAGATATGTGTATGGAAATTCTAGCCGAGGAAATTCCTTTTTTCCTTTGGCTTTCAACATCAAATCAACATATACACGAAGACTAGCATTCAACCTGCAAGTCATCGCTGACAAAAGGTCCACTTTGCAGCCGAAGACTAATTTAACGGCGGCGAAGAGAACACCGCGATGAAAGCGGTCTACGACACTGGATCCTGGGACTACAAACCGACGAAGCCAATATGTCAGAACTCCTGCCAGTTGGGCTTCTTTTGACATGTGTCTATATCCCATTCTCAAATAACTTTCAAGAGTGTCTCCTTTCTTTAAAGGAGGACATTGATAATCATCCTTCATTTCTTTATCAAATTCACCACTTCCTTCCATCAACTTCATCACTTCTGTATTGCTCAATGGCTTAAAGAAGTCAGGATAGCATCTGTCGTGTTCCTTAGTCTTCTTCTCTTCGATATGATTAAGGAACAGATAAGGCAGCCATTTTGACGAGTAACAAGTATTGGGTGTGCCACTTTTATAAAATAAAGAACAGATCTTGTAGTGGCATAGCAGTTCTTCAAAGACTGCTACCATTGCTGCATTCTCCTTTCTAAGTTTGTCCAACTCATCATTGGTTGGAACAAATTCTTCATATGGAGCATCCTTCATCGACAAGTAAGAGATGAACTGCATCTCATGAAGTGCAAATCCAATCTCTCCACCAGGGATCATGAAAGTTCCTGTTCTATAATTATATCTTTCAGCCAAAGCCAAGAACAGATGTGAGTTGGGGGCAAAACCATAGACAGTGGCATGCACTGCTTGGTACAAATTGATTTGCTGTAGTTTGTGTTCAAACTTGGTCAGAACCCAGTTTGCTATGCAGTTCCACCTCTTAAAATCTGGATTTACCAGTCCAGTTAACCTAATGTCCTGCTCTGGGTACTTTCCTTCAACCTTCGCAAATTCGTTCGCGAATATCGGAGTTCTGACAGGCATTAACAAGGAAGAATTCTCTGGCGGAATACAACCAGGTTTCAAACCTCTTAACAAGACACTGTATCGTTCTGAGGAGCTGTAGAACATATCCTTCCTATTTGGCCCCTTCTTCACAAAAATCTTTCCTACACGAGCGTCTTGGAAAGGTGTAAGGTTCCCTTCCATCTTCCTCGGATAGCTCGCATGAGTATACCGGGATAAAGGGAGGCAGCGGAAAATATCTGGTATAAAGAGTGTCCTATCCTCCTGATGGACAATTCTTTCTTCCATCCTTGGCCTCGGTTGAGAGCTTTTCTCAAAAGCCTCACCGAACAAGAATAATGGCTTCTTGTGAATGACAGCGTCTGCTGACTCCAGAGGTTGTCCATTCATCAAACACAGCAAAGTTTCATTGTCTTGAGATATCAGAATAGCCTGACGGGAGGTTGGCAGATCATATTGGGGATAATGTACATGAGAGAGATCCTCTTTATATTCTGACTCTGAAAGAGTTCCCACAAAAGTTTCGTATTCTGGATCTTCTCTCACATTAACTGCATCAAACAGAGAAAATAAAAATTTAGTACAAATCAAGTCAAAGATTCTGTCATCAGTTTGTGCAAACATCAGACTGCACAACATCAGATTGCACAACATCAGTTTGCACAAACATCAGACTACGCAAACAAACAGACGTCAGTTTGCGCCGACAATCTCGCGCAAATCAGCAAATTGTGCTGACTTCTGCCAGCGCAGTTCAACCGATTGCGCAGAAAGTCGTTCTTCATAAAAATGAAGAACTAACTGATTTGTGCAACCAGAACCCTAAAAAGGGTGGCGCAGTATGATCACATCTCTAAAAAGAGATGGATTTTGAAGAACAGTGGGATCAAAACCCTAAAAAGGGTTTTTGATTAAAGTCCTCTATCTAACATTACAGGATGCGCGGATTCATGACGAGAAGCTCGTCGCGCAGCCCTAGTCGATGATTCGGCGGGGGCCTTCCCCTTAGCGGCGGCGGAGGATCGTCGGGGAGCCATGGAGATCGTCGGAGAAGGAAGGAAGAAAGAGTTCAGAAAGTTTCTCTCAAGTGCACGAAGGAGGCAAAGTAAAGAATGAACTGAGAAGAATTGGACTATTTATAGTTTTTGAAAACGAAACGGCCGCCTCAGATTACGCCTGAAATTGGGGACAATCCCTCAGATTGCGCAGCCAGCTCACTTCATGCGCAAATTGATTGCAATGTCAAAAATTCAAAGTATTTCGAAATTTTGAATAAGTTCACATTTCGAAAACTTTGAAAGGGATCTTGTAGGTCCTAAAAAATCAGATTGCACATATCAACAAAATCAGAAAATCAAGAAATACAACTTTCAGATGAACTGCGCAGACATCAGATTGCGCATTCTTCAGATTGCGCACACTCCCAACTACGCAGGCTGACGTGGCAAAAGTCATCATTGCCTGACACAAATCAAATCTTTCTGACAGCTGACAGCACGAAGAACGAGGAGACTGTTCGTTTATTGTGCCGCACAACGCTCGAGGACGGTTGGCAGCTGGCAGTGCAATTCATTTCCTGCGCAGCCTAAGCTTGTGCAGTCCAAGCCTGCGCAATGCGAAGCCTGCGCAATTCAGATTGCACGCTCTATCAACACAACTGATAAAGTACACGTGGCATTCATGCCATCAATTGCTCATTACGTGGCAACTGTCTATGCACGATCATGCGCATTTCAATCAAATGATGCCATGTGTCCAAGGCAGTTGGCCCACGATCCAATAACTGCTTCGCAGTCCACTGTTGCGCAATTCAATTGCTGCGCAATCCATCATGCGCAGTCCAGAATAACTAAAAGTTAGTTATTTTCAGAACTCTATAAATAGAGTTTCAAGTCTCCATTCAAGGGGATCAAGCATCAGAGATCAGAGATCAGAGAGTCCAGGAGTTCTTGCCCAAGTGCTACTGCATTCTTCCGAGGCTTTTGCCTTCAACTTCCGAGGCTTTTGCCTTCAGTTTCCAAAGTTGTCTTCAACTTCAAAGGCTTCGTCTTCAAAGTTCACATCGTCCAAGGGATAAAGCAATCGTCTTCTAGATTGGATTCCTACAGTTGTATCTTTTCCAGAATTCTTGTAATCTTATTACATAGTTTGTATCAATAAAGTTCATACTTTTGTTTTTTGCAAACACTCCTCAACTTGAACTAAACCCTGTTGGCTAGGGTCTCCTGGTCTATACCCACTACGTCATGCGGACCATACTAGGTGGTGCACTCGTTCTCGTCATCTGAAAAATATATCCAGTCAGGATTAGAACGAGATACATTTCTAATAACAGTTTTAGTTAAATGATAAAGACTGTGTAGCAGTAAATAGAGAGAATATACAAGGTAAAGTGATTTTTACATGAACATGGCAAGGCATAGTAAGACTGTAAATGAGTGTAAGAACAAGAGAGCAGAGTATATCATGTACAAGAATAAAAAATACTATCTATGTGAGTGAGCACTAGTTTCAACATGTGATCGACTTAGAAACTTGATACAAGAGTTTATGGCCTGGTTAATCATACGTGCAGTGTATGATTAACACTATTCAAGGTTCAAGACTTGATGTAAGGAGGGTATTGATCACATATCTACGCTAATATTCTCCGCCTCCGACTAGTATAGTGGATCCAATCATGACACGTTATGACACGAAATTCACTGAGAAGGTAGCTAGCCTTCGCAGAAATCAGTGTCCATACAATGTACAAGAACAACAAGGAGGTATGCACAAGATATACCAAGATATATAAGGAATAACTTCTCATGACGGGATCCAGACAATGCCAATCCGTGTAACCAATGTGTCAAAAAATTATGGATATATACATTAAATACAAGAAACATAGAAGATATCATAAAACAAAAAAAATATCAGAGAATGTACTCGCTTGAGATCCGGTGTGGAATATCAACAGTGTCCGATACGGTACCTCGAGGACATAGATATGGAATACCAATGTTAATTATGTGTTTTGGAATCATAAGCATGCTATTCTAGCTCTATACTAAGTCTCCAAGTCATTTCTAGGTCAAACTAGGTCAATACCTTGTTTCTAGGGTCTATGTAGTCATATTAGCTATACCAAGTCAAATTCTAGATTTTCCAAGTCTTGGAAATCCATAGGTAAGCTCATACCCATACCATATATGGCATATCCTATATCTAAGGCCTTACTCTAGTGCCTAGGTATTTACCCTTATACTTATCAATATGCCAATCACCTATATACTACTATATACTCATATACCAATTTCCAATCCCAATATACCCATGATACCCCTCAATGTATATATATAACATATACCTATGAAATTTTCCCTAGAAGGTTAGTATCTAAGGTTATATGATACCCCTCAATGTATATATAAAAAAAAAAAATATATATATATATATATATATATATATATATATATATATATATATATATATATATATATATATATATATATATATAATGATTAATCTATGTATACATGCTACCTAGTCCAAATATGCATAAGTAGTATCCTCAAATCCTAACTGATACCTATAGCATATACACACCAAATCCCCTTGAACCAGTCCTAACTCAGACCACAAGGAACCCCAATCTACCCTTGCATTTCTCTCATATCAGTCTTAGACTGAACACCTATACCTATATATTCTTCTTCTTATACAGGGAGTTAACTCCCCTTTCTAATCATATCCTCATACCAACTTACTCTTAGTATCAGTCATTATGGACTGATACAAGCATCAACCCTCATCCTCACACTCCCATATCTTATCTCATTTCCCCTTCCAACCTGACCCCCCTCTCTCTACACTGATACACTCAAATCAGTTTAAAACTTACACAAAAATTAGTCTAATGACTGATACCAAATCAGTCTTGTGACTGATACCAAATTAGTCTTGTGATTGATACAAGATCAGTTCAGTCCCATGGACTGAACACCCTACCTCTTCTATTGCATACAGTTTCAACTTCCCTCAACTGATCAGTGCACAGGCCCCCACTTCCTACCAAGGTTCATTAGCTAACCTTCAATATATATGTATACATGAATATATGTATTAGTTAATCTATCTATTTATGTATCCTTCAAATCTTACACCCCTATGGCCTTTCACTCAACCACTACATTAGTACTTACTACTATCACTCACAAATCTCATCTATCTACCTCTCATCCACTGACATGTCTATCCATCTAACTATCTTCTCATCTATCATACAACTTGTAAACACACTCGTGCACATGAGAACACTCACACGCATGTTACACTGATGAATCTAACATCACTGGAACATAGGCACAAAATTGAAGCTTACCTACACTCCTCCATGCCCTCACATACACTACCAGGTCCCCCAAATACTAATACCCCTATGATACCCCTTGGTATCATAGCACAAAGACACCTCCCTCTAACTACTAATATTGCTACCATTTTTTCTGTTTCAGTCGAATCCCTCTTCATGTATCAGTCCTATGGACTCTATATCAGTCCTAAAACTGATACACTAATACTTTCCCCTATCCTTAACCAATAACTGGGACTAAAATCAGTCTAATGACTGATACTCAAATGCCCTTACCTTCAGTTCAGTCTTCAACTGAACCCTCATTCCTATTGATACAATACCCTCCGGCCTATTGCAAACAGGGTCACCCAAAAAAAACCTTTACCTATCTAACATCTGATATTGCTGCTATACATCAGTGCACTGCATTGTTGCATCACCTCTTCCTGTGTGTATAAGGGACTCCAAGTCCATTTCCCTCTTTTGCCATTACCTAATCATCTATCAATCATCTTTCCATTAATCATACACATATATATTTATACATATATAGACACACACACACACACACACACCCACACACACACACACACACTCAATTTGACATTCAGTCCCCCTTTGAGTGATACTGGACTCTATCAGTATAATACTTTCTTTCCTCTTGCTCAACTTCTGTCACACACAATATAGCCGACACAAACTAAATTACTGCTGTCCTATCTCCCTTACACTAAAACTCTCACCCAAAATCAGTCCCCTGCCACTCTCTCAATACCTATGCCAACACACTCATGAGAACACATTTAGACAGATATCCCCCCTTCATTCATCAACAAACTTCCTTTAACCTATTGCTGCTCTATAACTCGAGTCACATCCAAGTGACTACATTGCTGCTACAGTAATTGAGGTAGCTACTGCTAATACTATGTTAATCCCAAATACTCCATGTGAAACCCCAACTGATGCAAACATAGAAGAAGTTCAATAGGCCATGCCCTCTTCACAACAGTCACTCACATCTTTATAGTCCAGTCCATATAGACACACACATGCATATAATCTAGGGAGCCTATACATGGTTGTCTCATATCAGTCCTCAAATCCCTTACTATATTGTCCTCTTCATATATATATATATATATATATATATATATATATATATATATATATATATATATATATATATATATATATATATATATATATATATATATTGTTAGGGTTATATACTAAAAATATCACTTTTGTATTAACTTTATTTTCTTAAATTTTGAATGAGAATCATATGGGCAAATGTTTGAATATTGTATTTGTTGCAAGTGTCTGATATTCTATATTGTAGATAATATGGTGTGTGGTATCACACAGAAGATCATATTATCAGTTCCCTATGAAATATATAAATAGTTCATAACCTAGATGGACTTGGACAATCCAATGAAAAGGTTATAGTGTAATTATCTTGACTATAGGTTTACAATAGCACACTTTGTGTGTATTGAACATGACCACTTGATGTTGTTCTCTTTATACTGACTACATAAGAGAACAAACACCTCTGTTATTATGAATGTTTGTGCTCTTAATTCGAATATAATAACAGACATGTATATGCAATGTGCATTACTTTGACTTATAAAAGAGTGAGGTTCATTATGGGTCAACCACCTCTATGAATTGGATAATAACATTGTATATATGATGGGTTGCTAATTATAAAAGGAATACATGTCCCGATACATCTGGTTGATGACGTCCCCTTAAGGAGCTCATAAGGATTGTCATGTAAACCCTGCAGGTGGATTATATCCGACACGACAAATAATGTTGAGTGATACTACTTAAAAATAAAAGATGTCGATCAATATAGTTATCAGTAACTTAATTTGATCGACGGACATTCGATATCTTAACATGGGGAGCCAAACGAGCATATAATAAAAGGAGCCCACAATCATAAGTTCGGATTAGAAAGGTAGTGCAACAATAGATCTTTAGTGGACCGAGCTATTATTAATGGGCCTGGGTTGTGTGTTCGGGCTGAACACGAGATACCCAGATTCGTTGGGAGACCTAACCCTAATTTCTTCTCATGGTCCATGTCGTAGCCTTATATATATCATCTATTCTCTGACCATCATAATATTATTAGAAATAAGAAGCTCTTTTTCTAAATTCATGATTCACATAAGGAGAGAAAAGGGAGGCTGCCAAGGAGAAAAAAGGCTAGAAGATCGCCGTCAACACGACGTCCAACCCGAGAAAGGAATACGTGCAGAAGATCTTAGGGTCGTGACTGCTCGAGATTACTAGGAACAGTTGTCTTCTTCCTATCCGCAGGTATAATTCGTGAATCCTAGTTTCCGCCTATGAAGGGTTAGAACACGTTTATATATGTTTAACTTTCTATCGACCAATACGCACACCAAACTAAGGGTCCTGGGAATCCCCAGTTCCACAATATATATATATATATAAACATTAGTCACATATAAACTAATATAGTCACTCACCCTACAATATATATAGATACCACATATAGGCCACACAAGCACATATTCAAATCTATCCGTACGAATCATGAGATACCATGACACCGCACCACATATCCTATTTAGGACACGTACCCAAAATCTCAACTCAAAACGGACATAAAAATCCCTTTGGGGACACGTATCGAATACTTGGTGCTCAAATCCACGATACGCCTAAGATACTCTATCAAATCTTATCCAAATCCTACCAGACTTCATAGGCAAGCCTAAAATAGGTAGACACACCTAATTAGTGAACCACTAGACTAGTGTCAAGTGCCATGTGCATTTAGGCATGGATACAACATGTGTATGAGGCTCAAAACCCTCAAATTGACCCCGTGTCCTATCGTATCCAATTGTGGACACGTAGCTAGCCTCACAACACTCTAACAAACCTAATTAGTTTACTCAATGATAGACACTTGGTGTTCATTATCTGATTTTTTCAAGAATGACACAAAAATCATATGTAAAAGTCTCCAAAAGGGTTCAATGAAGCCCAAGCTTCAACCCATGGGTAGCCCTAATGCATGGATGGGTTCTAAATGGCAAATGACACTAAATAGAATCAATTTAAAGGGTTAAATTTAGAATTTACCAATTTGGAGATGGATTCCCAATGAAATGTCACCAATGGACACAAGTAGACACAATCTCCAAGAATGGACACCTACTTCAAGCTTCTCTTCTTCCAAAGATCTCCTTCTTGCTAGTTCAAGCTCTAGACTCCTTGGGATGACACTAGAAATTGGTTTGGGAATGAATTTGGGAATGGTAGAGTTGGTTCTTCTTCTCAAATCAAGAGGAAATGAAATGGAGGCAAATTAGGGTTTCTAGAGCCTATTAAATAAACTCAAGATGAGTTTTTATAAGGTTATATTCAGCCAAGAATCCTAACCCTAAATGCCATTTAAAGTGTCCAAGAAGTCCTCCTAATTAGTCATGGAGGTTTGCTTTAGGAAGGGGTTTAATTAGAAAAAGTTTCATTAACTAAATAAAGGGTTTTTCCTACTCATTGCTCTCTAAATAAATAGGTATAACATGACTAACTAATGGGTTCACTAATGGTGTCATGACAAGTCTAGTTGGGTCCACTTAGGTTCACTAACATCTAGTCTTAACTAGTGGCTAACAACTAGCAACTAACTATATCCTATATTTATTTATATGAAACAATACATATCATGGAAAAATAAAAATAATTACTAGCATTACAATTAATAGAAAATAAAATTTTAAATTGGTACAAGATTTGGAAAAGACAAAAATACACCTATTCTGGAAAAGTGGTAGTTACAATCCTATCCCCCTTAAAAAAATTTTGCCCTCGAAATTTAAGTTGGTTGTACTCTTCTCTAGGTCAAGCCCCCAATAATCAAAGTCTAGAAAAAATCCTATCTAAAGTTATTCAATATGCAATTGTATGGAATGAAAACAAACATGCATGGTTATAGCCTCTACAGTGTCATGTTATTGCAGTCTCCATTGGGGTATACTACTAATCTAGCATGGAAATCACATATGCAAGCTAAAGGTACTAAGAAATCAATCAAGCATTCGATGGATGGAATGAAACAGGAAGAAGGAAAGAACATGACCTAACCTCCTAGTCCATCACCTGCAGTGTTGGTCTCCTCGACCGCCATCGCAAAAGTCATGTTTTGACGGGGTATATCCCGCTGCTGGTGTCGGGCAAGAAGCGGTGCCACAGGTGGCCTAGCCTGTGCTCTCTGGGCTGCACCCGCTCTCTGAGCTGCACGATGGAGGTTCGAAGGACAATCCCTCAACCGGTGCCCATCGGTGCCACAATATAGGCACGCTCCCAATCGTCTCCTACAAACCTCCCAGATATAACCAGGCTTCTTGCAGTAGTGGTAAAGATAAGCCTGCTACACCGGTCTCTGTTGTTGCTGGGGCACCTGCTGAACTGGTGCCCTAGCCGGATCCTGAATCTATCGCTGCGGCGACTGGAAGGAACGATGTTTAAGCTGGAGACTTTTAGCAGGCCCTGCGCTGCTAGTGGCCCCCGAAAGTAAATCACGATCTCTCTGGGGCTTCAGGCCTGTCACGCCCCAGAACCAGAATACTGGCAAGTGGGGACGGACAAGGCCAACTACGCAATTCAAAAGTACACCAGTACTCTGAATAACGTATAAGCTGTCAAGACATGGGGGTTACTTCTACGAGCCAACAGTCGATCTTAGTTTAAAACAATCCTAGGTATCTGAATCACAGGCAATTATACAAGGTACAAGAAGTATGATCATCAGACATACAATAGTAAAGCGTCCCAAACCATATATACATGGATGATCATAAAGCTAGTAATACAAAATGGAGAAACTAGCAAGAGTATTAGTCATACATGATAGCTCTATCTGCAGTCTAGAATACGCACACCATGTTTATTCCCGTAGGCTAAATGTCAAGGACAAAAACACGAGCTAAACACGTGTTCGAAGGCTAAACGCCACAAAAGAATAATGTACATAACCATTGGAAGAATAAAATGAGAAACCCATTCGGGTACTCTGGTGCTCAAGATGGTCACCGTCGAGTAGATGGTGCAGAAGATCCCCTGGACTTCTCTATCAGATCTGGCCAAACAAAACCAGTGGGGTCAGACCCCCAATAGCAAGTACCACAAAGGAAGCCAAACTATGAACTAAAACCAGCAATCACTAACATCAACAATTAGAGATACAAATGAGTAAGGACAGATCGAGACTCGTGCACTACCAATGCACTTATCCCGAACATAGGAAGACAATAAGTTAGCATCTTGGAGCATAAAGTAATTATCATGCAACATAATATAAAGTGTAGACATGTTAAGTAAACAGAAGCTTATAAAAGCAATTGAACATGTGAACTTGTGAGATAGCCGGGTCATAAGAGCATGGTGACCCAGCATACGGAGTCATGTATAGCTTGTGAGATAATTGAACATGTGAGCATGTAAGAATTATATAGAAAGACAATGATAAGTGGACTTAGGAACTAATTCGGAAGTCAAGTTACAACCCTTAAACCAAACAAGGACAGAGGTTGTAACCCTTCTCCTGAACCAAACTTAGTCTCTGATCATTGTATAACATAAAGATCATGTAAATAATGCGAGTACTGAATAGTACGACAAATGATAAGATGACTTAGGAACTATTCTGGAAGCCAAGTTACAATCCTTAAAACAAACAAGGACCGGGGTTGTAACCCTTCTCCTGAACAGAACTTAGCCTCCGATCATTTATCGACAAGGTAAAGCATAAACCATAGTGTACTGAAATAAACATACGGACACTGCCTAGACAAAACTAGACTGAACTAGACAGACTCCATCCATCAATCACGGCCAAGCAATGAGTACAGCTTGATAATTTAACTAACTAGGGTTATCACAAGCCTAGTTACTAACAAAATGCAAAGAGATTTCCAAGTCCAGTCACCCGCCTGCTGCTACCGGAGTGACCCCAGTAAAAGAAAAACAAGTATAACAGATACACTGCCGTAAGATACATGTGTCCTAAGGAGGTGCCCCACCTCGACGGTGAGCTGGAAATGTGCTCATCATGACAGATAGCTCCAAATTCCACGTATATATATATATATATATATATATATATATATATATATATATATAAGGTCGGGATCAAACGGGCAACAGGTAACTGGGAAAGTCTCTTCATGAACTACTTGATCAATCTAGTCATTAATCCTAGCCAGATTCAGTATGAATCCCTGACCGTGGTCATCAGGAATCTATGCCTTAGACATGATACAATAATACAGAACATGTAGCTTGTACAAACACACTCAAGAGAAACACCCACGTTGTCTAAATCATTCATTACTTGTAAGCCAATAAAGCCGTCACAACAGCATTCATGGTTCATGTCATGTCATGTTACTTGTTATATTACTAGCCTGGAGTGCACCACGATGGGTCACTATCATGTTAAGGGTACTTGTTAGGGGTGCGCCACGACGGGCCACAATCATGTTGAGCAAAGAAGTGACATATGACTTGAGTGCACCGCAACGGGTCACTATCGTGTTAAGCAAAAAAGAAAGACATATTATGAGTGCACCACAACGGGTCACTATTATGTAAAGTAAAGAAAGACATGGATCATAAGTACACCACAATGGGTCACTATCATATAAAGCAAAGAAAGATATGGATAATGAGTGCACCACAACGGGTCACTATAAGAAAATTCTAAACATGGCATAAATTGTAAAGTACAATAAATCCGAAAAAGCATAGAAACACATATCATATCACATAAGAAATATTCGAAAGGAAAGATATATCCTGACATGTGAGTAGGGATAAGTAAAAGTAACTAATTGGCATAAAACAATAATTGAATCTGTGCTAGTGTTAGGTGCACAAAGGGTGTACGATCATTTTCTAACTGTACAAGATCATCAAATCATGTTAAGAAATTTATTGCATTCGAAGAAACCTCAAAACGTCAAGTACAGAAAATATGCCAAAAGATCAAAACTATAATTGAAATTATAGCATATAAACTCTGATTAAAGTGAAACAAGAATGTTCTTGAAGGCAAGACAAAGATCTACAAATTTCATGTTTTGATTTTTTCAAGATTTTAGCTACAAAATAGCTCAAAGAGGCAAAAAACAGTCATTTGGAGTGACCTGCGTAAGTTGCGCGAGCAAAATTGCCCACGGCGCACGTTGCGCGCAAGCATGGTGCACGTTGCGCGGCAGAAAATTGCGCGGGCGCGCATTGCGCGGGCAAAAATGCCCTCGGCACAAGTTGCGCGCAAGCACGACGCACGAAAGTGCGACAGAAAATCGCGCGGGCGCGCAAGTTCCAAGGTGCGCGAGGGCAAAAATGCCCACGGCGTACGTTCCGCGCAAGCACGGCGCGCAGGCGCACGAAAAAATGTGCGGGCACGCTGCGCGTAAGTTGCAATGTACGCGAGGGCATAAAGGCCCACGGTACACGTTGCAGGCAAGCACGGCGCGCGGCGCGCAAGTTGCAATATGCGCGAGGGCAATAATGTCCATAGTGCACGTTACGCGTAAGCACGGCGCGCGGGCGCGCAGTAGAAAATGCACGATCGTGCGGCGTGCAAGTTGCAATGTGTGCGAGGAAAAAAATGCCCACGGCCCACATTGCGCGCAAGCACGACATGCGGCACACTGCATCGAAAACACTGCGCGCGGCACTGTTCATCGTCCCGACAGCACCAAAAGGTGTGGGGAACCCATGAACAAGAAAATAGCCTAACTAATTCAAAATAAATCGAAATCAAGTGGTTCAAAAGCCAAAATTGGGTAGAATTGAATTTCGTACAATATGGAAGCATTAGATTTCGAAAATATCAAACTTTAAGAGATCGAAAACAAAAAAATCTTAAAAAGATATACAAAAAAATAACCCTCAAAACCAAAAATGCTAAGTTCTAAAGAGGCTTAGAATCATGAAAGGAAGGGAATAGAAGAAACAAAAATGACATAGTTCAAGATTTGCAAGATGTATTTGCCTAGATTTTGGAGGAGGAGCAAATGGAGAAGAAGGAGTAAATGAAAATGAATGGAGGAGAGAGAGAGAAGTTGGTTTTTATACAAAACCCTTCTCATCTCAACCTAACCCAAACCAACTCATGCTAAGTTGAACCAAACCAAATCAAACCAAGTACAAGATTAAACCAAGGCAAGACTAAGAAAGATGTCAAAATACGACTCACCTAACAAATGTCAGAAATCTGTATATGTATACTGAAAATACGTATAACAGAAAATGGAAGTGACAGGCATGCTATTGGTATACACTGGTATACTGGCGGTATGCCGGTCAAGGAGAAAATCTATAAGTTAGAAAAATTTTAAAACATTCCAAAAACCAAGAAAATATAAAACAGTACAATAATACGTATCCGTATACAAATATCGATACAGTGAGACGAGTCTCACAACTCCCTCATCCTTAGAAAAATTTCGTCCTCGGAATTTCCTAACGCTTGTCGAGCGTGATAACCAAAACAAAAGCTCAAGAAAATACAACATCTCTATAAAACGTAGCATGGCATATAAGTAAATAGAGGCAACTACAAAGTAAATAAATGCGTAAGCAATAACACAATCATAATCAAGAAGGGCGGGAGGCATATGAATAAATATGTCTCCTGAGACAATTGAGTAGGGACCAACGTCCTTGCTGGCCTACGCTGACTCCAAAATAGATAAGGTCAAGCCTCAAAGTACGTCGGTACCAATGACTTAGTCTAAGATAGGACTCTACCCAGGACGTATCGTCGTAGTCGATACCAATGAATTCATCACATGCCTCAACTACGAAGACAGAAGTGTTGGGGACGAGAAACTCGCCTTCACTCATCGAATAAATCAAGTCGGCCATTGTACTCCATACGTGGATAGAATACAAGGTCGCCTGCAAGAACCCAAGATATATCGCCACTACCTGGCCTGCCACTGAAACACAAATCCCAAGAGAAGAACTAATGGAAGACCATGAAGATGGTACCTGAGGTTCCCAAGGTATTACCCTCGTGCTGATACTAGAGCTGCTCTTGGGACTGTGCATGCAACTGTGCTCTGAGCGGTCTGATCCTCTGAGCTCGCGATGGCGGTAGGTACTGTGCCATTGGTTGAACATCTAGTATTGGACCTAGCTGCTCGTCCACTACTAGAGGCGATGACGGGGGTGACTGAAAGGATGACAGGGTATATCTGGTGTAGATTGTCTTCATCTGGATGTCGGATATGGGCAAATGATAATTGAATGGTCCTCTGCTCCACAGCGGAAGCATGGCCGCCCGACAAACTGATCTAGAATGCCCTAACTTTCTACAATAGGTACAGGTTTGTTATGTCCGATACTGTTGCTGGTTTCTCTGTCTTGGAGCTTGCTGCTGCTGAACCGACGCTGGTGTCTGCTGGTTGGAAGGCTGGAAGGATGATGATCCACCTTGGCATCTTGGGGGACAAATATAGAAAGTTAGCCCTCCGACAAGTAAGATGAGTATGCCCTTCCCTTCTACAGAAGGAACATATGACTGGTAACTCCTAGTGCTGGGGTGTATAGTTGTATGATGGTACTGGTGATGGACATCGGGGTGAAAAGCCTGATACATTCGGATGGTTCCTCTTACGACCCTCAGTTCTGGATGCGGTCCTTCTAGCTCCATGCCCTTGCTCTCGTACTGCCTCTATAGTAGGTCGGGCTCGATATGCTGACTGACTGGATGACTGATACTGTCTGGCTCCAGTTCGTACTTCTTCTGGCTTCCAGTCCTCGGCCTAAAATTCCTCGAGTATTCCTTGCTCACTTCGGTCTATCAACATCTGGATACTCTGTTGGAGAACGAGATCTCGTTGTTGTTGTACCTCCATTATTTCTATGATAATTCCTATGAGTGCAGGTACATCAGACTGATCTGGAACTACTTCCGCTCGGACTGCTGATTGTACAGGCCGAGCTGGCTGATCGAGATGGACTGGCACCTTTGCCCTCGAGCCAACTCTCGACTCTGTACCTGAATGCTGAGACTGATCCTCCACAACGGGCCTAATAGAAGATTGCTGGCATGCCATTGGCAGAACCCAAACAAGGTAATCGAAAGGATTAGGAACAATGTCCCTGAAAGTTAAAGGACACAAGGATCAAATCGAGGGAACAGGAGAGATCAACGATCAAGGCAGATATCAGGTCAAAGGATCAGAGATAGAGAATAATATGAAGGATATCGATCAATAATGAATAATTGTGATTGAGATAACTAAACATCAGTAACCCCCCACATATCTGAAAAATCAGACCTGCATGGGCCACCGCTTAAACCTGTGTAACGCCCCAGAACCAGAATACTGGCAAGTGGGAACAGATAAGGCCAGCTACACAATTCTAAAGTACACCAGTACTCTGAATAACGTATAAGTTGTCAAGACATGGGGGTTACTTCTACAAGCCAACAGTCTATCTTAGGTTAAAACAATCCTAGGTATCTCAATCACAGGTAATTATACAAGGTACAAGAAGTATGATCATCAGACATACAATAGTAAAGCGTCCCAAACCATATATACATGGATGATCATGAAGCTAGTAATACAAAATAGAGAAACTAGCAAGAGTATTAGTCATACATGATAGATCTAACAGCAGTCTAGAATACGCACACCATGTTTATGCCCGTAGGCTAAATGTCAAGGACCAAAACACGAGCTAAACACGTGCTCGGAGGCTAAACACCACAAAAGAATAATATACATAACCAGTGGGAGAATAAAATGAGAAACTCACTTGGATACTCTGGTGCTCTAGATGGTCACCGTCGAGTAGATGGTGCGGAAGATCCCCTGGACTTCTCTATCAGATCTGGCCAAACAAAACCAGTAGGGTCAGACCCCTAATAGCAAGTACCACAAAGGTAGCTAAACTATGAACTAAAACCAGCAATCACTAACATCAACAATTAGAGATACAAATGAGTAAGGCAGATCGAGACTCGTGCACTACCAATGCACTTATCCCGAACATAGGAAGACAATAAGTAAGCATCTTGGAGCATAAAGTAATTATCATGCAACATAATATAAAGTGTAGACATGTTAAGTAAACAGAAGCTTGTAAAAGCAATTGAACATGTGAACTTGTGAGATAGCCGGGTCATAAGAGCATGGTGACCCGACATAGGGAGTCATGTATAGCTTGTGAGATAATTGAACATGTGAGCATGTAAGAATTATATAGAAAGACAATGATAAGTGGACTTAGGAACTAATTCGGAAGTCAAGTTACAATCCTTAAACCAAACAAGGACCGGGGTTGTAACCCTTCTCCTGAACAGAACTTAGTCTCTGATCATTGTATAGCATACAGATCATGTATAGAATGCGAGTACTGAATATGACGACAAATAATAAGATGACTTAGGAACTATTCTGGAAGCCAAGTTACAACCCTTAAACCAGACAAGGACCGGGGTTGTAACCCTTCTTCTGAACAGAACTTAGCCTCCGATCATTTATCACAAGGTAAAGCATAAACCATAGTGTACCTAAATAAACATACGGACACTACCTAGACAAAAATAGACTGGACTGGACTGACTCCATCCATCAATCACGGCCAAGCAATGAGTACGGCTTGATACTTTAACTAACTAGGGTTATCATAAGCCTAGTTACTAACAAGATGCAAAGAGATTTCCAAGTCCAGTCACCCGTCTGCTGCTTCCGGAGTAACCCCAATAAAAGAAAAATAAGTATAGCAGACACACTGCAGTAAGATACATGTGTCATAAGGAGGTGTCCCACTCGACGGTGAGCTGGAAATGTGCTCATCATGACAGATAGCTCCAAATCCCGTGTATATATATATATATATATATATATATATAAGGCCGGGATCAAACGGGCAACAGGTAACTGGAAAAGTCTCTTCATGAACTACTTGATCAATCTAGTCATTAATCCTAGCCAGATTCAGTATGAATCCCTGACCGTGGTCATCAGGAATCAATGCCTTAGACATGATGCAATATAGAACATGTAGCTTGTACAAGCACACTCAAGAGAAACACCCACGGTGTCTAAATCATTCATTACTCGTAAGCCAATAAAGCCGTCGCAACAGCATTCATGGTTCATGTCATGTCATATTACTTGTTATATTACTAGACTGGAGTGTACCACGATGGGTCACTATCATGTTAAAGGTACTTGTTAGGGATGCGTCACGACGGGCCACAATCATGTTGAGCAAAGAAGTGACATATGACTTGAGTGCACCGCAACGGGTCACTATCGTGTTAAGCAAAGAAGAAAGACATATATTACGAGTGCACCACAACGGATCACTATCATGTAAGTAAAGAAAGACATGGATCATGAGTGCACCACAACGGATCACTATCATATAAAGCAAAAAAAGACATGAATAATGAGTGCACCACAACGGGTCACTACAAGAAAATTCTAAACATCTTATAAATTGTAAAGTACAATAAATCCAAAAAAGCATGAAAACACATATCATATCACATAAGAAATATTCAAAAGGAAAGACATATCCTGAAATGTGAGAAGGGATAAGTAAAAGTAACTAATTGGCATAAAAATAATAATTGAATCTGTGCTAGTGTTAGGTGTACAAAGGGTGTACGATCATTTTCTAACTGTACAAGATCATCAAATCATGTTAAAATATATATTGCATTCGAAAAAACCTCAAAACGTCAAGTACAGAAAATATGCCAAAAGATCAAAACTATGATTGAAATTATAGCATATAAACTCTGATTAAAGTGAAACAAGAATGTTCTTGAAGGCAAGACAAAGATCTACAACTTTTATGTTTTGAGTTTTTCAAGATTTTAGCTACAAAACAGCTCAAAGAGGCAAAAACAGTCATTTGGAGTGACCTGTGCAAGTTAAGCGAGCAAAACTGCCCACAATGCATGTTGCGTACAAGCACGGTGCACGTTGTGCGGCAGAAAATCGTGCGGGCGCGCGGCAGTGCAAGTTGCGCATTGCGCGCGAGCAAAAATGCCCACGGCGCACGTTGCGCGCAAGCACGGCACGCGAGTGAGCGACAGAAAATCGCACGGGCGCGCAAGTTGCAAGGTGCGCGAGGGCAAAAATGCCCACGGCATACATTGCGCGCAAGCACGACGCACGGGCGCACGACAGAAAAATGAGCGAGCACGCGGCGTGCAAGTTGCAATGTGCGCGAGGGCAAAAATGCCCACGACGTACGTTGTGCATAAGTACGGTGTGCGGGCGCACGACAAAAAAATGGACGGGCGAGCGGCACGAAAGTTGCAATGTGCGCGAGGACAAAAATTCCCACGGCACACATTGTGCACAATCACGGTGCGCGGTACGCGACAAGAAAAACACTACACGCGGCACTGTTCATCGTCCCGACAGCACCAAAAGGTGTAGGGAACCCATAAACAAGAAAATAGCATAACTATTTCAAAATAAATCGAAATCAAGTGGGTCAAAAGCCAAAATTGGATAGAATTGAATTTCCTACGACATAGGACCATTAGATTTTGAAAATATCAAACTTTATGTAACGCTCCAGAACCAGAATACTGGAGAGCGGGGGAGGACATAGCCAACTACATATATTAAAGTGCAATCCACCTCGCTATACGGTCATGCCTGTCTAGATATAATAAGGGTTTAACTACAAGCCATCAGTCTCTTATGGTCATGAATAAGCCTATCATCTCAATCTCAAGCAAGTAATAATAGTTACAAGATGTTAGAACACCAAATATACAATAGTAAGGCATCCCATACATTACATATTTGGATGATCATGAAGCTAGTCATACAAAATATGAAGACTAGCAAGGGTTTCAGTCATACATGATCAACCCTAGGATTTGTTCATCATGCTACAGCCCGTAGACAGACAGTAAGTAAAGTGCAATCAAGCTAACATGTGCCCGTCGGCTATACGCCTCAAAAGAATATTTTTACAATAGAGTGGGAGAGCGAGATAAAACCCACTCGTTGCCAGGGTTACGCCTAGTGGTCACCATCGGACTGGAAGGTAGGAAAATCCTCTGGGACCGTTCCGGTATCTGGCCATACAAAACCAGCTGGGTCAGATCCCAGAAAAGCAAGTGCCACAAAGGAGACTTCACTTAAGAACTAAAACCAGCAATTAGCACAAAACATAACTTTATTAGAAAAGACTAAAAATATAAAAAATTATGATCACATACAATAAGATAACCATGGGACTATTCAGATAACCAAGTTACAACCTGTAAACCAAGTAAGGACCGGAGTTGTAACCCTTCATCTGAACGGAACTTGGTTTTTCACCATTTATCGATAAAGTAAGGACAAGCATTCAGGTCCTGTAACCATCTTGTACAGGATCAGGACAAGACTAGACTGGGTTAGACTCCATCCAATCAATCACGGCCAAGCAATGAGTACGGCTTGATACTTTAACTAACTAGGGTTATCATAGGCCTAATTACTAGCAAGATGCAATGAGATCGTTCTACAGCCACAAGCCCTGCAGTCCATCCAGGCTATCCGGACGCAAATTAGGGGTTGAATTCATGTGGGTACTTCGTCCAGAAAATGCATGTACCCTTAAGTAGCTTGAAAGGTGCAACACATGACAGTGTGCTGGAAATGTGTCCTACTCGACGGCAGGCTACAGATCCCAGGTGGGGCACCCAGATAACGGAATTGCCTGTAGCTGGAAAATCTCTTCATGACTACTGGATTATTCTAGTTATTAGCCTTAGTCAAGTTCAGTAGGTACCCCTGACCGTGGTACTCAGGGGTCCATGTCCTAGACATGATGCGAGACAGTACAGGTTCATTTGTACAAACACAATCGTCCACGGTGTCCAGGCCATTCTTTCTTGTCATGTCATGCTAGCCGTCGCAACAACATTCAATAGTTTCCATCATGCTTGCTTGTTATATCATGTCATGTCATGTCATGTCCTGTTTACTTTCTACCATACCGTGTACAATTACCATTCCAAACATATTAAATAAATTCGTGATTATCAAGTTCATGACAAAAGGCGTAAGAATATAAAAAGGCAACGGGATACGCCATAGGGACTCAAAGTCTCTACGCGAGCAAGACTACGCTAGGCCAAAGAGACCCCGAGCGTAAAATAGCTCTACGCATGCAAGACCTAAGGATAGGCAGCTCTACGCGAGCAAGAAAGCAGGTGGGTGAGATTCTACGCAAGTAAGCACTTTACGCTAGCAAAGCAGCATGCGGGAGAGACTCTACGCGAGCAACCCTCTACGCGAGCAGGAGTCTAGCCTCTGCGTAGAGCTCGGTTCAGCTCGCGTAGAATAGATTACGCGGTCACGTGAGAACGTGTGCGTAGAGGGTAATTAATACGCGGGTACATGAAACGTGTGCGTAAAGGGTAATTAATGCGCGGGCACGTGAAACGTGTGCGTAAAGGGGATAAATGATACGCTGGCACGTAAAACGTGGGCGTAAAACTAAATACTATGCTAGCACGTAAGAACATGTGCGTAAAAATTTCATCTTCTCCCCAAGGCCAAGACAAGCAGGCGTAAAAGCTCAAGAGCTCAAGAAAGCCCCATCTCGGTCAAGACTTGGTGAAATCCATCCATTCAAATGCCAAACTTGCGTAAAATCAAAATTCTCACCACATGGAACTCTCCATTTCGGAAACAACCAAGTTCAGTAGATCAAAACCATGAAGATCAATAATACTAAAACTCAGATCTACATGAAATGAGCCATGGAAATTAAAAAAAGTGTCTTAGAATCTCGTGAGGAAGACAATGGAACAACAAAAGTGAGTTCCTCCATGAAGCAAGTTGCACTTGCCTACTGCGGGTGGTCGGTGGAAAAATGAAGATGGAAGAAGAGTAGTAATGGGAAATTAATGAGGAGAGAGAAGGGTTGTTGGGTTAATAAATAGGGAATAGTGGTTGGTAGGGGTTTGCATACTAACCCCAAACCAAGCCGAACCAAGCAAACCAAAATGCCAAAATAAACTATGCAATGAGATATGCAATATGAGTCAAAATACGTACACGTATACCAAATACGTAATACGAACTACGGGCGTTACACTTTAAGAGATCAAAACCAAGAAAAATAAGAAAATCTTAAAACTTAGATCTACAAAAATGTGACCATCAAAACCAAAAACTCCAAGTTCTAAAGAGGCTTAGAATCATGAAAGGAAGAGAATAGAACAAAAATGACATAGTTTAAGATTTGGCAAGATGTACTTGCCTAGGTTTTGGAGGAGGAGCAAATGGAGAAGAAGGAGTAAATAAAAATGAATGGATGAGAGAGAGAGAGAGAGAAGTTGGTTTTTATACAAAACCCTTCTCATCTCAACCCAACCCAAACCAACTCATGCTAAGTTGAACCAAACCAAATCAAACCAAGTACAAGATTAAACCAAGGCAAGACTAAGAAAGATGTCAAACCACGACTCACCTGACAAATGTCTGAAATCTGTATACGTATACTGAAAATACATATAACAGAAAATGGGAGTGACAGACATGCCATTGGTATACACTGGTATACTGGCGGAATGCCGGTCAAGGAGAAAATATATAAGTTGGAAAAATTTAAAACATTCCGAAAACTAAGAAAATATAAAACATAGTACAAAAATACGTATCCGTATATAAATACCGATACAGTGAGACGAGTCTCACAAGGCCCAACTCCTACTTTACCTTGCATTCCTCTGTAAGGATCTCCGCGTAGGTCGCGTAGAAGGAAGGAATGAGGATCTTCACATCCCAAATCAGTCCCTCCGAAAGCGACTTGCCCTAATCTCCGGGTCTCGCACCATGTACTCTGTGTATTAGTTCAGCCTACCGAACTCTGCAGCGTACTCTTGTACAGACATACCTTCCTACTGGAGGTTCTGGAACTACCCAGCCAGGTCTATCATGTCCGTTGGGGAGAAGAACTTCTTCTTGAAGAGGTCCTTGAACTCTACCCAGGTGTGGCCCTCTCCAGCTAGATCTGGCTCATTTCTGAACCAAGTGTGAGCAAGCAATGTCTAGCAGCTGAAGTCCCATCACCTCGACCTTCAGATCATCCGCGAGACGGGATACCCTCATAAGACGCTCGATATCCTGGAGCCATTCGTCTGCGTAGATAATGCCCTCGGTACCGTTGACGATGTGGGGTGGGGTGGTATAGCGAGGGGAGAGGGCAGTCGAGGTCCACAGCCAGGAGGGAAGAGGATGGGCGGGGAGGGAGTTTGGTGTAGAAGGAGGATAGTTTTGTCGTTTTTGTTTTTTAGTGTATCAAGTTGATACCAATCAAAGTTGAGGGTATTTAGTTGTAATTTAGCCAAAAAAAAATTACTCTTATGTATGATTGCCCAGTTCATTCAACATTGGTTACATGTGATAACATATAATTTGAACATGATAATTTGAATGTCAAACGTATATGTTTGGGACTTTGTACAACTCATACTCACTGATACCACTTGTTGCATGGTAACAACGCTCGTTGCAGCTCTTCATTGTTGCAACCCACAACATCACAGTGCCTCACACATCATCCCAACCGGTCCACGCAGTCCATCCATCCCGCAATCCTGCATGAATTCACATGGACATACATCAGTTGAAGAATTAAATGGTATAAAATTACACTCTTTCGTATAATCTAACCCACCCAAACAGAAAACTTAATGTCTTGTCCCTCTACCACTTGACATATATATATATATATATATATATATATATATATATATATATATATATATATATATATATATATATATATATATATACACGTGCTTCGCACATGTTTTAATTAGAATATCATAAGGTCAACAGTCGTCTTTCTATTTTTTTCAGGTGACTATTCATGTGTTTTTACAATACCAAGAGATTCGAAGTACGATTTTTTTTTTTAATTTTCTATTGATAATAATAACATTTAAAAAATGGTAAGGGCAGAAAAATGTATTACCATTGGAACATGAAGAGTTGTATGGAAAAAAAAACTTCATAGCATTCAAACTTTATTGCTTTGACTATAAACATAAATGGCATGCAAGTCTTTATAAAATAATTGAGGGTATTTTAGGAATTCAAAAGTTTCACCACAAAATTTTCATATTATATATATATATATATATATATATATATATATATATATATATATATATATATATATATATATATATAAAGGGGGGAAGGGGAGAGGATCAGGGATCAGGATATCCCTCTTAAGCATTCATGCATGTTCTTCGAAATAATAGTCATTTGATTGTCTTTTGACCGTTCAGAATATATTTTTTAAATACTCAATCTTTTTCGAGAGACTTTGATCTGAAAGGAAAAAAAAATAAAAGATAGAGGATATATATATATATATATATATATATATATATATATATATATATATATATATATATATATATATATATATATGTGTGTGTGTGTGTGTGTGTGTCTGTGTGTGTGTTGTAAATATGGTGGATTGTCCAATGTCCATTTGTATTCTATAACTCATGGTCCTTGGTTTCCATAACCTATGGCCTTTGGGTTTCCTAACCTATGTCCCTTGGTATTACTTGTAAGCCTATAAAAGGGTTATTCTTTAGTTGAATGAACACAAGTAAGAAATACATTTCTACATCTTCTATCTTATACTCTCTACTTTACAACATGTTATCAGCACGAGTTTGCTCTAGGAAAAAAAAAATAAGTCCAAATAATAAGTCCAACTTCCATCATTCTTTTGATTTAATTTTTTTAAATTAAGTATATTGTATTTCATTTTACTACGGTTCAAACTTGCTATTTTTTTTTTTGGTAACAATGATGCATCAAGCGGTTGGAATAGTTTGATTTTAGTAAATATATTTTATTCTTGTCATATTAATACTTGTCACACAAGGAGAACAAGCTTATGACTCGTAAAGTAGGTTGTTTGCTTTTGATTTATTTCCTTAACTTATGGATCTATTCTTGTCACCAACTAAATTGTTTCTGTTTGTAGACTTTGATTTGATCTCTTGTTACTCTTATTTGAATAATGAAGTAGAGGATTTAAGAAAAGTTTATTTAACAAATTTGTTTTTTTTAACTATGTTTCAAGTGGTTATAGTTTACATATTAAAAATTTTAAGTTCTGGTGTATTATATGTTTTGAAAAACACTGAGAACCACAAACTTTTTAAGAAAGAAAAAAATCATCATATATTTCAATTTCTAATAAGAAGCAAAAATGTAAGTTATCTGCAGCATGTTGCTAGAGTGCCACTTTTTGTCCTTAGAAATTTTAAATTTTGTAATTTGGCCTTACTAATTGGCAACATGGACCATTGTAATACATATCAGATTTCAAAATGACTACTCGATCTTGCTTTACTTTCATTTTCATGTTTTAAGTAAAAACTTCATTGAGCATTTTCATAAGTTGCTCGATGCTATGCAATTATTAGTTATAATTTCAGAAAGCTCTGTAACTATATACTTGAGCGAAACCGTTATAAAATTATGTCTGAACATTAGCCTATCTTGTATTATTTGATAATTTTTATAGGCGAACCTGAAGTTTCATAAAAGAAAATATTCAACTAAAAACGTAGATTGAATATAAGGCTTGAAGCCAAAATAAAATATGTTAGGCTTGAAGCCTAATTGATAAAACTCAAACTTGTAGATTTGAGTATGTATATCATATTCTAAAATAATATTTTTTTCAAACATATGGCAAACATCACCAAACTTGAGTTCGCTGCTCTTGATATTTCCGGAAGAAATTATTTGACTTAGGTTCTTGAGGCTGAGATTCATTTGAGTGCAAAGAACCTTGCACATGCCATCAAAGAGAAGAATGAGGCAAACGAACAAGACAAAGCAAAGGCAATAATTTTCATTCGACATCACCTCCATGAAGGGCTGAAATCCGAATATCTTGGAGTAATAGACCCAACTGTGTTATGGAAAAACTTGAAGAAACGTTATGACCATCAAAAGAGTGTGATACTCCCAAAGGCTCGTTATGATTGGATGCACCTGAGGTTGCAAGACTTTAAAATGGTAAACGAATATAACTCTGCAATATTTAGAATTGTATCTCAAATGAGATTGTGCGGAGATAATGTTACTGAATAAGATATGTTGGAAAAGACATACACTACTTTCCATGCCACGAACATACTCCTGCAGCAGCAGTATCGTGAAAAAGGTTTTAACGAGGCATATTCTATAAATATTGGACATCCAAGGGGGAGCGTTATAAATATGGTGGATTGTCCAATGTCCATTTGTATTCTATAACTCATGTAACTCATGGACATTGGTTTCCATAACCTATGGCCTTTGGGTTTCCTAACCTATGTCCACTGGTATTACTTGTAAGCCTATAAAAGGGCTATTCTTTAGTTGAATGAACACAAGTAAGAAATACATTTCTACATCTTCTATCTTATATATATATATATATATATATATATATATATATATATATATATATATATATATATATCAAATGAATTGTAGCCTAGTGGTTAATATATATATATATATATATATATATATATATATATATATATATATATATATATATTAACCACTAGGCTACAATTCATTTGATATATATATATATATATATATATATATATATATATATATATAAAATTTCACTAAGGAGATCTCATGTCTTTAATCCTTCTCAGACCTTCAATATCATTAGTGTGTGATGGGATATCCTACGTACATTATAGAAATAAATCTTTGTAAGAGATGATTATTCAATCACGTAAAGGTGTTAGATCTCAAAGTCAAGATGGTGATTGTTCATCAATATTCAATTATAAGTTCGTACATAAAATAGTAAGCAAAAGGTGTTCTAAACAAATTTCTCCTGTAGTTGACCTAAACAGAAGGGTCAACATAAATTTGTTTGCCATTAGACACAAAATATAGTAAATAAACCACATGTGTCTACGTCTTTAGAACTCAATACACATTTAGATTCGAAATTAATTTTTAAAAGAAGGTTAAAATAGGAAGAAGAATGATGGTCAAATTTTGTACCAAAAAAAACCATTTAGATTGAAATTATTTTTTTAAAGGTATAAAAGAGGAAGAAGAATGATGGTCAAAATTTTGCACCACAAAGTCCTTTATATCATGTCTTTTATAAACATAAATAACTCAAGGTAAAAAACTTAATGAGATAAATAATTCTAGTATGCGAAGGAATGGATGGAACGTCGTCGAGGTGAATGCTGAGAAACCGAAAATATATTGTAGATATCTAGTACGGTATACCAAATGCAACATGGATCATGAATTGATGACCAAGTGTGAGTTGTAAAATATTTCGAACATATATGTGGGACATTTAAAATTTTAATTTAAAAATAAAATTTAAAATATAGATATAAATTATTAAAGGTGATTAACTTTTAAAATTATTGACGTCATGATAAGTTTTATATATGAATTCAATAACGTTTTGATATATTATAATGAAAGTTTTAATATCAACATATTGTATCACGGTTTATTTATAATAAAATTAGAGTCGGACACACGTATTGTGTATGCAATTTTATGTGATAGAAGAACACTAGAAAAGAGAGAGAGAGAGAGAGAGAATTAATACAGTTGTAGATTAATATGAAAGTTGAGTTAGTTGGTTAGCAAAATATTTTTTTTTATCCATAAATAATGACATTTTTTAAAAATAAATTAGTAATATTTATGATATTTGGGTTATATATTAGTACATATATAATCAATTTAGAGTTTAAATTATAATCCAATATACAGTTTAAAATCTATAAAATTTTAATCTAATAGGATAAAATCTAGATTTATGTCCCGGTAGAATCTTATATGGATTAATCTAATCCATAGTATAAAATATAAAGTAAATTACATTTAGTATATGCAATCTAATGCAAGCTAACCTAATGTTACCTAATTACTGAATTTTAGCCAAGTTCATAGTGTCATAAATATACACACAATACACAACATACCTTCGTTATAATTTGCATATGATATTCATATCTTCTAGTTGATCCATTTTCTCCCAAAAAGAAAATGAATATTTTTGTCTTTGACTTCCAATTTCCTCTAAAAATATTAACATAATTATATAGGTTAAGAAAAAATTACTACCGTGCATGTGTCCTATATGATAAGGAGTAATCTACATTTCTCACTCATCCAAATATGAATTAAGGCACTCCAAGGATGAGGATAGAGCAAGTAAGACATTCTCTTGCAGGTCGGCCTAGAGATAAGTCGGACAAGACTCCAGACTTGGACAACAATTTTTTGCTTAGGAAAACTCCCAAAGACTCAGTGTGACCTTATAAGAGATCGAGATCGCAGATGACCCTCCATAATCGGCCCATAATAAAAATTAAGGGATAATTTTCGAATAGGACAATCCAACCCATTAGGTCGGCCACGTTCCCTTGTCCTAACTTTTTCATTATTTTCCAAGTTCTAATCATTCCATGTTCATATTGTATTAAAATGTACACTATATAATTTTTTTAATATAATATGTGACTATATCTTACCTCTTCCTATTGAATTTTTGTCTCTTCTTCTTCAATTATATTATCATATATCTATTTCTTGAGTTCTATAGTTTATAAAGATCTGGAGGATGTTTTTTTGGTTGAGTTGCATGAAGTTAAATTGAATAGCGGAAAGTAAATCCAAGTGTGTGTTCACGTGTTATCTAAGTTTTATGATCTTGTATTTTAAACTAGGGATGGCAATGTCCCCCCGAATTCAACGGGGACACCATTTTTTACCCGATGGAGACGGGTATGGGTATAGTACTCCCCGTTCCGATAAATCTCCGATCCCATTACTTACATCCATATCCATATGTGCAACCCATTGAAAATGGTATGATTCATGATCTATCTAGTAGTATATTTTATGAAAACCATGTCTTATTTACATTTCTTGTAATTTTTTTGGAATAAAAATAATTTTTTAAGCTTATAATGTACATAAAAAATTGTTAACGGACGAGAGACGGAGACGAAAAAATTCGGGCCCGAAAGTGTTAACGGGACGGTGATGGAGACGGGGAATGCATTGATTAACGGGGACGGGAATGGGGGTAAAAAATTGAACCCGACGGAAAACGGGAATGAAAATTCAAACACTTTTCAGAGATGGAGATGAAGGATATGGTCCCCGGCCCATACCTGCCCTGTTGCCATCCCTATTTTAAACTTATAGTAATGTAAAAAATTGATGTCAGATTAACATTTGACCATATGATAAAACTATCAATTTTTTAGTATTTTTTATTTTAGTATAATTTATATATTTTATAGCCAACAACATTTTAATATGAGAATGTTCATTCTCTCGCAACATAAAAGAAGAAAGTAATACATTTGCTCTCTACATCTTGTCATTTTGGTTGTTCTTTGATTCTTATTATAGATGATCACCTACAATTATGATCACTTGTAGGGTTATATCGAGTTTAAAATAATGTCGTCCTAATTCTTGTCAGACTTATCTCTGAATTGACGCTGAAAATATGTTTAGAGACGACGTCATGAGTATTTTTTTTTCCCTCTCTTTCACAAAAGTTCACCCACTAATTATTCTATTCAACATTTGCAATGGGCGCTTCTGTCACGTTGGCCCACCATATCTTCCTCCGGTGGGCCCGGAGCTCTCTACTTCCGGCCCACCTTAAAACGTGGGGGCCACCAAAACGCGGAAAAGCCACGGATACACCCGCCAAGAACAGGAGCCATCAGAAAGCCAAAATAGAGTGCTGGGGCCCACGCGTGAGTGAAAGGTGAAGTCCGGTTGCGTTTTGAAAGTAGGCGATTATGTTATTCTTATGGGCTCTCAAGGCTGGGGCCCACAAGATTAGTAGTGTCGTCACCAACACTTTAATCAGTTTGTACAATTCGGAAAACCAGGTCCATGGGCATGTTCCATGGTGTTTGCTTCCTCCTACCTCTTTTTTTCATGTTGACACAAATTACAGATTTGCTCAACCTATTTTCTTTTATATATATATATATATATATATATTAGTTTCATACTACACCGAACTCAATTAGTTCATGTGATATATCCCACAAAAAGAGGTATAACCTTTCTGGCTAGACAAATAATCTTGGGATCGAACCGTAACGGCGTGCACAAAGTTCCGTATGTTACGTCTTGTGGGTACATGTAACACCGTGCGCACAAAGTTCCATGCGTTACGTCGAACATCACAAAAAGAAAGTTTTATGCTAATTCTTAAACCGACTTTCAATATTTAGACATATAGATAGTATATTCTATATTTTTAGATTCGTATTTGAAAATTAAGTACGAAAGAGAGAGGAAAGTTTTAAAAAAAACTTATTCATTATATAACTAAATTGTTATTTATTTATTTAATAATATGTTTAATTTTTGAAAATTTTAGTATTAGTAATTAATATCACGAACTATTTTATTAGATAGTTTTAAAAAAAAATTATCCAACAACTTTCGACCATATCCGTCAAACGAGAGTGGATTAGTTTTTCTTTTTTTCATCTGTCATGCAGAGGATAAAAAGTAAGAAGTAATTATGACACCACTTCTTGTTCCTATGTCACTGCATGTGTGAAAGTGGTATATATTTCCAACCATTTTTTTACACATCTATGTCAGAGTTATACCCATCCAAACACCTTCTTAATGTGAGAATATGAATTTTGACTTGAGACCAACCGTCTATGGTTCGACAAATTTATTTATATATCTCAAAAAAATGGGACGAACAATTTGTTCAAAGTAATGTAAATAGTTTGTAATTAATCAAATATTCGGAGTTTGTTGAGGATGGAGAAGACCCCACTATTCAATTTTGTAGCATTTGATGTTTTTTTTTCCTTCGCGCTTATCTTACACAAAGTAAGATATTAAAATAAAAGTAAGATTATGTATGAACAAATACTATTTTTGTTTGCTTATAAATATTTATAAGTTTTACGACAAATTTCAGAAAAAAAAAAATCCTAGCAACCCAATGTGACCCATGATCACAGAGAGATGTTTGTATCAAACAAATAAATAAAAGTATCCATATAGTTTTCTCGAGTTTCATTTTAGTCTAATTACCAATCAGATAAAGAAAAGGGAATTGTGGTACAAATGTACAATCATAGTCACCAAAGTACTGTAAAATGGTAGACCAAGTCAAGTCTCCTTTTCCTACCTAGGAGGACTTGCACATGGAGTGATGAGACTCATGAGAGCGAACACACACCAAAGAAAGAGACCAAATAAATATTAGGGTTATTTAATAATAGAGTCACATATAATAACTAAAATTAGAATGTGAATTTAAAAAATGATCGACGTTAGGGTTTGAATTTTCAAATCACCGTTCACTTGCTTGTATGAACATTGAACAGTGATTTGAAAATTCAAACTCTACTACAGGTCATCTTCGAAATCCAAATTCTAATATAAACTATTATACGTGATCCTATTACTAAATAGTTCTAAATATATGATTGACACATTAGACACCTTTCACCATCCACACCACACCCCACCCCACCCCTCTTGAGCTCTCCCCTTCACTATCAAACCATGTGTACATTTGGTTTATTTGATAGTTGACAGGGATGTAAAGAAAATCCCATTGATGGCGATGATGTGCTTCTCCCAATTTTGGTGTTTACTCATATTTAATAATTTGGCCACTCTTCTTTCTTGAGCCATTGCCGTGCATATGAGGGAAAAGTGGCGCTATATTAAGAACAACAATGGGAAAGTTAGGAGGGAGCTTCTCGTGATGAAGCTCATACTCTTTGACTCTTTAAGATACTACCCAATTCCTTTAGCCGTGTCCTAGACTCCTCTTACCCTCAAGTTGCAAGTCATGATGTAAGCCCCTTAAGGGATATAATGGGATCTGCTGTTTCCAAATATGGTGTCCCAAATTTATTTTTTCTCACATAAATATATGAGTCACACTGCTTTATAAAAAAAAGATAACACTCACAGTTGATGAAAGCCACATTTCTATGTAAGAGACATATTTTGGACACCATATTTGAGGACAACAGATTCCTAACCATAAGGAACAGGAAAGTTCATTTTCAGGATACACGAACACTCAATTGCTATACCTTGTGGGACCCTTGTCTCAAAGACGGTATCCGGTCGGATCATGATTGGTCTTAATAAGATATCTTAGTCGGAATACAATCATGGGATATCATTCCTTCAGAATTTGAGTATATTCTGATTATAGCGGGTCAAATCGACTAGTAAAGTTGTCGTCCAAAAAATTATAAAAATTTAAAGAAAAAGTAGTATAAATTAGTCACAAAATATTTTAATGCCAAAAATATATTATAATAGTTATGTTACATCATAACCGACAATAATTGTTTACATTAACCTCCTATAAGACTTTACATTTTAAAAGTGTTAGAAGATGTCTTCCTTTCCACCTTCTACAAAAAATGTCTGGATTAATATATGTCATCAAACTTAGTGGACAACGATGGTACAACGGCCATCGAAGGATTTATATTGTGGGTATGTGAGATGAGCCGATGAACGATTGTACTTATATAGAGATGAAAGAAGAGGAGGCAATGTGGGAGTATTCAGACACGAAGGATTTACGTTGTGTGTATGTATCTTTTTATTTTAGATTTATTTTGTTACAAACTAAATCCCTATGTAAAAATATATATATATATATATTTTTTTTAATGTAAAATATATATATATATATATATATATATATATATATATATATATATATATATATATATATATATATATATACTTTCACTTGCATTGCAGGTAAGGAAATATATAGGATATTGTTGAAATATATAAATTTAAATTATGTTAGAATATCTAGACATAATATAAATATATTTTAATTATAATTTATTATAAATATATTAAAATTTTTGGATATGTGTTTACTTAGATAATATTATTTAGTCCGTTTAAATATAATTTAAATTTTAAAATATTTTAGGTTTATCAATTTTACACATGTTCATCTAGTTAGGAGGATTTTAGATTTTAATATATTTTTTCTTTCAAACAGCATCATTATAATAGTACTAGTAGTATGCACGTGTGAAAAAATGTTAAAAATAATTAAATATTAATTTATTATGAAAATATATCAAACTTCTGATTTGAACTAAAGTAACCAAAAAAACTACCTCATACCTTAACTACTTAAGTTAACTATTTAATTATAAATAAATTATATTAGATAATTAAATACTTAGTTATATTTTTAAAATAATTACTGAAGTATTTAGATAGTTAATTAGTTATTTATTATTATTATTATTATTATTATTATTATTATTATTATTATTTATTTAAATAGTTGATGGTATTTATACGACTTAGACGGCTAACTTTTAAGCCGTTTTGAATATATATATATATATATATATATATATATATATATATATATATATATATATATATATAAAATGAACCTCATCGTCGGTTAAAAAAAAAGAATATATATATATATATATATATATATATATATATATATATATATATATATATATATATATACACTCTGCTAGCCTTGGAATCGAACTCATACCTATTGGACAACACATGGCTATTGGACGTGTCATGCCAATTAGTTGACCATAAAATTTAACAATGGATAAAACAAAATTATATTTTCATTTTTTTATTCCACACATGGACGGTGGAGTAAAAAAAAAAAACCTCTACAAACAATTACAATATGTTTGCAACTTTGTGTCATACATATTAGATTCATTTTTAATATAACATGTCACAATCATCGGTAATATTTTAAACTGTGATGTATTAAACATAAATTATTGTTTCGTGGAGTTCACTACAATCTAAAATAAAATCTTATAAGAGTTTTTTTTTACTTGTCTCCTATTTTATTTATCCAAATTTAAGGTACATCCCACAATTTTACAAAAAGATATAGGATTCCCTCCACTTTGGACGAAAACCGTCTAGGACTAGCGGTCAAGAGCCTTGACCAAAAAAATTGGACGAAAATACCATTTCCCTCGTTGTCTTCTTCCTCCCTCCCTCCTCTCCATCGTCGCTGCTCGGCCCCTCTCCGCCGCCATGGCCCCCCCTCCCCGTCGTCGTTGCCGCCCCCCTCCCAGTCCTCATCGTCCCCCCCCCCCCCCCCCCCTCCCGCGGCCGCTGCCCCCCTCCCCTCCCTCCTCCCATTCCCTCCCTTCCCCGCAGCTGCCCCCCCTTCTCCATTGTCGCTACTCGCCCCCTCTCCGCCGCCATTGCCCCCCCTCCCCTCCCCGTCGTCGCTGCCACCCCCCCTCTCCGTCGTCATTGTCCCCCCCCCCAATCGTCCTCCTCCCGGCCCCCGTCATCGAAGACCTTCGACACCGCTGAGGAAGGGGGCAGTGATGATGAGGACGATGGGGGAGGGGGCAGTGACGACGGGGAAGGGGGTGGCAGTGACGATGGGGGAGGGGGCAGTGACGACGGGGAAGGGGGTGGCAGTGACGACGTGGAGAGGGGGCAATGATGGCGGAGCGGACAAGGGAGGCAACGACGATGGGGAGGGGGGCAGCGGCCAGGGAGGGAGGGCAGCGGCGGGGTTGGGAGGGGGACGTGGAGGGGGGCAGCGGCCAAGGGCGGGGAGTGTCACGTCCCGATCCCGCAGAGTCCTTTCGTCCTCGCTTCGGGCTCTTTGGGACCGTTCGTCCTCGCTAAGGCGTGATGCCGTGCAAGCCTAAGTTGCGCTTGCACAAGGCCAAGACCTGAAGCAAGACAAGATTGACAATACGCAGCGGAACATATCGCAGATAATTGAAGCAGCAGCGGACATAATACATGCATTGAACACAATGGTAACACGAAACAATTCTCTTTATTGAATTCATTTGAACAGATTACAAGCTCTCGATTCTCTCTGATATAATGTTACATTCTCTCAAAAATTTACAGATTACAATGATCCCGTTCCCATACATTACATCTCTTTATAAACAAAACCAACTCTTGCAACAGATGTCATCTCTTGGCATGATCTTCTGATTTCTGGCTCCTGAGGATGAGGCACAGGCTATCGCTTCGGACTATCCTTCTCGATGCATATATAGTGCACCTGTATGCAGACTGATGGTAGGTCAGTATATCAGCATACTGGTGAATTATGGACAAAGGGACTACATTCTTCTGAAACGATCACTGTTCATTTAGTGAGAAAATATTTTTTTTGTGATGTGATCTTGCTACTTTTACCTATGTTCATTCCATGCATACAGAGTCAGTTTATATCTCTTTTGAAAACATCTTTGAAAAGCCACAGTTCATTTCTCTTCTTTTCATGTAAAGCATATAAGGGACTATTTATTTCTGTAGAGTGCGCAGCGTGTTTCATGAGCATAATCATTTCTTTATTCAAGCAACTCTTAGGGACAATTATAAGCATGATATTATATCTTTTCTTTCTAAGAGACATAGCAATTCATTGTATAGATAAATCTCTGCAAGCGATTCATGTCAAAGAATTTAGCAATACATATGTATCACTTTTAAGTGATTCTTACCATAACCAACCGTCTATCCCTGCACAAGACAAGGATTAGCATAAATAATGTAAAATCAACATTGTTCTCTGTTCGTCTCTGCATTGTTAGCTCTCAACAAAACATTCTTTTACGGACTCATGCAACTCGATTGGCAGCTGTGATGCAAGGCTCAGCTCTGCACTAGTATATACGTAGACCAGTAGTTGTGACGCTCCGGGTCAGCTTGTACTGATAACGTACATACTAGCAACTGTGCGCATGGTTCAGCTCTTTACCAACCGACACTTATCTATATGATGGTCCATGGAAAACTCATGATTAGCCGTTGTAACACTTGGGTTCAGCTCGTCGCTAGTGGACACTCTATACACCCCTTGGTCTCTTTACCGCAGGGCGTTACTATATCCCCCTAGGCCGAACGGCTCTGGTGCCCCAGAACCGATCGTGAGGATTTATACTTGTGCACAAGTTGTCCAAGACCAATGCAAATGCAGCTATCAGATAAAACTATGATGCATCAATCTAGCCACTTGTAAACATTTTCATCTTCTTCTGATTTATGTATCGAGCCAATAGCTTTACTCTTTTCTCTATACGGACAAGCCGTATCATCTCTTTTTAACAGCACAATGTGCCTTCTCTGTACATCTCTTTCTTATAGCAACAATCGGGGGACTATAAATAATTAATCTATGTTTAAGCAAGCACGATATCAACAAGCATGAACTCTACCCTTGATAAACATACTCTATTCAGGGACATGTAATCATTCTCTTTTATTTTCTTATTAAGCATGGCAATAGATCATTCAGTCGAGGCACATCTCTAATTTAGCACAGCATCATCTCATTGATTTTACATTGTAACAGTTTATCGATCAAGGCAACATTTATTTCTTAGCAAGGCATCATGTCGTTTCTTATTAGCATACAACGATTCTTTTTCTTAGCATACAGATTAACTCTTTTCTTGTTCTTAGCATAGCAACATGTGAAATATCTTATAAGCATACTCAATGATTACCATCTTGTTATTAGCAACAACATTTATTCAAAAACTCTGATTCTTAATAGGCGCAAGCGAATCATAAAATGATTCTTTGTCCACTCACCCAGATTAATCGTCTTTTGTTGCAGAGCCAACAATCCGATCTCTCTGTTTATCTAGTACCTTCGCGGAGCGGGACAATACAGGGAGGGGGAGGGGGAGAGGAAGAAGACAATAAGGGGAAGGGTATTTTCGTCCAATTTTTTTATCAAAGCTGTTGACCGTCCGTTCTGCAAAGTGGAAAGACTCTTACATTTTTACAAAACTGTGGGATGCACCTTAAATTTAGATAAACAAAATGGAAGATAAGTCAAAAAATTCCATATTATAATTCATTTACTATAATTTTATTTTATTTGGACCGAGCTAGTCCGAACGAGACGATTCACCGCATTAGATATTCAAATTGGGTCCAGAGCATGTTCTGCAGTCCATAAACCATAGGAAAGAGTTATTAAACCATAGGAAAGAGTTATTGTGAACAAACCCGAGTAAGTACAACATAGGAACAAGTTTATCATAGTTATCTTTATTTTATTTTATTTTATTCTTTGTAGAAAGAAGTTCTTTTTATATTGATCGTTCTTAGGTTCTTGAATGTTTAAAGAATTTAATTACTTTCAAAACATTGAATGTTTATAAATGACTAATTGTTGTCTATTAAATGTGTTATTGATACAAAGTTATATATGTTCTTATATAATACATGGATTGCATATGTTTTTCAAGCAAAATCAAAATTAAAAAAACAAAAAACAAATAGGTATTTCTCACTGAGCTGACTAGTACTACTCATCTTGTTACTGAGAATTCATATAGAGTATTTCTCAATTTAGATATAACAAAATATATATTTTGTTGTGTTATTTATTTTATTGGAATTTTTTTTAATTTTGTCCCACTTATTAATATGAATTTGTACTTACATCACACTTTTCGTGTTTATTAGACTTACATTCTTATTTTGTCACAAAAAATATTTATTTTGTCAAGAAAACATTTGTTTTGTCACGAAAATTATTTTCCGGAAGAAAAACGTGGAATATAAGTGTGATAAACACAAAAAATGAGATGTAAGTATAAATTCATATTAATAAGTTGGACGAAAGTTAAAAAAAAAACCCTTTTATTGGGATTTTTTGCGGGATGGAAAAATTATGAAATATAATTTTCATATATTTCATCCACTTATTACACCATCTTCTTTTTTTAATACACTTATTGCAACTAGTATCATGTAAAAAGGTTTAATAGTAGAGATTTGTGTGTTTAATTAAGACATGCCCATGGACAAAGTGAGCTCGTTATGGGTGGGTAGAACTGAACCTAGCCCAAATTTGACCATAAAGCAAGGGCGGAGCCACTGGTGGGCTGGAGTGACCCTATCCTTTTTTTTTCTATACATGTCAGCCTACATCTAATTATCCATCCCAAATTTCAGTCCACAAAAGTCCACAATAACACACACTTTAGCAATCCAACTCTTTTTTAAATTCCTAGCAACCCCTCCCCCCATCCCCCCCCCCCCCCCCCCCCCCCCCCCCCCCGCTCCCTTTATATATATATATATATATATATATATATATATATATATATATATATATATATATATATAGGGAGCGGATCAAAAGCCCTCCTTAGAAAGTCTCCCAAAAACCTCCCTCACTCTAATTCGTAATATTAATGTTAATGTTAATATTAATGTTAATATTAATTTTTTTTTATATTAATGTTAATGTTAATATTAATGTTAATGTTAATTTTAATGTTAATATTAATTTTAATGTTAATGTTAATGTTAATTTTAGTATTTAATGTTAATATTAACATTAATATTAACATTAATATTAACATTAAATTACGGATTAGAGTGAGGAGGGTTTTTGGGGGGCTTTCTAAGGGGGCTTTTGATCCGCTTCTGTCACCTCCATTTTCTGTATTTCGTATTTGTACTCGTAATTTGATTTTGGCACGTATTTTATTTTCTCGGCTTGCGGATTTTGGTTTCTCTTAAATGGGTTTTGGACCATGGCTTGATTTTATTTTGTGAAAGTTGATTTGGTTTGGTTCATCATGATTGGTACACTTTAACCTACACTCTATCCTCAACACAACACAACCACCCTCATTATATCTCCACCAAACTTTCTCTCTCCTCTTTACTCTACATTAATTTTCTTCTTCTTCCTTCTTCCACAACTCCCCAACCCATTAGGCAAGTGCACCTTGCCAACAAATAAGCACCCAATTTTATTTATCCATTTGATAGATTAGGACATGTAGATCAACATTAGAACTTGGAATTTTGTGATTTGGAGTCTCCATTGTTCTAGATCTAAGTTTTGATTATTTTCGGAAATTATTGGTTTTGATCTATTAAACTTTGATTTTTGCTTGTTTTGATGCTCTCATGTGGAAGAGAATTCAATTTTACTCAAGTTAGAACTTTGAAAATCTAGATTTGGTTTTGATTTGACAAAGTTATGAAGATTTGAAGTTTTTGGTGTTCTTGAGGAGTTCATCCCAGCCTTGGTGAAGGCTCTCGGCCAGTGCTCTTTAGCACTTGACCGTTTGCGCACCCCGGCCTGTGCTCTTTAGCGCATGGTCGATTGCGCAATCACTTGGCCAGTACTTTGCGCTGCGCTGGATTGCGCTGGCGCAAGCTAGCCATACGCAAGCCAGCCATGCGCAAAGTAACCCCTGCGCAATCGACCATTGCGCAATCCACCCCTGCGCAATCCTCCTGTGCGCAATCCATCTGCTACGCCATCCACTCCTGCGCAGTTGGTACCCTGCGCAGCTCACTCCTGCGCAGTTGGTACCCTGCGCAGTTGGTACCCTGCGCAGTTGGCCTCCTGGCGCACTTGACTCCTGCGCAATCCAACCCCCTGACCCCTTGTGCAAACCATTGGCTCTTGGAGATTTGGTTTTATTTTCTTTAAGCCTGGCTCTTCTATAGTCCTATATATATATTGATATTGTATTAGATATTTTACGCCCATTTTATATCCTTACGCCTTTTGTCATGAACTTGATTTTACTTAATATGTTTGGAATGTCTATTGTACATGGCATGGTATGACAAGGAACTAGCATAACACGACAGTGACCCGTAGTGGTGCACTCCTGACATGACCAACCTGACTTGATAGTGGCCCGTAGTGGCGCACTCCTGACAGTACCCTGACATGATTTATCTTGATAACTTGATAGTGGCCCGTGGCGGCGCACTCCTGACTTGACTTGTAACTTGTAACTTGACTCGTATAACCAACTTGACACCGTGGGTGTTCCTGCTTGCTTGCTTGTACAATCCACTTGTCTTGTCTTGCATCATGTCTAGGACGTGACTTCCTGGGTACCACGGCCAGGGACTCGCGCTAAATTGGATTAGGCTAATGATTAGATCAAACTAGAACATGGAGAATTCCCAGTCACAGGCAATCTCGTTATCTGGGCGCTTTAATGGACTTGTAGCTTGCCGACGAGTAGAGCACATTTCCAGCACACTGTCATGTGTTGCACCCTCTAAGTCACCTAAGGGTACATTTGTCTCCCGGACAATGTACCCACCTATAACTCTCAACCCGCAGAAGGATAACTGGATAGTCTGCAGGGCTTGGGACTGGAATTCTCACTTGCATCTTGTTAGTAATTAGGTTTGTGATAACCCTAGTTAGTTAAAGTAGTAAGCCGTAGTACTTGCTTGGCCGATTGTGAATGGATGGTATCCAGCCTTGTCTAAGTCTTGTCTAGCTCCAGTACCTGCTATCTCCTGAGCATGTTTATTTTACTTATCTTAACGATAAATGAGTAGAGACAGTGAGCTATTCAGGCGAAGGGTTACAACCCCGGTCCTTGTCTGGTTTAAGGATTGTAACCTGGCTCCCGGAATGGTTCCACGTCCCTAGTCGTTTATCGCCCTATGTACCTTACTACTTGTACTTCTTTTATTCTTATGTTCTGATATGCTGGCTTTTGTTCTTATTTGTGGCCTCCTTTGTGGCACTTGCTCTTTCTGGGGTTTGACCCAGCTGGTTTTGTGTGGCCAGATTTCGGAGCAGCTCCCGAGGATCTACCAAGCTTCCAGCCCAATGGTGACAACTAGACAGAACCCGGGCCAAGAGTGGGTTTTCCTTTTTGTTTCACCCACTTATATGTAAATTTATTCTTTTGAGGCGTTTAGCCGACGAGCACCTGTTAGCTCGATGTACTTTTACTTACTGTCTGCCTACGGGCTGTAAACATGATTAACAAATCCTAGGGTTGATCATGTATGACTGAACTCTTGCTAGTCCTATCATTTTGTACGACTAGCTTCATGATCATCCAATATGTAATATTTGGGACGCCTTATATATATATATATATATATATATATATATATATATATATATATATATATTTGATGCTCTAATATCTTGTAACTCTGTTAATTGCTTGAGATTGAGACAATAGGCTTGACCTTAAGAGACTGCTGGCTTGTAGTAAACCCTCATATCTAGACAGCCGTGACCGTATAGTTGAGATGTATTCTATTTCAATATACGTAGCTGGCTATGTCTGCCCCCGCTCTCCAGTATTCTGGTTCTGGGGCGTGACATGGTTTAAGTGGTGGCCCATGCAGGTCTTGGCATTCAAGAAATGTGAGGGTTTACCGAATAGATGTCTCAATCAATATTCGTCCTTGATCTCTGCTCGTATCTTCAAATCCCTAAGAATCTCGACCTGATCACATTGCTTGTATCATTGATCTGTCCTGGTCCTTTCCTTATTGTTCCCTATGTCGTCTTCTTCAGCGGCATTACTCCCGGACCTGCCAACCAGCCAGAGGAAGCTCGACAAGCACCCCAGCGCCAGGAAGATCAAGCTCAGCACTCTGGAGTAGCCTCCCGAGTTATGCTTCCCGGAGGCTCGGAACCTCCAGTTCAGGCAGCTCCGCCCGTTCAACCAGCTAGACAGGATGAGGGACCTTTGGTAGGACATATCAGAGAACTGCTTGCATCCCAAGATCGTCGAGGTGACGCCTTGCACCAGGAAGTTCATGATGCACTAAACCGAGGAGGTCTCCAAGGGAATCAGGCGGCCAACAGTTTCAAACGCTTGAACCCTCCCTTCTTTGACGGCAGTGAAGATGCGATTGCCGCGGACGCTTGGCTTCAGGATACCGAGGTGGTTCTAGAAGCAGCTAGGACACCTGAGAATGAGAAGGTGGCGGTGGTACGCCTACAGTTGTTAGACTTGGCTCGCGATTGGTGGGCAGCTCAGGCCATGGGGTTAGCAGTGCCAGTCACTTGGGCGACGTTCAGAGAGAGGTTCCAGACGAAGTACTTTGATGCGGTGGCACGGTGTCACGCCCCGCTCCCGTAGGAGCGATCGTCCTCGCTAAGGCGTGATGCCGCACGAGCCTAGATTGCGCTCGTGCAAGGCGGGTTCCATAACGACCGATTTCAGCGGCTGCGACGGGGTCGTCGCAGAGAAGTCCCAAGCAGAGACATTGAACACGCAGCGGAAATTTAGAACAAACACAAGTTATTCAAAGAAGCTCTTTTATTGATATTGAAACAACGGTTACATTTGGGGGCACAAGGCCAAGATTACAATCACTTAATTACACTCGTCTCACATTACAAATCGCTCAGCTCTCTCTCATCTCTTGATACATATTGTCGATCCAGCGGAAGCTTCGGAAGGCGATGTCCATACATTATGTCCCGTATAAGTCTTCGAATTCATGCGGCCGCACGCTTCGAATCGCCAAGGAACTCCGTGCCTCGACGCATCCAAGCGAGCTCCGCGCCACGAGCTTCTACCTGTGCCTGCACATAAACACTGTGTGGGTGTCAGTACCACTGTACTGGTGGAGTGAGCTCCTCGCCCACCCATACAAAACCGACACGTTTATTTTATTTTGTGCAATACAAGCCCCCCTTTTTCGATTATCTTTCTAATCTTGACTTAGGATCGATTTTAGGACCGACGCTCGGCCTATTTAGTGTCTTTAGACCATCTTCGTGCCTTACACTAATAACGTACCCATACTTTGTCTCTAGACCTTTCTCGTGTTTACATTGTCAACGTACCGACTCATACTTGTCTTTAGTACCATACTCTTGGACGTAACGACTAGGTCGTGTCAAATACTTGTCCTGCGGCCCTTCTCGACTTAACCCGAAACATATAACCCAACTTGTGGAACCGACGTTGAAGACTCAAGTACGACAACATATCTCGTGCCGAAGCACGTGTCTTTACGTATAGCCGAATCGTAGTCTTTATAACACTTTGGTGCAACCGAGCACACATTTCACAACACATCACAATCGTGCTTACGCTTCCTTTGTTACGACCGACACCGTGCATGCGGATTCGCCGCTTAGCACGCCATTTATCTATATGAAAGGCCACTGGCATGACAAGCCATCGCGGACATAGCTCGGGTAGACGGCGGGTCCTTCGATGCAAGGTAGCTAGCCCCATGGAAAGCCCCCGACTACCCACGCAATAAAAGCATGCGTTGCTATAACGTCTACCCCCTAGGATGACTGGGCCCGGTGCCCCGGCGTATAACCAGTCTAGGCAGAAATCCTTGTCGACAAGGTGTCCAATGACCACGCACCTACGAGACATCTAAACTCACGTAAATGCATGGCCTACTTGTTGGTACGATCGGAACTATACTTGGCAACTCGTGCTCTGAATCACACTTGGTATAACGTGCCTCGGGACCGCGAGACTCCCCAATCGAGGGATCGCCTCGAACTTCTTAACGTGGATAGGAACACGAGACTTCCAACCGAGGGACCGCCTCGAATACTTAACGTGGATTGGAACTCGAGACTCCCAACCGAGGGACCGCCTCGAATACTTAACGTGGATTGGAACTCGAGACTCCCAACCGAGGGACCGCCTCGAAACTCAACGTGGATAGGAACGCGAGACTCCCAACCGAGGGACCGCCTCGAAACTCAACGTGGATAGGAACGCGAGACTCCCAACCGAGGGACCGCCTCGAAACTTAACGTGGATAGGAATGCGAGACTCCCAACCGAGGGACCGCCTCGAACACTCAACGTGGTTAGAAACGCAAGACTCCCAATCGAGGGACCGCCTCGAAACACCTTTGAACTCGAGGGAACGACTACTACGTAGCCTTCCAACTTAACTTGAACAAAACGTGTTCCTTAAGTGCCATGGACCGTGGCTAACTTTACATCGTGCCAATCGTGGCTCGTGCCTGTAACTGATTTCTGTCTTACGCGACGTTATCACCCAAGTCATACGTTATATGACGGGCCTTGAGATCGTGGGACTATTTAACTTGACAACCGTAGAACGAGCGGGACAACACTTAGAATGACTTAGGTCGATCGGCATAACTTTGCCTAACTTATTTAAGCCTACAACTTAACCGAGGGACGAGCCAAGGCTATGCCAAGCCTTGCGCAGTGGAAACGTGCATGCTTTATCGAGCATTTACGCGGGCGACGCCTATGACTTAGGCTAACTCATCGTTTGTGTCGAATACCAACTTTCCTTCTCCCAAGCCACGGGATGAAGGACCGAGTGTCATTTTAAAGCACGCTGAGCCGACTTCTATTGAGACCGTGGGACCATTTTCCATGTTCTAAGACATTCCGACAGGTCGGGATTATTCCCTTAGCTATGTGCGTTCGTAGCTTTTATATTAGCCTACTTGTGCAAGTTGAAACCACACGAATTATTAAGTGAAGGCAGAGATGAGGAAAGTTCACCGAAACTCCCCCACCTGAGCGATGTCTTCGAGTCGCCGTTATAAGGCCAAGTCCGAACGCCGTCGGCGTTTCGATTCCTCCGATTGACTTTGCGGGACGGGGCACTACAACATACACCACTCAGAACAAGTCTCGTCCTCGAGACTTTCCTGAAGGCAAGCCATCCTACATTTCTATGGCCAAGACTCAATCGTACACATTTCGCCTACGCATTTCTTCGATTTGGAGCCACGCTCGTGCTATCGCTAACTTAGTCGTAAGGCACACTAATCGATCAACCAACATTCGAATTCGTTTCAAATCAATGATCATATTATCACCAACATTTCTTCGAAACTCACGATTCCAAAATCCTCGACACTTTCCGGTTTCTCAAGTCTCACTTGATTCAGCGTATCACTTAGTTGGATCGTGCACATATTCCAGGCGTCCCCAAAATATATGCATGTCAGCCAAGCCTCGTGATAGAGAATCCGCCATCACCACTCGAGTCGGATCGTGCACATATTCGGGCGTCCCTGATATACGTGCATGTCAGCCGAGACTCGTGAGTGGTGCCTCCGTAACTCCTAACGCTTCGCGCTCGAACGCCTAACTAACCACTAGGCTATGTCTTTTCGTCAGTACTGGAATCATAGTTCCCAAACAACGATATCAACACTGACCCCATCCTAAGGTCAAACCAAATCGTTGGTACGGGGTTTTTCTACCCAAGCTCGTATCACTCCGATTTCTAAACATTGAGCATCGATTCCCTATGCACATCCCAATATTCGTAGCATGGGGTCCGAGTCGTTCAGTAAAGCCATCCTACGATAACTCACGTTTCAACAAATTTTACGTCATATCAATATCGTTCGTTCATCAAGCCGTTTCGTATAGTCTATCTCTTTGATCACGTTCGACATAATCCGCCTATCAATCTTTTCAAGTCAAGCACGCTATGGCACAATCCATCTCTAAATCGTAATTCATATTCCACGTTTCCGAAATCATCTATTCCAATTCACGTAATCGATCACAAGGTCGTCTGACTTAACAATATGCCACGCTCCGATCTCACGCGAGTCCGATCATCCACGGTAGGCACGAATCACCATGCACGCTCCCGCGAGATAATCATTCTCATCGGGACGTAACTCTTGTTTTGGGTCAAGACTAGTTCATTCACGATGCGCGGATTGGACCTACTCAATCCTCAAGTTTCATTCAATCATCATTCGTAAGTCCTAACATCCTCGAATTTGCCATCGCATCAAACCAACAAGTCAGGACAATCAAAGTTGCCGCGTCCTGATTTTCTGAGTTCGATTATTCCCGCGACATGAATCACCATGTCAGCGCTCACGCGGAACGATCGCCCCAAATCCGACGCAACGCATGTGCGAGTCTAGAGTAGCGCTCGCGCAAGACAAGACCGTCGACGTTGTGGTTATCAACGCAACCATCAAAACACGATCACTTTTATCCAACATTCACCTCAAGCAAAATCCTAATTATTGCATCCAACCGAATAATAGCACTTGCACGATCATCATTCACCGAGTCCGAGTACCTCCGAGTTATTGCATATCATCTTTGATACGCCTCAATACCATCGACGATATACGTAACCTGACGATATTCGTTTGTAACGAATTCTGAGTCCTGCGAATGATGCTATCGTCCGACTGGATTATCTCCTCAAATCGTTTACATCATCAATTTCTTCAACCCAAATTCACGTATCGTTTATCCGTCGATCTTAAGTCATCGACTACATATTTCTTCAATCCGCATCATTCCTTGCTAACTCAAACCATCGAGCACATCGATTTCAATCCTCAGAGTCGTTTGTGTAACTTCAAAGTCAAACCTTTCGTACACGCTATCTTCCCGTCGTGCTAACATTTCGTATACTATCCGTATCAATTTCTTCAATCAAGTCATCCATTTATTCTATCGTTTAGAATTTCCATTCAACTATTTCGTAATTCGCACTATCGTTTACAAATCGTTCGAATGGTATCACGTTTGCGACTCTCGAATCATGACCATCTAAGCGCTACTCGTTCTAAGGCTTTGCGATATCATCGCTTGTCGACATACTCGTACTATCCGTAACTCCTCTGGTTCCGCTCGAACAATTTCTATAACGTCCATACACCACTCGGGTTCGAGCCATCCGATTTAGTCCTCAATCACTTTCGTATCGACGCACTAAGTCGTTCGCACAATCCTCAAATCCCAATCAATCCTTTGTGTACGCCTAAGTGTTAGTCTGATAACGTTCCTATCGATATACACTCCAAGTGTATTTCCGTTCCCGATCGAGCGATACTTGATATCACTCGCAATTCGTTTGCACCAAAAAGTCGAGGTACGTGATACGAAACACAACTTAGCCAAAAGGCCGTATGCATAACCATCCCGTATGGACTATACTCTGACTTTGCGTGCTCATTTTATAATGTTGACGTAGGACTCGTTAGGCACGCACACGACTTGCTAACTTTAGCACGCACTTCCCATCAACTCAAGGTCGGCACCGTTCGGCCCAAAGGCCACCACCTATCGATTAGTTCGATTGAACGCTTGTACGAGCTTTCGAAAATATTAGACTTATTGTATGGACATGCCGAGGGACGTTTGAGAGAGAGCACACCAACGATATCACGTTGCGGAAGCACAATTCAGAATTTGCGAAACAACGGAGTTAAAGAATTCAATCGATAATCCAAGGACGTAAAGCCGTGCTCTGATACCATTTTGTCACGCCCTGCTCCCGTAGGAGCGATCGTCCTCGCTAAGGCGTGATGCCGCACGAGCCTAGATTGCGCTCGTGCAAGGCGGGTTCCATAACGTCCGATTTCAGCGGCTGCGACGGGGTCGTCGCAGAGAAGTCCCAAGCAGAGACATTGAACACGCAGCAGAAATTTAGAACAAACACAAGTTATTCAAAGAAGCTCTTTTATTGATATTGAAACAACGGTTACATTTGGGGGCACAAGGCCAAGATTATAATCACTTAATTACACTCGTCTCACATTACAAATCGCTCAGCTCTCTCTCATCTCTCGATACATATTGTCGATCCAGCGGAAGCTTCGGAAGGCGATGTCCATACATTATGTCCCGTATAAGTCTTCGAATCCATGCGGCCGCACGCTTCGAATCGCCAAGGAACTCCGTGCCTCGACGCATCCAAGCGAGCTCCGTGCCACGAGCTTCTACCTGTGCCTGCACATAAACACTGTGTGGGTGTCAGTACCACTGTACTGGTGGAGTGAGCTCCTCGCCCACCCATACAAAACCGACACGTTTATTTTATTTTGTGCAATACAAGCCCCCCTTTTTCGATTATCTTTCTAATCTTGACTTAGGATCGATTTTAGGACCGACGCTCGGCCTATTTAGTGTCTTTAGACCATCTTCGTGCCTTACACTAATAACGTACCCATACTTTGTCTCTAGACCTTTCTCGTGTTTACATTGTCAACGTACCGACTCATACTTGTCTTTAGTACCATACTCTTGGACGTAACGACTAGGTCGTGTCAAATACTTGCCCTGCGGCCCTTCTCGACTTAACCCGAAACATATAACCCAACTTGTGGAACCGACGTTGAAGACTCAAGTACGACAACATATCTCGTGCCGAAGCACGTGTCTTTACGTATAGCCGAATCGTAGTCTTTATAACACTTTGGTGCAACCGAGCACACATTTCACAACACATCACAATCGTGCTTACGCTTCCTTTGTTACGACCGACACCGTGCATGCGGATTCGCCGCTTAGCACGCCATTTATCTATATGAAAGGCCACTGGCATGACAAGCCATCGCGGACATAGCTCGGGTAGACGGCGGGTCCTTCGATGCAAGGTAGCTAGCCCCATGGAAAGCCCCCGACTACCCACGCAATAAAAGCATGCGTTGCTATAACGTCTACCCCCTAGGATGACTGGGCCCGGTGCCCCGGCGTATAACCAGTCTAGGCAGAAATCCTTGTCGACAAGGTGTCCAATGACCACGCACCTACGAGACATCTAAACTCACGTAAATGCATGGCCTACTTGTTGGTACGATCGGAACTATACTTGGCAACTCGTGCTCTGAATCACACTTGGTATAACGTGCCTCGGGACCGCGAGACTCCCCAATCGAGGGATCGCCTCGAACTTTTTAACGTGGATAGGAACGCGAGACTTCCAACCGAGGGACCGCCTCGAATACTTAACGTGGATTGGAACTCGAGACTCCCAACCGAGGGACCGCCTCGAATACTTAACGTGGATTGGAACTCGAGACTCCCAACCGAGGGACCGCCTCGAAACTCAACGTGGATAGGAACGCGAGACTCCCAACCGAGGGACCGCCTCGAAACTCAACGTGGATAGGAACGCGAGACTCCCAACCGAGGGACCGCCTCGAAACTCAACGTGGATAGGAATACGAGACTCCCAACCGAGGGACCGCCTCGAACACTCAACGTGGTTAGAAACGCGAGACTCCCAATCGAGGGACCGCCTCGAAACACCTTTGAACTCGAGGGAACGACTACTACGTAGCCTTCCAACTTAACTTGAACAAAACGTGTTCCTTAAGTGCCATGGACCGTGGCTAACTTTACATCATGCCAATCGTGGCTCGTGCCTGTAACTAATTTCTGTCTTACGCGACGTTATCACCCAAGTCATACGTTATATGACGGGCCTTGAGATCGTGGGACTATTTAACTTGACAACCGTAGAACAAGCGGGACAACACTTAGAATGACTTAGGTCGATCGGCATAACTTTGCCTAACTTATTTAAGCCTACAACTTAACCGAGGGACGAGCCAAGGCTATGCCAAGCCTTGCGCAGTGGAAACGTGCATGCTTTATCGAGCATTTACGCGGGCGACGCCTATGACTTAGGCTAACTCATCGTTTGTGTCGAATACCAACTTTCCTTCTCCCAAGCCACGGGATGAAGGACCGAGTGTCATTTTAAAGCACGCTGAGCCGACTTCTATTAAGACCGTGGGACCATTTTCCATGTTCTAAGACATTCCGACGGGTCGGAATTATTCCCTTAGCTATGTGCGTTCGTAGCTTTTATATTAGCCTACTTGTACAAGTTGAAACCACACGAATTATTAAGTGAAGGCAGAGATGAGGAAAGTTCACCGAAACTCCCCCACCTGAGCGATGTCTTCGAGTCGCCGTTATAAGGCCAAGTCCGAACGCCGTCGGCGTTTCGATTCCTCCGATTGACTTTGCGGGACGGGGCACTACACACGGTACGACCTGCAGACCAGATTCACCAACTTGAAGCAAGGAGGCAGAACGGTCGATGGCTATGCGACCGAGTTTTCCAGGCTGAGTAGGTTCGCCCCCACCTTGGTGGCAACCGAATTCGATAGGGCCCAGCGGTTCCAGCAGGGACTGCACTTAGAGATATTATTGGCTGTGGAACAGTTCGAGCACCAGACGTTCGATGCAGTATTGAAGGCAGCAAGGAGGCATGAGTATACCTCCCGGAGAATTGTGGACAGGACCGGAGGCAGGAAGCGGTCCCACAACCAGATGCACCAATCTTCAGCTCCAGCCCCGGCAGCTAGGGGTATAACCATTAGAACTCCGAGGCGGGCGGCCTCAGTGACGTCGGTTCAGCATTCGACCCCGACGTACCCGCAGCAGCAGAAGCAGAAGCAGTCTTCCGCGGTGGGATGTTCTCATTGCGGGAAGCCGAGCCATGTAGTGGCAGAGTGTCGTAGGGCACAGGGATTGTGCCTGGCTTGTGGAGGAGCAGACCACCAGATAGGGACCTACCCGAATAGGGGAGGTCCATCATCATCCAACCTTTCTAGTTCTTCGGTGAGAGGACCAGCCCCAGTTTCGGACCAGCAGCAGCAGCAACAGCAGTACCCGAGGCCATTGTTGCCTCAGGCCCAGGCCTTTCAACAGCAGAACCAGCAGCAGTTCACCCAGGCTCCAGCACAGAGACGGCAGAGGGGTTTCCAGCAGAAGGGACCCGCAGCTAGAGGTCAGGCTATGATGATGACCATGGAAGAAGAAGTTGCACCAGGTGAGGTAGTGGCAGGTACTATTCTCGTCAACACCTTTCCAGCATCTGTATTATTTGATTCTGGTGCATCGCATTCATTCATGTCTGCACGATTCGCGACACGGATAGGATTGGAGCCCGAGTCATTATCAGTGAGGCTCAATATACTTACTGGTAATGGTCTTGTGGGAGTAGATCGAGTGTTTTCCTCGTGTCGGATCGTAGTTAGCGGTAGAGAGTTCCCCGCTAGGCTCATAGAGTTCCCTATGGCAGACTATGATGTAGTCCTAGGCATGGATTGGTTGAGGAACCATTATGCTAGGATAGACTGCCATGTTGGCAGAGTTGTCTTTAGTATTCCCGGAGAGCCAGAGTTTTCATTTTCCAGAGGTGCAGTAGAGCCATCTCCTCCAGTATTGCGGATGGCAGTAGCAGCAGTGCAGTTGCCCCGGATAGTAGAAGAATTTCCAGATGTCTTCCCAGAGGAACTTCCAGGGATGCCACCAGAGCGGAAGATCGAGTTCACCATTGACTTGATTCCCGGGACAGCACCAGTATCAGAGCGAGTCTACAGAATGGCGCCTTCAGAGTTGGAGATTTTATACAAGATGATTGAAGAACTCAGGACCAAGGGATTCATTCGTGCAAGTGGATCGCCTTGGGGAGCCCCGATGCTTCTTGTGAAAAAGAAGGATGGTACGTCCAGGCTATGTGTTGATTATCGTACCTTGAACTCAGTGACAATCAAGAACAGATACCCTCTTCCGAGGATAGATGACTTGTTTGATCAACTCAAAGGGGCTTCAGTTTTCTCGAAGATAGACTTACGGTCAGGATATCACCAGATCAGAGTCAGAGAGCAAGACATCCCGAAGACGGCATTCAGATCGAGGTACGGGCATTGGAAGTTTCTAGTTATGCCCTTTGGAGCGACCAATGCGCCGGCAGTGTTCATGGACCTCATGAACCGTATTTTCATGCCTTACTTAGATCAGTTCGTGATAGTGTTCCTTGATGACATCCTGGTCTACAGCAAGAGTGAAGCAGAGCACGAGCAGCATCTCAGAGTTGTCCTCCAGATTCTCAGAGAGCACCAGTTGTACGCCAAGTTCAGTAAATGCGAGTTCTGGCTCGATCGCATTTCTTACTTGGGTCACATCATTACCAGAGGAGGAGTGGAAGTGGATCCCCAGAAGATTGTGGCTATCGAGGCATGGCCAGTACCCAGCTCAGTGGCAGAGGTTCGCAGCTTTCTTGGATTGGCCGGCTACTACCGGCGGTTCGTCTCTGATTTTGCAAAGATTTCAGCGCCGATGACCCAGTTGACCCGCAAAGATGTGCCGTTCGTTTGGACAGCAGAATGTCAGGAATCATTTGAGAAGTTGAAGTGAGGTTTGATAACGGCTCCCATTCTCACCCTTCCAGATGGGACCGGAGGATTCACAGTTTATTGCGACGCTTCAGGCAGAGGATTGGGATGTGTTTTGATGCAGCATGGGAAGGTAATTGCTTATGCGTCACGTCAACTCCGTGATCATGAGAAGAATTATCCGACCCACGACTTAGAGCTAGCAGCAGTAGTGTTTGCACTTAAGTTGTGGAGGCACTACTTGTACGGAGACAGAGTGGAGATCTTTACTGACCATAAGAGCCTGAAGTATGTCTTCACCCAGAAGGATCTTAATATGCGGCAGAGAAGATGGCTCGAGCTACTTGTGGACTATGATGTGGACTTGCAGTATCACCCAGGGAAGGACAATGTTGTAGCAGATGCGTTGAGCCAGAGAGCAGGAGTTTATTTCCTGACGGCGCAACCAGAGCTATTGGCAGATCTTCAGAAGATGGAAATTGAAGTGGTTCTTCCTTCCAATGTGGCCTTGATGGCCAGCCTACAGATTCAGTCCACCATAGTTGAGAGGATCCGGACCGCACAGTTAACAGATTCCAAGATTCAGCGGCTCAGAGCAGAGTGCGAGGCAGGAAGAAGGCCAGAGTTATGTATTCATGAGGATGGTACACTTCGACACGGCACGCGTCTTTGTGTACCCAGTGGAGATATCAGACAGGAAGTCATGGCAGAGGCTCACAGTTCGCAGTATTCCATCCACCCAGGCAGCACGAAGATGTACCGAGATATTCGTCAGCACTTTTGGTGGAATGGTATGAAGAGAGAGATAGTCCGGTATGTCTCTCGATGTTTGGTTTGCCAACAGGTCAAGGCTGAACATCAGAGGCCAGCTGGACTTCTTCAACCTTTACTGATCCCAGAATGGAAATGGGAGCACATAACCATGGATTTCGTGACTGGGTTACCCAGATCTCCGGCAGGCAGAGATGCTATTTGGGTCATTGTAGACAGGCTTACCAAGGTGGCACACTTTCTTCCATTTAGAGTTGGACAGTCGACGGCACAGCTAGCAGAGATGTATCTCAGGCAGTTCGTCAGACTTCACGGAGTGCCAGTCAGTATAGTATCAGACAGGGATACGAGATTCACATCGCACTTCTGGCGTAGTCTTCATCAAAGTTTGGGGACTCGTCTCAAGTTCAGCTCAGCGTATCATCCGCAGACAGATGGGCAGTCAGAGCGTACTATACAAACTCTCGAAGATATGTTGCGGTCGTGTACCCTTGACTTCGGTGGTTCATGGGAGGATCACCTGCACCTGGTGGAATTCTCGTACAACAATAGTTTTCAGGCCAGTATCCAGATGGCACCGTTCGAGGCTCTGTATGGCAGGAAGTGCAGATCCCCGTTAGCATGGGACGATGTCGGAGAGAGGCAGATGCTCGGTCCAGAACTGATTTCTCAGACGGTTGAAGTGGTCAGAAAAGTCAGAGATCACCTCTGAGTTGCTCAGGATCGCCAGCGCCATTGGGCCGATGCTCATCGGCGTCCCTTAGAATTTGTCGTCGGCGACCATGTATTCCTTAGGATCTCGCCTACCCGCGGCGTCATTCGTTTTGGCGTACGGGGAAAGCTTAGTCCTAGGTATATAGGGCCGTTCGATATTCTGGAGCGAGTAGGCGATGTGTCCTATCGTCTCGCTCTTCCGCCGTCGCTAAGTGAGGTACATGATGTATTCCATGTATCCTAATTAAGACGGTACATCCCGGACCCGAGCCATATCCTAGATCATTCGGATTTGGTTGTTGGTACCAACCTTTCGTATGAGGAGAGGCCCGTGTCTATTTTGGACCGGAGAGAAAAGACGCTCAAGAACAAGACTATTAACTTAGTCCGTGTTGCTTGGGGTCATCACTCTCTAGGTGAGTCAACGTGGGAGCGTGAGGATGACATCCGATCGCGATATCCCTACCTGTTTGATTCGTGAGGTATAATGTCTTTCTTATGCCTTACGCTTTCCCTTTCCTTGCTTGTATTGCATGATTGTATGATTTAACTGCTTAGTGTAGCTTGTCTGTGCTTAGTATAGCTTGTCGTGGCAATCTCTAGCTCCTTGATTAAATTCCGAGGACGGAATTCTTTGAAGGTGGGTAGAGTTGTCACCCCCATTTCCTGTATTTCGTATTTGTATTGCGGATTTTGGTTTCTCGTAAATGGGTTTTGGACCATGGCTTGGTTTTATTTTGTGAAAGTTGATTTGGTTTGGTTCATCATGATTGGTACACTTTAACCTACACTCTATCCTCAACACAACACAACCACCCTCATTATATCTCCACCAAACTTTCTCTCTCCTCTTTACTCTCCATTAATTTTCTTCTTCCTTCTTCCACAACTCCCCAACCCATTAGGCAAGTGCACCTTGCCAACAAATAAGCACCCAATTTTATTTATCCATTTGATAGATTAGGACATGTAGATCAACATTAGAACTTGGAATTTTGTGATTTGGAGTCTCCATTATTCTAGATCTAAGTTTTGATTATTTTCAAAAATCATTGGTTTTGATCTATTAAACTTTGATTTTTGCTTGTTTTGATGCTCTCATGTGGAAGAGAATTCAATTTTACTCAAGTTAGAACTTTGAAAATCTAGATTTGGTTTTGATTTGACAAAGTTATGAAGATTTGAAGTTTTTGGTGTTCTTGAGGAGTTCATCCCAGCCTTGGTGAAGGCTCTCGGCCAGTGCTCTTTAGCACTTGACCGTTTGCGCACCCCGGCCTGTACTCTTTAGTGCATGGTCGATTGCGCAATCACTTGGCCAGTGCTTTGCGCTGCGCTGGATTGCGCTGGCGCAAGCTAGCCATGCGCAAGCCAGCCATGCGCAAAGTAACCCCTGCGCAATCGACCATTGCGCAATCCACCCCTGCGCGATCCTCCTGTGCACAATCCATCTGCTGCGCCATCCACTCCTGCGCAGTTGGTACCCTGCGCAGCTCACTCCTGCTCAGTTGGTACCCTGCGCAGTTGGCCTCCTGGCGTACTTGACTCCTGCGCAATCCAACCCCCTGACCCCTTGTGCAAACCATTGGCTCTTGGAGATTTGGTTTTATTTTCTTTAAGCCTGGCTCTTCTATAGTCCTATATATATATTGATATTGTATTAGATATTTTACGCCCATTTTATATCCTTACGCCTTTTGTCATGAACTTGATTTTACTTAATATGTTTGGAATGTCTATTGTACATGGCATGGTATGACAAGGAACTAGCATAACACGACAGTGACCCGTAGTGGTTCACTCCTGACATGACCAACCTGACTTGATAGTGGCCCGTAGTGGCGCACTCCTGACAGTACCCTGACATGATTTATCTTGATAACTTGATAGTGGCCCGTGGCGGCGCACTCCTGACTTGACTTGTAACTTGTAACTTGACTCGTATAACCAACTTGACACCGTGGGTGTTCCTGCTTGCTTGCTTGTACAATCCACTTGTCTTGTCTTGTATCATGTCTAGGACGTGACTTCCTGGGTACCACGGCCAGGGACTCGCGCTAAATTGGATTAGGCTAATGATTAGATCAAACTAGAACATGGAGAATTTCCAGTCACAGGCAATCTCGTTATCTGGGCGCTTTAATGGACTTGTAGCTTGCCGACGAGTAGAGCACATTTCCAGCACACTGTCATGTGTTGCACCCTCTAAGTCACCTAAGGGTACATTTGTCTCCCGGGCAATGTACCCACCTATAACTCTCAACCCTCAGAAGGATAACTGGATAGTCTGCAGGGCTTGGGACTGGAATTCTCACTTGCATCTTGTTAGTAATTAGGTTTGTGATAACCCTAGTTAGTTAAAGTAGTAAGCCGTAGTACTTGCTTGGCCGATTGTGAATGGATGGTGTCCAGCCTTGTCTAAGTCTTGTCTAGCTCCAGTACCTGCTATCTCCTGAGCATGTTTATTTTACTTATCTTAACGATAAATGAGTAGAGACAGTGAGCTATTCAGGCGAAGGGTTACAACCCCAGTCCTTGTCTGGTTTAAGGATTGTAACCTGGCTCCCGAAATGGTTCCACGTCCCTAGTCGTTTATCGCCCTGTGTACCTTACTACTTGTACTTCTTTTATTCTTATGTTCTGATATGCTGGCTTTTGTTCTTATTTGTGGCCTCCTTTGTGGCACTTGCTCTTTCTGGGGTTTGACCCAGCTGGTTTTGTGTGGCCAGATTTCGGAGCAGCTCCCGAGGATCTACCAAGCTTCCAGTCCAATGGTGACAACTAGACGGAACCCGGGCCAAGAGTGGGTTTTTCTTTTTGTTTCACCCACTTATATGTAAATTTATTCTTTGAGGCGTTTAGCCGACGAGCACCTGTTAGCTCGATGCACTTTTACTTACTGTCTGCCTACGGGCTGTAAACATGATTAACAAATCCTAGGGTTGATCATGTATGACTGAACTCTTGTTAGTCCTATCATTTTGTACGACTAGCTTCATGATCATCCAATATGTAATATTTGGGACGCCTTATATATATATATATATATATATATATATATATATATATATATATATATATATATATATATATATATATTTGATGCTCTAATATCTTGTAACTCTGTTAATTGATTGAGATTGAGACAATAGGCTTGACCTTAAGAGACTGCTGGCTTGTAGTAAACCCTCATATCTAGACAGCCGTGACCGTATAGTTGAGATGTATTCTATTTCAATATACGTAGCTGGCTATGTCTGCCCCCGCTCTCCAGTATTCTGGTTATGGGGCGTGACAGCTTCCATATATATATATATATATATATATATATATATATATATATATATATATATATATATACTGCGTGTTGGTGCTTTCTTTACATGGAGAGAGCTTGCTCTCAACATGCCTTGTAAAATTTTAGTCCCACATCGAAAATGCACCATGAGTTATCTCAACATATATACTTGGTTGTGTTGTTGAGAGATGCACATGGGGTGGTGACCCTAAGGAGAAAACCATGTGGGTGATTTTACTATGAGGTAAGAATAAGGCTCCAAGGATTAAGCATTAATGCTTTTGTCATTCTCTTGGATTAATTCCATTTGGAGCTAAGCCCCAAAGGGGCTTAGCGACTCGGGCTCATGGGCTCATGAGGCGTAATGTGGCATTTTGTTGGCGCACTTTGCACTTAGCACGTCAACGGCTCATGCGGCTCATGCGGCCAGGCTGCTGCTGCTGCTGCCGCTTGGAGGGCTCAGCTGACTGTACAGACTACAAGTCAGTTATAGAAAGATTGATTCAATGCGATTAATTCAGATCCACTTTTTGTGGGATTTGAATTAATTTCGTTGCTATCTTTGTGGGATTTGAATTAATCTCGTTGCTATCTTTTTGGGATTTGATTCAATCTTTCCATAACTGAAGACGCGGCTAGGGTTTCCATCTTCTCTCTATATATACTCTCTTCTGGCCTCCTTTGTGGGCACAACGAAAATTATAAGTCAGAAAAGGAGAGAGAGAGGAGTTGCTGCCGCCATTGCAAGACCATCCGAGGAGTCAGAACAGACTTCGAGCGTTCCACAAGTTCTTCAACTTGCTGGTTCCTGGAAGCAATTCGTGTGGGGCGGATCTTGCTTTGAGCAACGGTGTTTTGACACCCCAGCATTTTTCTTCTTCTCATCTTTCTCTAGATTATTGTAACTCGTTCTGTCCCAATTGCAATATGTTTGCAAGGAAGAAATAGAGATCTTCTCTTCTCTATTTTTCTCCTCCATATTGTAATCGGGTTATTTGGTTTTTGTATCATCGTAGATCTCAGTTGCATCTGTTTTACCATCTTTGATCAAGTCCCGGGACTAACAATCTCAAAGCAAGATCCTTATAGATGGAAAACATTAATGCTTCGCTCGTCCAATCGGACTACTGCAAGTTGGAAAAGTTCGATGGAGAGCATTATCAAGTCTGGAAGAAAAAGGTTTATCTAACTCTTCAACTAAAAGACGTTGATCATGTTCTGTTGGAGGAAGAACCTTCTGTTCCAGATACTGGATCTACTGCCGCAATCAATGCGGCTACCAAATTCCAGGCCAAATGGAGAAGGAAAAATAGCATCTGTAGGCTTCTCATCCTGAATGCTATGGAGGATTCCCTGGCAGAATCCTACTCAAAGAAGAAATTTGCCAGAGACATATGGGAGTCTGTGGAAAAACTGTATGAAGAAGACAGGAATAGGAGCAAGATGTTTGTAGTTGAAAAATATCACAAATTGCTCTTTGAGGACGAGAAGTCCATGTTGCCACAGGTAAAGGAATTTCTGAAGCTGCGTCAGAAACTGGAAGATGAAGAGATGCCCCTTCCCGACAAGTTTGTCGTAGGAGGGCTCATCTCAAGACTTCCTGCTGGATGGAGTACCTTCTATGCAAGGATGCTCAGAAAGAAGCTAGACATGAGCTTGGGAGATCTACTTCAAGAGATCCATGTTGAGGACGAGGTGCGTTCCCAACAGAAGGTGGACACTCTGTCCAAACAGTTGGCTAAAGCCAATCTAGTGCAGACGAGAGATCCCAAGGGGAAGCAGGCGGCTTCTCATCCCAAGAAGAAGGACTTCACTAATCTAAAAGTGAAGGGTCCTTCATTCAAGCAACAGAAGACTAAGTCCCACGTGATTTGTTACAATTGTGGCAAGAAAGACCACTATAAGAGTGAATGCAGATCCAAGCCTAAACAATCAGAGAAAGATGAGCCTAATAAGGTTTTATTGGTTTCTAACATTGTTGCTATGATCGCACAGGTCAAAACTGTGGGGGTTGACTCTGACTGGTGGATAGACACTGGTACGACTTGCCATGTCTGTTCTGGCAAGGAATGGTTCGTCATGTACCAGCCGATATCTGAGAAGGTTGTCATGGCGAACCAGGCCCAAGCTGAAGTTCTGGGGATCGGGACTGTGGAGCTGAAACTCACTTCTGGGAACACTCTGACGCTTCAAGGTGTGAAGCATGTTCCGGCGATTGCCAAGAACCTGATCTCTGGGAGCCTGCTCTGCAACGCAGGCTTGAGGATGGACATCAATGCTGGTCAGATGGTGATGTCCAAGAAGGGAACATACTTCGGGAAGGCTTATCAAACCGAAGGAATATTTAAAATTCAGCTTGTCAACCAGTTTGATGACATTAATGCAGTTGTATTTTCTGATTATTCTCTTGAGTTGTGGCATAATAGACTAGGACATGTTCATTGTAAAAGAATAAACAAAATGTCTAGTCTAGAACTTATCTCCAAATGTGGGGGTAAGGTGGAGAAGTGTGAAGTGTGTACTCAGACGAAGATCACTACGAAACCCTTTCATCGGGTCAATCGAAGCACATATGTTCTGGATTTGGTACACTCCGATATCTGTGACTTCAAACATTTTTTCACGAAGGCCGGGATGAAGTATTTCATAACCTTCATCGACGACTTCTCAAAATACGCGTTCGTCTACTTGCTCAAGTCTAAAGATGAAGCTTTCGAGAAGTTCAGAGAGTTCAGGGCCGAAGCTGAACGGCAGACTGGACAACAACTCAAGAGGTTGAGAAGTGATCAAGGTGGGGAGTACAGGTCTCATGACTTCGCATCGTTCTGCAAAGAACATGGAATCATATGCGAGACTACTGCTCCATATTCTCCTCAATCCAACGGAGTAGCAGAGAGGAAGAACCGAACATTAACAGAAATGATGAATTCAATGCTGCTTACTGCATGTCTTCCAAAATGCTACTGGGGAGAAGCTACATTAACGGCCACTTTCATTCTGAATAGAGTGCCATATGCAACTTCAGACGTAACTCCTCATGAACTCTGGTTCAAAGTCAGACCAAACTAGAATGTCATTCGAGTGTGGGGGTGTCTAGCGTATGTGAAGCTCCCAGTTCTGAAGATTCAGAAGCTAGGGACAAGGACTACGAAGGCGATCTTCTTGGGGTATGTCGAGAAGAGTGATGCTAGGAGATTTCTTGATATTGAGTCAAATCATATCATCGAATCTCGCGATGCTGAATACTTTGAAGACAAGTTTACAAAAGACAAAAATATTGTTCTTTCGGATATTCCAGAAAATAATGTATGTACAAATGAGACTGAAATCTTATATGGGCCAGTAGTCCAAGAAGAAGCTGTTGTTGATGAAACAACTCTTATACCAGAACTCGCAGAGCCGTCAGCTAAGCGAGCGAGGAGACCGAAAGATTTCGGAGATGACTTTGTCACCTATCATGTGGAAGCAGATCCGCTTACCTATGATGAGGCGATGAAGACCAGAGATGCTATCTTCTGGAAGGAGGCAGTGAATGACGAGTTTGACTCTATCACCTCCAATAACACATGGGTGTTGGTAGATTTAACTGAAGAAGAAAAGCCCATCGGATGTAAATGGATCTTCAAGAAGAAGATGAAGGCAGATGGAACTATTGACAAGTTCAAGGCCAGGCTGGTAGCCAAGGGATTTTCTCAGAAACAGGGGATAGACTACTTTGACACGTACGCTCCAGTAGCTCGGATGACCACCATCAGAATGTTAATCGCTCTAGCAGCTATACATAAGTTGGTGATACATCAGATGGATGTAAAAATAGCATTCCTGAATGGAGAGCTGACCGAAGAGATTTACATGCAACAACCAGATGGATTTGTCGTCAAAGGTCTTGAAGACAAAGTCTGTAAGTTGGTGAAATCATTATATGGTTTGAAGCAAGCTCCCAAGATATGGCATGAGAAGTTTGACAAAGTTATTAGGTCAAACGGCTACAGAGTCAGCGAGACGGACAAATGTGTTTACACAAAGTTCGTTGATGGAAGAGGAGTCATCGTTTGTCTGTACATGGACGACATGCTAATCCTAGGTACGGATATAGGCTGTGTCACAGAGACAAAGAAGTTTCTCTCAACCAAGTTCAGTATGAAGGACTTGGAGGATGCAGATGTCATCTTGGACATAAAGATCATCCGGACAGACACTGGAGTAGCGCTGTCACAATCTCACTACATTGAGAAGATGCTCACACGCTATGGGCATAAGAATCTTCCAGGGATCGATACGCCATACAGGTGTGATCAGAAGCTGAAGCCAAACTCGAGGAAAAGCGTCAGGCAGCTGGAGTATTCTAGCATTATCGGAAGTTTGATGTACGCAACCACTGCCACAAGGCCTGACATAGCTTTCGCCGTGGGAATGCTGAGTCGGTTCACAAGCAACCCAGGGGTTGAGCACTGGAAAGCTGTGAAGCGGGTGATGAGATATCTCAAGAAGACTCAGACATATGCACTGCACTACAACGGGTATCCGACAGTAGTGGAAGGCTTCAGTGATGCTATCTGGTGTTCAGAGGTGGAGAGCGAGAGATCCACAGGTGGATATATCTTTTCCTTGGGTGGAGCTGCTATATCGTGGAAGTCGAAGAAGCAGACTATACTCTCTCGTTCCTCTATGGAATCTAAATTCTATGTACTTGAAACTGCAGCAGATGAAGCAGAATGACTTCGGAAGCTCATATATGATCTTCCAGTGGTTGGGGCTCAGATACCAGCGATACCGATATACTGTGACGACCAGACGACTGCGGCGGTGGCATCAAATGACCTCTTTAACGGGAAGAAGAGGACTGTGCGGTTGAAGCACAGGGCAGTACACGATCTTATCAAAAGAGGTGTAATTGCAGTGGTTGATGTTCGGAGTCAGGAGAACCTGGCAGATTTGTTCACAAAGGGCCTCAAGCGCAGTTGGTCGATGACACAGCTTGTAAAGTGGGTTTGAAGGCATTCTGATAGTGTGTATTTGTAATCCTACCATAAAGTTTTATGCTATTAGTTCAAAGAAAAATCTACTAGTCATCTAACTTTCGGTTCAAAGGAGGATCACTGACTGGAAAACTATCAGGTAACAGTGGGTACTTGTTCTCTGGAACATGGAAGGGATACGGACTCATAACCACTGTTGTCTACTATGTATTTTTTGCAAAAAAAAACAGATCCTGTGGAAGGTTGGCTTAAACGCCTTAATGAGTTCTCAGGCAGAGTGAATGCCTGGTGTGCTTTACAGAAAGCACGGTAGAGCAGCACTACAAGGAGTGAAACTCCATGCTACAGTGGGGTGACTCCACTATGAGGTTCCCAGGTAGGGGTAATGCCTCGGCTTTGCAAGCCAAGTCATAGCGACGTAGCACCGCAAATAGGCAGGTAGCCTAATATTGTATGACATAATTAAAGAGTTGTAGACAGCACTACAAAGGGGAGGATGGCCCCATGTTATAGTGGCACGACACCACGATGAGGTACCCAGGTAGGGGTAAAGCCTCGACATTGCAAGCCATATCGTTGTGGCGTAACATCGCAATGAAGCCTTAGGCTTCATGCTGAGTAGATTGGCACTACAAAGAGGCTGAGACCTCATGCTACAGTAGTATGACACTACGATGAGGTTCCCAGGTAGGGGTAATGCCTCGGCTTCAGGCCATGTCATAGCGGCATAGCACCGCAAGGAAGCGCAAGGCTTCATGCCATGTCTCTTTAATAAAGAACTCACCTATAGTGTATGGAAAGAGATATCAGGCCGTATCTTGAGGGTAAACTTATAGACGCCCAAAATTATACACTAAAACCAGGCTGGCACAGGGCCTTTAATGTGCAGCCAGAAGCACACGTAACTACACTTTATGAGTGGAAAAAATTACAATTGTGGTACAGAATTCAAGGCGTAGTCCATTCTTTTATCACATTGTTATTTAACCCATGCGGGAAGATTCAAGTCGTCAGCGACATCTATCCTAATGTAAAATGGACAGTTACTGTGGGGACGCTCAACCCTGGACACATATATATGTTGTGATGTCACCCCCATTTCCTGTATTACGTATTTATGCTCGTATTTGATTTTGGCACGTATTTTTATTTTCTTGACTTGCGGATTTTGGTTTCCCGTAAATGGGTTTTGGACCATGGCTTGGTTTTATTTTGTGGAAGTTGGTTTGGTTTGGTTCATCATGAGTGGAACACTTTAACCTACACTCTACCCCCAACACAACACACCCACCCTCATTATATCTCCACCAAACTTTCTTTCTCCTCTTTACTCTCCATTAATTTTCCTACAACTTCTTCTTCTTCCTTCTTCCACACAACTCCCCAACCCATTAGGCAAGTGCACCTTGCCATCAAATAAGCACCACTTTTATTTGTCCATTAGCTAGATTAGGCCATGGAGAACAACTTTAGAACTTGACATTTTGTGATTTGGAGCTTCCATTTTTCTAGATCTAGGTTTTTACTATTTTCGAAAATCCTTGGTTTTGATCTATTAAACTTCGATTTTTGTATGTTTTGATGCTTCCATGTGGAAGAGAATTCGATTTTACTCAAGTTAGAACTTTGAAAATCTAGATTTGGTTTTAATTTGGCTAAGTTATGAAGAATTGAAGTTCTTGGTGTTCTTGGACTTGCTCTCGGCCAGGAAGAACAGCCCTCTGCCTTGCGCTTTTAGCGCATGGCCGATTGCGCACCCCCGGCCTGTGCTCTTTAGCGCATGGCCGATTGCGCAATCACTTGGCCAGTGCTTTGCGCTGCGCTGGATTGCGCTGGCGCAAGCTAGCCATGCGCAAGCCAGCCATGCGCAAAGTAACCCCTGCGCAATCGACCATTGCGAAATCAACCCCTGCGCAGTTGGCCCCTGCGCAACCTGACTCCTGCGCAGTCTACCTTCTGCGCAATCTATCCATGCGCCATCCACCCCTGCACAATCCTCCTGTGCGTAATCCATCTGCTGCGCAGCTTATCCTGCGCAGTTGGTACCCTGCGCAGCTCACCCTGCGCAGTTGGTACCCTGCGCAGCTCATCCTACGCACTTGGCATCCTGTGCAGTACATACCCTGCACAACCTACTTGTCTATGATGAATTTGTTATTTCTTGATCTTGGCTCTTCTATAGTCCTATATATATTGATATTGTATTAGATATTTTACGTCTATTTTATATCCTTACGCCTTTTGTCATGAACTTGATTTTTACTTAATATGTTTGGAATGTCTATTGTACATGGCATGGTATGACAAGGAACTAGCATAACACGACAGTGACCCGTAGTGGAGCACTCTTGACAGTACCCTGACCTGATTTATCTTGATAACTTGATAGTGGCCCGTGGCGGCGCACTCCTGACTTGACTTGACTTGTAACTTGTAACTTGACTCGTATAATCAACTTGACACCGTGGGTGTTCCTGCTTGCTTGGTTGTACAATCCACTTGTCTTGCCTTGCATCATGTCTAGGACGTGACTTCCTGGGTACCACGGCCGGGGACTCGCGCTAAATTGGATTAGGCTAATGATTAGATCAAACTAGAACATGGAGAATTCCCAGTCACAGGCAATCTCGTTATCTGGGCGCTTTAATGGACTTGTAGCTTGCCGACGAGTAGAGCACATTTCCAGCACACTGTCATGTGTTGCACCCTCTAAGTCACCTAAGGGTACATTTGTCTCCCGGGCAATGTACCCACCTATAACTCTCAACCCGCGGAAGGATAACTGGATAGTCTGCAGGGCTTGGGACTGGAAATTCGCACTTGCATCTTGTTAGTAATTAGGCTTGTGATAACCCTAGTTAGTTAAAGTAGTAAGCCGTAGTATTTGTTTGGCCGATTGCGAATGGATGGTGTCCAGCCTTGTCTAAGTCTTGTCTAGCTCCAGTACCTGCTATCTCCTGAGCATGTTTATTTTACTTATCTTAACGATAAATGAGTAGAGACAGTGAGCTATTCAGGCGAAGGGTTACAACCACGGTCCTTGTCTGGTTTAAGGATTGTAACCTGGCTCCCGGAATGGTTCCACGTCCCTAGTCGTTTATCGCCCTGTGTACTTTACTACTTGTACTTTCCTTTTATTCTTTATGTTCTGATATGCTGGCTTTTGTTCTTATTTGTGGCCTCCTTTGTGGCACTTGCTCTTTCTGGGGTTTGACCCAGCTGGTTTTGTGTGGCCAGATTTCGGAGCAGCTCCCGAGGATCTACCGAGCTTCCAGCCCAATGGTGACAACTAGACGGAACCCGGGCCAAGAGTGAGTTTTCCTTTTTGTTTCACCCACTTATATGTAAATTTATTCTTTTGAGGCGTTTAGCCGACGAGCACCTGTTAGCTCGATGCACATTTACTTACTGTCTGCCTACGGGCTGTAAACATGATTAACAAATCCTAGGGTTGATCATGTATGACTGAACTCTTGCTAGTCCTATCATTTTGTACGACTAGCTTCATGATCATCCGATATGTAATATTTAGGACGCCTTATATATATATATTTGTTGCTCTAATATCTTGTAACTCTGTTAATTGCTTGAGATTGAGACAATAGGCTTGACCTTAAGAGACTGCTGGCTTGTAGTAAACCCTCATATCTAGACAACCGTGACCGTATAGTTGAGATGTATTCTATTTCAATATACGTAGCTGGCTATGTCTGCCCCCGCTCTCCAGTATTCTGGTTCTGGGGCGTGGCATGGTTTAAGTGGTGGCCCATGCAGGTCTTGGCATTCAAGAAATGTGAGGGTTTACCGAATAGATGTCTTAATCAATACTCGTCCTTGATCTCTGCTCGTATCTTCAAATCCCTGAGAATCTCGACCTGATCACATTGCTTGTATCATTGATCTGTCCTGGTCCTTTCCTTATTGTTCCCTATGTCGTCTTCTTCAGCGGCATTACTCCCGAACCTGCCAACCAGCCAGAGGAAGCTCGACAAGCACCCCAGCGCCAGGATGATCAAGCTCAGCACTCTGGAGTAGCCTCCCGAGTTATGCTTCCCGGAGGCTCGGAACCTCCAGTTCAGGCAGCTCCGCCTGTTCAACCAGCTAGACAGGATGAGGGACCTTTGATAGGGCTTATCAGAGAACTGCTTGCATCCCAAGATCGTCGAGGCGACGCCTTGCACCAGGAAGTTCATGATGCACTAAACCGAGGAGGTCCCCAAGGGAATCAGGCGGCCAACAGTTTCAAGCGCTTGAACCCTCCCTTCTTTGACGGCAGTGAAGATGCGATTGCCGCGGACGCTTGGCTTCAGGATACCGAGGTGGTCCTGGAAGCAGCTAGGACACCTGAAAATGAGAAGGTGGCGGTGGTACGCCTACAGTTGTTAGACTTGGCTCGCGATTGGTGGGCAGCTCAGGCCATGGGGTTAGCAGCGCCAGTCACTTGGGCGACGTTCAGAGAGAGGTTCCAGACAAAGTACTTCGATGCGGTGGCACGGTACGACCTGCAGACCAAATTCACCAACTTGAAGCAAGGAGGCAGGACGGTCGATGGCTATGCGACCGAGTTTTCCAGGCTGAGTAGGTTCGCCTCCACCTTGGTGGCAACCGAGTTCGATAGGGCTCAGCGGTTCCAGCAAGGGCTGCACTTAGAGATATTATTGGCTGTGGAGCAGTTCGAGCACCAGACATTCGATGCAGTGTTGAAGGCAGCTAGGAGGCATGAGTATACCTCCCGTAGAATTGTGGACAGGACCGGAGGCAGAAAGCGGTCCCACAGTCAGATGCACCAATCATCAGCTCCAGCCCCGGCAGCTAGGGGATTGACCATTGGAACTCCGAGGCGGGGGGCCTCAGTGACGTCGGTTCAGCATTCAACCCCGACGTATCCGCAGCAGCAGAAGCAGAAGCAGTCTTCCGCGGTGGGATGTTCTCATTGCGGGAAGCCGGGCCATGTAGTGGCAGAGTGTCGTAGGGCACAGGGATTGTGCCTGGCTTGTGGAGGAGCAGACCACCAGATAGGGACCTGCCCGAATAGGGGAGGTCCATCATCATCCAACCTTTCTAGTTCTTCGGTGAGATGACCAGCCCCAGTTCTAGTCCAGCAGCAGCAGCAGTACCCGAGGCCATTGTTGCCTCAGGCCCAGGCCTTCCAGCAGCAGAACCAGCAGCAGTTCACCCAGGCTCCAGCACAGAACCGACAGAGGGGTTTCCAGCAGAGAGGACCCGCAGCTAGAGGTCAGGCTATGATGATGACCATGGAAGAAGAAGTTGCACCAGGTGAGGTAGTGGCAGGTACTATTCTCGTCAACACCTTTCCAGCATCTGTATTATTTGATTCTGGTACATCGCATTCATTCATGTCTGCACGATTCGCGACACGGATAGGATTGGAGCCCGAGTCATTATCAGTGAGGCTCAATATACTTACTGGTAATGGTCTTGTGGGAGTAGATCGAGTATTTTCCTCGTGTCGGATCGTAGTTAGCGGTAGAGAGTACCCCGCTAGGCTCATAGAGTTTCCTATGGCAGACTATGATGTAGTCCTAGGCATGGATTGGTTGAGGAACCATTATGCTAGGATAGACTGCCATGTTGGCAGAGTTGTCTTTAGTATTCCCGGAGAGCCAGAGTTTTTATTTTCCAGAGGCGCAGTAGAGCCATCTCCTCCAGTATTGCGGATGGCAGTAGCAGCAGTGAAGTTACCCCGGATAGTTGAAGAGTTTCCAGATGTCTTCCCAGAGGAACTTCCAGGGATGCCACCAGAGCGGGAGATCGAGTTCACCATTGACTTGATTCCCGGGACAGCACCAGTATCAGAGCGAGTCTACAGAATGGCACCTTCAGAGTTGGAGATTTTGTACAAGATGATTGAAGAACTCAGGACCAAGGGATTCATTCGTGCAAGTGGATCGCCTTGGGGAGCCCCGATGCTTCTTGTGAAAAAGAAGGATGGTACGTCCAGGCTATGTGTTGATTATCGTACCTTGAACTCAGTGACAATCAAGAACAGATACCCTCTCCCGAGGATAGATGACTTGTTTGATCAACTCAAGGGGGCTTCAGTTTTCTCGAAGATAGACTTGCGGTCAGGATACCACCAGATCAGAGTCAGAGAGCAGGACATCCCGAAGATGGCGTTCAGATCTAGGTACGGGCATTGGGAGTTTCTAGTTATGCCCTTTGGAGCGACCAATGCGTCGGCAGTGTTCATGGACCTCATGAACCGTATTTTCATGCCTTACTTGGACCAATTTGTGATCGTGTTCCTAGATGACATCCTGGTCTACAGCAAGAGTGAAGCAGAGCACGAGCAGCATCTCAGAATTGTCCTCCAGATTCTCAGAGAGCACCAGTTGTACGCCAAGTTCAGTAAATGCGAGTTCTGGCTCGATCGTATTTCTTACTTGGGTCACATCATTACCAGAGGAGGGGTGGAAGTGGATCCCCAGAAGATTGTGGCTATCGAGGCATGGCCAGTACCCAGCTCAGTGGCAGAAGTTCGCAGCTTTCTTGGATTGGCTGGCTACTACCGGCGGTTCGTCTCTGATTTTGCAAGGATTTCAGCGCCGATGACCCAGTTGACCCGCAAGGATGTGCCGTTCGTTTGGACAGCAGAATGTCAGGAATCATTTGAGAAGTTGAAGCGAGGTTTGATAACGGCTCCCATTCTCACCCTTCCAGATGGGACCGGAGGATTCACAGTTTATTGCGACGCTTTAGGCAGGGGATTGGGATGTGTTTTGATGCAACATGGGAAGGTAATCGCTTATGCGTCACGTCAACTCCGTGATCATGAGAAGAATTACCCGACCCACGACTTGGAGCTAGCAGCAGTAGTGTTTGCACTTAAGTTGTGGAGGCACTACTTGTACGGAGACAGAGTGGAGATATTTACTGATCATAAGAGCCTGAAGTATATTTTCATCCAGAAGGATCTTAAAATGCGACAGAGAAGATGGCTCGAGCTACTGGTGGACTACGATGTGGATTTGCAGTATCATCCAGGGAAGGCCAATGTTGTAGCAGATGCGTTGAGCCGGAGAGCCGGAGTTTATTTCCTGACGGCACAACCAGAGTTATTGTCGGATCTTCAGAAGATGGGAATTGAAGTGGTTCTTCCTTCCAATGTGGCCTTGATGGCCAGCCTACAGATTCAGTCCACCATAGTTGAGAGGATCCGGACAGCACAGTTAACAGATTCCAAGATTCAGCGGCTCAGAGCAGAGTGTGAAGCAGGAAGAAGGCCAGAGTTATGTATTCATGAGGATGGTACACTTCGACACGGCACGCGTCTTTGTGTACCCAGTGGAGATATCAGACAGGAAGTCATGGCAGAGGCTCACAGTTCGCAGTATTCCATCCACCCAGGCAGCACGAAGATGTACAGAGATATTCGCCAGCACTTTTGGTGGAATGGTATGAAGAGAGAGATAGCCCGGTATGTCTCTCGATGTTTGGTTTGCCAACAAGTCAAGGCTGAACATCAGAGGCCAGCTGGACTTCTTCAACCTTTACCGATCCCAGAATGGAAATGGGAGCACATAACCATGGATTTCGTGACTGGGTTACCCAGATCTCTGGCAGGCAGAGATGCTATTTGGGTCATTGTGGACAAGCTTACCAAGGTGGCACACTTTCTTCCATTTAGGGTTGGACAGTCGACGGCACAGCTAGCAGAGATGTATCTCAGGCAGATCGTCAGACTTCACGGAGTGCCAGTCAGCATAGTATCAGACAGGGATACGAGATTCACATCGCACTTCTGGCACAGTCTTCATCAAAGTTTGGGGACTCGTCTCAAGTTCAGCTCAGCGTATCATCCGCAGACAGATGGGCAATCGGAGCGCACTATACAAACTCTCGAAGATATGTTGCGGTCGTGTACCCTTGACTTCGATGGTTCGTGGAAGGATCACCTGTACCTGGTGGAATTCTCGTACAACAATAGTTTCCAGGCCAGTATCCAGATGGCACCCTTCGAGGCTCTGTATGGCAGGAAGTGCAGATCTCCGTTAGCATGGGACGATATCGGAGAGAGGCAGATACTCGGTCCAGAACTGATTTCTCAGACGGTTGAAGTGGTCAGGAAAGTCAGAGATCACCTCCGAGTTGCTCAGGATCGCCAGCGCCATTGGGCCGATGCTCATCAGCGTCCCTTAGAATTTGCCGTCGGCGACCATGTATTCCTTAGGATCTCGCCTACCCGCGGCGTCATTCGTTTTGGCGTACGGAGAAAGCTTAGTCCTAGGTATATAGGGCCGTTTGATATTCTGGAGCGAGTAGGCGATGTGTCCTATCGTCTCGCTCTTCCGTCGTCGCTAAGTGAGGTACATGATGTATTCCATGTATCCCAATTAAGACGGTACATCCCGGACCCGAGCCATATCCTAGATCATTCGGAATTGGTTGTTGGTACCAACCTTTCGTATGAGGACAGGCCCGTGTCTATATTGGACCGGAGAGAAAAGACGCTCAAGAACAAGACTATTAACTTAGTCCGTGTTGCTTGGGGTCATCACTCTCTAGGTGAGTCAACGTGGGAGCGTGAGGACGACATCCGATCGCGATATCCCTACCTGTTTGACTCGTGAGGTATAATATCTTTCTTATGCCTTACGCTTTCCCTTCCTTGCTTGCATTGTATGATTGTATGATTGAACTGCTTAGTGTAGCTTGTCTGTGCTTAGTATAGCTTGTCGTGGCAATCTCTAGCTCCTTGATTAAATTCCGAGGACGGAATTCTTTGAAGGTGGGTAGAGTTGTCACCCCCATTTCCTGTATTACGTATTTATGCTCGTATTTGATTTTGGCACGTATTTTATTTTCTTGACTTGTGGATTTTGGTTTCCCGTAAATGGGTTTTGGACCATGGCTTGGTTTTATTTTGTGGAAGTTGGTTTGGTTTGGTTCATCATGAGTGGAACACTTTAACCTACACTCTACCCCCAACACAACACACCCACCCTCATTATATCTCCACCAAACTTTCTTTCTCCTCTTTACTCTCCATTAATTTTCCTACAACTTCTTCTTCTTCCTTCTTCCACACAACTCCCCAACCCATTAGGCAAGTGCACCTTGCCATCAAATAAGCACCACTTTTATTTGTCCATTAGCTAGATTAGGCCATGGAGAACAACTTTAGAACTTGACATTTTGTGATTTGGAGCTTCCATTTTTCTAGATCTAGGTTTTTACTATTTTCGAAAATCCTTGGTTTTGATCTATTAAACTTCAATTTTTGTATGTTTTGATGCTTCCATGTGGAAGAGAATTCGATTTTACTCAAGTTAGAACTTTGAAAATCTAGATTTGGTTTTAATTTGGCTAAGTTATGAAGAATTGAAGTTCTTGGTGTTCTTGGACTTGCTCTCGGCCAGGAAGAACAGCCCTCTGCCTTGCACTTTTAGCGCATGGCCGATTGCGCACCCCCGGCCTGTGCTCTTTAGCGCATGGCCGATTGTGCAATCACTTGGCCAGTGCTTTGCGCTGCGCTGGATTGCGCTGGCGCAAGCTAGCCATGCGCAAGCCAGCCATGCGCAAAGTAACCCCTGCGCAATCGACCATTGCGAAATCAACCCCTGCGCAGTTGGCCCCTGCGCAACCTGACTCCTGCGCAGTCTACCTTCTGCGCAATCTATCCATGCGCCATCCACCCCTGCACAATCCTCCTGTGCGTAATCCATCTGCTGCGCAGCTTATCCTGCGCAGTTGGTACCCTGCGCAGCTCACCCTGCGCAGTTGGTACCCTGCGCAGCTCATCCTGCGCACTTGGCATCCTGCGCAGTACATACCCTGCACAACCTACTTGTCTATGATGAATTTGTTATTTCTTGATCTTGGCTCTTCTATAGTCCTATATATATTGATATTGTATTAGATATTTTACGTCTATTTTATATCCTTACGCCTTTTGTCATGAACTTGATTTTTACTTAATATGTTTGGAATGTCTATTGTACATGGCATGGTATGACAAGGAACTAGCATAACACGACAGTGACCCGTAGTGGAGCACTCCTGACAGTACCCTGACCTGATTTATCTTGATAACTTGATAGTGGCCCGTGGCGGCGCACTCCTGACTTGACTTGACTTGTAACTTGTAACTTGACTCGTATAATCAACTTGACACCGTGGGTGTTCCTGCTTGCTTGCTTGTACAATCTACTTGTCTTGCCTTGCATCATGTCTAGGACGTGACTTCCTGGGTACCACGGCCGGGGACTCGCGCTAAATTGGATTAGGCTAATGATTAGATCAAACTAGAACATGGAGAATTCCCAGTCACAGGCAATCTCGTTATCTGGGCGCTTTAATGGACTTGTAGCTTGCCGACGAGTATAGCACATTTCCAGCACACTGTCATGTGTTGCACCCTCTAAGTCACCTAAGGGTACATTTGTCTCCCGGGCAATGTACCCACCTATAACTCTCAACCCGCGGAAGGATAACTGGATAGTCTGCAGGGCTTGGGACTGGAAATTCGCACTTGCATCTTGTTAGTAATTAGGCTTGTGATAACCCTAGTTAGTTAAAGTAGTAAGCCGTAGTATTTGTTTGGCCGATTGCGAATGGATGGTGTCCAGCCTTGTCTAAGTCTTGTCTAGCTCCAGTACCTGCTATCTCCTGAGCATGTTTATTTTACTTATCTTAACGATAAATGAGTAGAGACAGTGAGCTATTCAGGCGAAGGGTTACAACCACGGTCCTTGTCTGGTTTAAGGATTGTAACCTGGCTCCCGGAATGGTTCCACGTCCCTAGTCGTTTATCGCCCTGTGTACTTTACTACTTGTACTTTCCTTTTATTCTTTATGTTCTGATATGCTGGCTTTTGTTCTTATTTGTGGCCTCCTTTGTGGCACTTGCTCTTTCTGGGGTTTGACCCAGCTGGTTTTGTGTGGCCAGATTTCGGAGCAGCTCCCGAGGATCTACCGAGCTTCCAGCCCAATGGTGACAACTAGACGGAACCCGGGCCAAGAGTGGGTTTTCCTTTTTGTTTCACCCACTTATATGTAAATTTATTCTTTTGAGGCGTTTAGCCGACGAGCACCTGGTAGCTCGATGCACATTTACTTACTGTCTGCCTACGGGCTGTAAACATGATTAACAAATCCTAGGGTTGATCATGTATGACTGAACTCTTGCTAGTCCTATCATTTTGTACGACTAGCTTCATGATCATCCGATATGTAATATTTGGGACGCCTTATATATATATATTTGATGCTCTAATATCTTGTAACTCTGTTAATTGTTTGAGATTGAGACAATAGGCTTGACCTTAAGAGACTGCTGGCTTGTAGTAAACCCTCATATCTAGACAGCCGTGACCGTATAGTTGAGATGTATTCTATTTCAATATACGTAGCTGGCTATGTCTGCCCCCGCTCTCCAGTATTCTGGTTCTGGGGCGTGACATGTGATATGTGGAGGATTGTTGGTGCTTTCTTTACATGGAGAGAGCTTTCTCTCAACATGCCTTGTAAAATTTTAGTCCCACATCGGAAATGCACCATGAGTTATCTCAACATATATACTTGGTTGTGTTGTTGAGAGATGCACATGGGGTGGTGACCCTAAGGAGGGAACTATTTGGGTGATTTTACTAGGAGGTAAGAATAAGGCTCCAAGGATTAAGCATTAATGCTTTTGTCATTCTCTTGGATTAATTCCATTTGGAGCTAAGCCCCAAAGGGGCTTAGCGACTCGGACTCGGACTCGGGCTCATGGGCTCATGAGGCGTAATGTGGCATTTTGTTGGCGCACTTTGCACTTAGCACGTCAGCAGTCATGCAGCTCATATGCGGCCTCATGCGGCTCATGCGGCTCATACGGTCCATGCGGCTCATGCGGCTCATGCGGTCCATGCGGCTCATGCGGTCCATGCGGCCATGAGGCCATGCGGCCAGGCTGCTGCTGTTGCTGCCGCATGGAGGGCTCCGCTGACTGTGCAGACTACAAGTCAGTTATGGAAAGACTGATTCAATGCGATTAATTCAGATCCACTTTTTGTGGAATTTGAATTAATTTCTTTGCTATCTTTGTGGGATTTGAATTAATCTCGTTGCTATCTTTTTGGGATTTGATTTAATCTTTCCATAACTGAAGAGGCGGCTAGGGTTTCCATCCATTCTCTATATATACTCTCTTCTGGCCTCCTTTGTAGGCACAACGAAAATTATAAGTCAGAAAAGGAGAGAGAGAGGAGCTGTTGCCGCCATTGCAAGACCATCCGAGGAGTCAGAACAGACTTCGAGCGTTCCACAAGTTCTTCAACTTGCTGGTTCCTGGAAGCAATTCGTGTGGGGCGAATCTTGTTTTGAGCAACGGTGTCTTGACACCCCAGCATTTTTCTTCTTCTCATCTTTCTCTAGATTATTGTAACTCGTTCTGTCCCAATTGCAACACGTTTGCAAGGAAGAACGAGAGATCTTCTCTTCTCTATTTCCCTCCTCCATATTGTAATCGGGTTATTTGGTTTTTGTATCATCGTAGATCTCAGTTACATCTATTTTACCATCTTTGATCAAGCCCCGGGACTAACACTGCGTACATTGTACATTGATTTTATACTCAAATTGTCCCTTCTCCAGAATCCTGCTATCGAGCGTCCCCTCCCCCTTATCATCTCTCCTTGTACGAACACTCCTCCCTCACTCAACCTCTCTCTATATCTACATTCTCTCCTCTCCTCTCCTCTGCTTCATCTTCAATCGAGAACCCACATCATAACCGAGACCGCGTCAAAGTTGCCGGACTACAATGGCAGTTGAAGGAGGAGCTACAACAACAACGTCAAGTCCACACACTCGGCAAGTGCTTCCCATCACGGATCCTCTGTTGATGGTGAAAGATGATACCAAAGGCTCTTAGTGTTTGAGTTTATGCCTAAAGAGTCTGTCTAGTAAACTAAATATCTTTTTGTTAGGTTCCCATCTTTTAGTATGTTGGACACGGATCTACATTGATCGGACACGGTACGGTATGAACACGATGAGATATGGACATGACGATACTGACAACATTCATTTTGTTAAAAAAATTCAGAACATTTTAAGTTCAGTCCAGGGTAAACTAAAATCCTAGCCCCGTCCTTGCCATAAAGTGAAGTCTAGGACACATGATTCAAGTACGTGTAAGACTGGCAAATGGCAATGCAGTCCAAGAACGCCCAATTTGAATAGTTAACGACTTGTTTTATCCTATAAATAGACCAATGCTAAGAGTACTACACAAAGTGTTAGTGATTGTCACTATTTTCTACCGTTCTGCGCATAGTCAGGAGTGAAGAAATTAAGATAGTCCTTGTTGTACTTAGGACTACCAATATTTTTGTAGTCCTGGACTGTCAAAGACTATTAAAATTTTGACAATTCCCATACAAGACTGTCAAAATTTTTGACTATCCATAACTGCAGAATTTGTGACAACCAATAATACTTTGTGTATTACTCTTAGCATTGTCCTGAAAATATTAGCCAAACAATTTACATCATGATAAGAATTAGAATATGAACATGAGTTTTATTTAGATTCTAATTTTAGCATCAGAGCTCGATTTAGTGAGACTGATTGGAATCAAACCTAAATGCCTCTGAGAACACAAATTAAAATCCCCTACCAATTAGTCACACATAAGTTTGTATCTAGGTTTATGTGTGGGGTGGGATCCGAGGGTTTGGTTTTTTATCATTAACATCTAATCGTATGAATAAAATTTGACGCCTCAGGGAGACATAATTTAGGTTATGCTGACACGACGCCATATATATTAGCGACGTTTATCGATCCATTGTTACAATTAAAATGCTTTTCTAGCACCTACAAGTTTTAGCGACATAAAAATACGTTGCTGGTTACCTATGTATATGACACATCACTGTGGTTCACAAACTATTCTTGTGCTTATATCGACATTTCATCAACGTTGGGCGACTACTATAGGTCGTTGAAACATCACACAAATTCGAGTCCACCATTCATTGGTGAGACATTACAAATACTAACTCATTCGCTTAGACTTGACCCTAATCTCATTCGCTTTCCTTTTTTACATCCAAATTCAAATATGTTGATAAAAACTAGATTATCAGTTACCATTGACTTGTCTAACTGCAATTAAGAGTCTTTCGTAGTGTTACAGTTACTCGAATGACATGATGTCGTATCCTAGTCACTTTTGCGAGTTCAAAATCCGGACATAGTTACGACTTACGATGTCATATTAAAAAAAAAATTGAAGAATACATCATTGTTAGATAAAAATATACCTTGATTCCTGTAAACAATATAACAAAAGATTAGAGTTACCGGTCTACGGGGAAGTCATGCACGAAGCATTGTCCTAAGAGAATATTCGAGGTCTATGTGCAGACTTCCTCTCGAATCCTTCTAGTGGTAAAACCCCCTTGCTACCGGCTTCCCATTGTTGCACACAACTCCGGGAGAATGACCCCGACTTAGCTCTTGCCCAGAGTAGAAACGATTGGAATAGAAATGAAAGGAGGTAGGAGGATGAAAAAATGAAGAACTTTGTTAGTCATTTTTCTATATGTCTATATTTTTTTTTTCTATAGAGCAACCATGATAGATATATATATACATCTAGAGGAAACCATACCCAAAGCCAACTAATAAAAACTATTTAAAATTATTGAATAGGCTAATAAATTAGTTGTTACAAAAAACTAAAGAGGGTAAGGGTTAATAGGATTTAATAGGCTAATAAATCTAGTCATATTCAACACAACAAATAATAGTCATTTAACATGAATATAATGACTAGTTAAGTAGCCAATGAATTGAGTAAAAATAAGGTTAGGAGGAAATTTGATTTTTTCGACATATCATACAACAATCCCCCCCAAAAATCAAATTTTTGAAAACAGAGATAACATAATTCAAAAGAATAGAAGTAGAGAATTTTTGGGCAATTATATACTATGCATAGATGAGATGGACTACAGCCTTGAATCTCACGTAGTGACTATTGTCTTTGTCTGAAGAAGTGCTTGATGGACTATGCCTTGAATCAGACTTCTTGAACCAGACTCAGAAAATAACATACATAGTACGTTAGAGGTTCTTGGGTCTATCGGGTGGCGCGTTTTATTGGCCATGCGCACTTTTCCACATTCATGAGAGTTGTCTAGGATCGCCCTGTCCTATAGTCGCGGCCTTCACGACCTCTCACATAGGTAAGTCCTCCAAGGGTTGGTGATTGGAGTCAACCCTGCATAATCATGCTTGGACCTATTAAGAGTTTTAAAACTCATCCTAACCAAATCACACCGGAACACTGTCACCATAGGGATGGGGAATCATTGTACACATGTACAGCCACTTGGGCATTATTTTAATGAGATTTTAATCTCGAGTCAGTGTTCCATAAAGTCACCTTAGTCCAGCTTGTTTCTACCCATTGAACCGGCTTCTTGGGATCTCCAGTCAGACTCGGTTGGGTTGCCACTGCTGGTGACTTACTTATGGGCTTAACCCCACCCCCCTCGATGATTCTAGGATTAAATTCCTAGATAAACTCTTCGTCAAGAGTAAACAGACTCTTCGTCAAGAGATCTGTAAAGTTCTTTTATGACTTTATAGTCAAGAACTATATTTTTATTTTATTTTAGAGCTCTTTTAATGTCTTGAAACGCAGCTGCAGGTACCTGTTCATCTTAGAAATCACAAGATCGTGCTTTTAGCATAATTTAAAACATATATAGAAATATGCTGATCATATAAAGTATAAAAGTCTGAGTCATACAACTTCAGTACAAGATGTAACTGAAGCTAACATTCCTCAGTATATAATACTCTTTAGCTATGCTTCTTACATAAACTAAAGAGATAAAAACTCCTCATAGAGAAAAAATTATCCATAATTGGATTAGATGTCATATGAGCCAGCTACCCAATTGTATTAAAATAATTTTCTATGACATAAGAGTATCTAATATGATACAATTTTATAGTCTAGAATATCCTTAAAAATATATAATCTTGAACTGATTTGACTGATTTAGTTATTTTCTAAATCAGATTTGGTGACATCACAATTATTTAACAAATATGTGATTTCACTAATTGTTGATATAGACATTAGGACAGTGAGAAAAAATTCATCTGACTCTATCATGACATAAAGTAAGATACAATAACTTTCAGCATTGGCTCTAAAGATTTACCTTTACAAGTCATTTTTACAAAATGACAGTCTAAAGTGATAGAATAATAGTTTAAGTGAATTTTGCTAATTGACCTTATCAAATCTTTATTTTATCAAGTTTTGATCAACTTGGGTTAGCTGTAGGGGCCGATTCCCAGCTAGCGGAGGTCCACAGGGGGACGCTTAAATACCGTGTCGCTTAGGGCTATTTACGCCCGGTTGACAGAATGACCCTTTCGGCTTGTACCCAAATTAATCTCAACTTTTAAAAACTTAGATTTAAAGGAATTTGCAATTTCACTAACTATTTTCTTGTGACTAATTGTCTGAATGAATCAAAGAATTATAGTGTCACGAAATATAAACAAAACAAAGTTTGTCTAAATACTGTGACTGAACAATATTGTGATTTCTTTTGAACTAGAAATTCTAGTATTGTGATAATATAACCATTTAATGTTTAAATATTTAAACCAATCAAGAAAAACAATATCATTCAACATCTTCATAATCTATATACATAAACCAAGAAAGTTGGCTCACACGCTCGACAATATATATATATATATATATATATATATATATATATATATATATATATATATATATATATATATATATATATATATATATATATATATATATATATTATATATCAGAATCAAAATGAATAAAATATGTAGGTAAATATGAATATTACCTACCAAAATGATCGGAGAACGAATGTCGATATTAGGTATGTCTCATAATTTTGTCATTCTAGAGTATAAAAATGTTTCTTTCTAAACATACACATGGTTATAAAATTATCAAGAAGTTAGATCAAATGATCATTGTCTTTAACCAAAAGTTTGATGGATGCAACAAAAATAAATAGTAAAGCATCCTTCTAGGATGATATGGACAACAAGGACATCAAATGATTGCAATATAGTTGGAACAATAGTAGATATGGAGTTTTTACTTAAATAAAATTTTGCAACAAAACTTTCTTATTGGAAAGCATAAAAGACATATACTAGGTATATAATCATGTTCCGGCGATGCACTTGGCACACCAGCTAGATACTGGCATCACGAGCATATGAATAATTAAATTGATCTTTCAAGTTCAGAATAATATAGCAAATAATTTTTTTTTTATTACTTAACTTCATCTTTAGCATGTTTTTTTTTTTTTTTAACATATCACAATCTCTAATGCTTCGTTGCGGACAATATGTTCTTTCCGAAAAATTAAAAACTCTAATATTTCGGTCAAAAAAAAAAAATGTTAGTTTGCATATTAATAAGAAATATAATTTCAAACGATGCATAACTTGTTTATTCAGGCACACCAATATATGTTGTTTATGAATTTTAACATTAAAGTAATTCAACAACTTTTAACAAGAAAAGTAAATATTTTCTAATGAATCAAATATTTTTAAACATATGTTTAACATAATAATATTCAAATTCTGGCACAAATATTTAACAAAATATTATTATAAAGTTACTAAACGGAAAGATGATAAATATTTCATGGAAGAAAAAAAATGTTATAATAGTCGAGACAATTTTTTTTTTTTTTTCATTCAACAAAATATATATATAAAGAATCAACCAAAATATGATTTAGAGTTGATATCCTAAAACAATTTCACTTAAGGAAACTATGTTCTAGTCCAATTAGGGATAAAATATTATTTATATCCGCAAGTGACAACAGCCTAAAGTGGCAGTCTAACATCCTTTTGGGAACATGTAGTCTATCTCAAATATTAGACCCAGAGCACCCCTCGTTATATTTAGAACATGTCTAGACCAAGTCTTTTACCATGTAATTAGAAAGGAGAAAGAAATCAAGTTAGACAGAGAGAAATGCAATTCAATTAATCAAGATTGTCATTAATGATATATACGAGACGCAACCAATTTTATTCTAACATCAAACACAATTTATGGCCGTGCATTCTCCTTTTATTCTAACATCAAACACAATTTATGGCCGTGCATTCTCCTTTTTTCAAACTTTCTAAAACTTATGATCTTTATACAAGCCGAACCGAAAGCAAAAACAAGTTCCAATGCTAAAATGTATAAAATGTAGACTAGTAATTTATACAACATTTTCAACACATTGAAAACCAAAAAAGAAAGTGTAACAATAACTTATGGACACAACCAACTAATAATATTTCTATTGTAAAGAATAGAATAGCTTCTTCTTCTTCTTCTTTTTTTCCATATTCATAACGATGTAGCTTTGATACATATTTTAAATTAATTTAATGCCACCATGATTTGTGTCTTGTTTGAAGAAATCAGAATGATGCATGTGTTTCATCCAAAAGGAAAAAATATGGACCAAAAAAAAATAACATCTACAACATGGATGACAACATGTATCGTTTGAAGTTTTCAGGTTGTGCATATGCATGAATAAAAATAAATAAATAAATAAATAACGAGCATAATTTACAACTGTAAGCCAATAAGCATATTATTTGGAGCTTTCTAACGATATTATATTCTATAAGACGGTTAAAGAATTATCATTGATTAAAGAAGTCATTGCATATGACTGAATAACACCAATGATAAAAGCATAATTATCAATAATTATGATAAATTAGACATCTTATGTATCAGAGAACATGTCAATATGTTATATACTTAAGAAAATATGTTTGTTCAAGATTGTGCTATCAAATTTTGCTGACAAACGTATATACTAGCAATTTGATGTAAACAATAACACAAAGAGCATGTCAAGCCAAACAAAAAGGTGACAAGTTATGAAACCAAAGAAGAAATAAACAACACATGTAGCAAATGCTTTCTTTTAATTCTTTCTTTCTCTGTTCTGTACTTTTATGATTTTTATAGTCATAGCTCATGAAATAAGCCTATGTGTGCTAAAAAAAAAAATTATAGACATGTACAAATTTAGATGAATCATTATGAAAAAACTAAAACCAATTTTAAGGACATATGGATACTGAATTATGAGACAAATTCATGAACTAGAAATTTGCATGGACATAATTTTATATGTATTTCAGGGGAGCTAAGGCACCAGTGGAAAATAAAACGACATTTGTTTTATTTTCTAATGATAAAGTGTTTTCTTATGCATATAATTCTAAGTGCATATGTAGTCATTGATGTTTAATGACATGCATGATAACACTGAATCAAACTAGAGAAAAGAGTATGTTGGAAAAAAGAAAAAGAAAACACATACCGAGTTTCAAGAAACCAAAGATGATTGCAGAATACTTCAAATTTCATTTCCAATTGACGCTATAATCATATGTGCATATTCTTCATGAATGCTTATAGGTTTGTATGTAGCATTACTAATTTATCATAAATCACCCAAGCATGACTACAACTTTTGTATTTACAAACTTTTTACTAATGAAGTAATCCGTCCATAGACGATTTATTTCCAGGAGCAGGCTTTAACTGTTGTCCAGAAGTTTCAAAAGAAAAAAAAATTTCTTGCAGATGGAATCCAGTAGTCTAAATAAAATAACTATACAAGTACCTTAACCAAATATTTATGGATGATGTAAAATTGCATGTAATAAGAAACGTCCACAACAAGATGAAAGTATCCAACATCGGTATGATTAAATTAAAAATATAACATGTATCATTTCAATAGTTATTTTAACGTTAAACAAGACATATAAAATAATATTAAACAAGTCATATAAAATAACCACACGATTATTCTCTTAGATTGTTAGATAAAAATATACCTTGATTCCTGTAAACAATATAACAAAAGATTAGAGTTACCGGTCTACGGGGAAGTCATGCACGAAGCATTGCCCTAAGAGAATATTCGAGGTCTATGTGCAGACTTCCTCTCGAATCCTCCTAGTGGTAAAACCCCCTTGCTACCGGCTTCCCATTGTTGCACACAACTCCGGGAGAATGACCCCGACTTAGCTCTTGCCCAGAGTAGAAACGATTGGAATAGAAATGAAAGGAGGTAGGAGGATGAAAAAATGAAGAACTTTGTTAGTCATTTTTCTATATGTCTATATTTTTTTTTTTCTATAGAGCAACCATGATAGATATATATATACATCTAGAGGAAACCATACCCAAAGCCAACTAATAAAAACTATTTAAAATTATTGAATAGGCTAATAAATTAGTTGTTACAAAAAACTAAAGAGGGTAAGGGTTAATAGGATTTAATAGGCTAATAAATCTAGTCATATTCAACACAACAAATAATAGTCATTTAACATGAATATAATGACTAGTTAAGTAGCCAATGAATTGAGTAAAAATAAGGTTAGGAGAAAATTTGATTTTTTCGACATATCATACAACAATCATTTCATAATCTCATCGTGTAAACATTATGATTATGATAGGTTTCACATCATAAACATTATGGTTAGTTTGAAGACAGAAGCCAACTCCACAGTTGCATGATAATTTATATAATAACATTAAAATAATTAGAAACGTTTTATATATTTATTATAACACCTTTTTTTTTAATTTTTCTAAATCTAAAAACTCGTAACCAAACCCATGAAGGATAAAAACTTGTTATGTTCGCTAGAATACAACCACAATGATAGTCAGAAATTAATTAATTATAAAAGTATAAAAAAAAAAAAAGTTAGTTCTGAAATTGCATTTCTTCAAAACAAAACATCTAAATATTTGAATTTTCTCTTTATATAATGTCAGCTATCTTAAGCACCATCAAATCATTATTAATATCGTTCTGTAAACACGGCCATATAGTGATATCTGTTAGTCCCTTGGCGAACAATCGATGGAAAAACACGAGTTCAGAAACTATTGTAAAGACAATGTTTCCAGCAACAACACCTTAAAGAAGGTGATGTTGTATTACGGGAATCTAAAAAGATTTCGTAATATTTCTCGAAGGCAACAGAACCGTATAACTTCTAAAGAGAAGCGACGGTATTCTCGAAGGCAACAGAACCGTATAACTTCTAAAGAGAAGCGACGGTATTCTCGAAGGCAACAGAGGAAGAAGAAAGCCTGCTGGGGTGAAAGATCACCGGTGCTCAAAGCTATATCCGCCTTACGGACAAGCCTCCAGGAACCAGCAAGTTCGAAGAGAACTTCAGAACGCTGGCCAAAAATGTCGACGACTCCTCGGAATAGCTGCAGCGCTTCTCTCTCTCTCTGGAAATTCTCTGATTATTTTCTGTAACCTTAGAGAGAGGAGATGCTTCTGATATTATAGGCACGAGATGGGCTTTTCAAATTCTGAACGCACGCCCTGGTTTAATGCCAGATCCGGATTTTCTGGATCTGAGCCATTTCCGGATCTGAGCCCACAAGACCCGCGGACGTTACATAATTTGAACGGCCCACTCGACCCGCTCGACCCGCTCGACCCGTACAACCCGTACGTCCCGTACGCTCAGTACGCTCAGTACGCCCCGTACGCCACGCAGGCCGCGCACGAACGCAACAAAGTGCCATCAAAAAGCCACAATAAGCCTCAAAAGTCCATTAGCCCAAGCCCAAGTCCGAGCCCGAGCCCGAGTCCGAGTTCGAGTCCGAGTCCGAGTCCGAGTCGCTAAGCCCCTTCGGGGCTTAGCTCCAATCTATTTTCATTTTGGCCAAAAGTTGGTTTCTTATTCTCACGTCTATGTAAAATCCCCCCACATGGCACCCTCCATTGGGCCTCAACCCATGTGCATCTCTCTATTCCTTCATAAGTAATATATAGAGATACATATTGGTGTGATTTTCCGATGTGGGACTATCTTTTAACAATAGAATGTTGTGAACACACACAACACATAGAATAAAATACCAACAATCCTCCACATATCTCTATATATATGAGTTAAGCGTTCCACATAATAACTGTCCATTATACATTAGGATAGATGTCGCTGACGACTTGAATCTTTCCGCATGGGTTGAACAACAGTATGATACAAAAATGGACTACGCCTTGAATTCTGTACCACAACTGTAATTTTTTCCACTCACATAATGTAGTTATCTGTGCTTCTGGCTGCACATTAAAGGCCTTGTGCCAGCCTGGATTTCAATGTATGTATTTTGGGCGTCTACAAATTTACCCTCAAGAAATGGCCTATTTTTCTGTCCATACATTATAGGTGAGTTCTTTATTAAAGAGACATGGCATGAAGCGTCCAACGCTTCCTTTGCGGTGCTATCCCGCTATGACATGGCCTTAAGCCGAGGACCTTACCCCGAATCACCGGGAACCTCATCGTAGTGTCATACTACCCGTAGCATGAGGTCTAGCCCCTTTGTAGTGCCAAACTACCCAGCATGAAGCCTTACGCTTCTGTGCGGTGTTACGCCGCTACGACATGGCTTGCAAGGCCGAGGCTTTATCCCTAGCCGGGTTTACCTCATTGTGGTGTCGTGCCACCCGTAACATGAGGAACACCTCCTCTTTGTAGTGCTGACTACATCCCTCTTTAATTCAATATACAGCATTAGGCCAACTGCCTATTTGCGGTGCTACACCGCTGTGACTTGGCTAACATAGCCGAGGATTTACCTCTTTCGAGAACCTCATGGTGGAGTCACCGCCACACATAGCATGGAGTCACACTCCTTGTAGTGCTGTGCTACCATGCTTCCTGTAAAGCATAACAGACCTTTACTCAGTTTGAGAACTCATTAAGGCATTATGCCATCCTTCCCACAGGATCAATTTTCCGTAGAAAATTCATAGTAGACAACAGTGGTTCTGGGTCCGAAATCCTTCCAGGTTCCGCAGAACAAGTACCCACTGTTAACTAATATTTTTCCAGTCAATAGTCCTCCCTTGAATCAAAAAAATAAATATCTGGTAGATTTCTCTTTGAACCAATAACATAAAATTTATTGATAGGATTATAATGACACAATATTAGAATGCCCTTAAACCCATCTTCCTTGCTGTGTCCTCGACCAGCTGTCGTTTGAGGCCTTTCGTGAACGGATCCGCCAGGTTCTTCTGACTCCGAACATCGATCACTGCAATGACGCCTCGTTTGATGAGATCGTTCACTGCTCTGTGCTTTAACCGCACAGTCCTCTTCTTTCCGTTAAAGAGTTCATTTGATGCTACTGCTGCTGCTGCCTGGTTGTCACAGTATATCGAGATTGCCGGTATCTGAGCTCCAACCACTGGAAGATCATACATGAGCTCCCGAAGCCACTCTGCTTCATCTGCAGCAGCATCCAATGCAAAGAATTCAGATTCCATGGAGGAGCGAGATAACATTGTCTGCTTCTTCGATTTCCACGATATAGCAGCTCCGCCCAAAGCGAATATGAATCCACTTATAGAATACTCGCTCTCCACCTCTGAACACCAGCTAGCATCACTGAAGCCTTCCACTACTGACGGATCTCCGCTGTAGTATAGTGCAAATGTCTGAGTCTTTTTTAGATATCTCATAACACGCTTCACAGCGTTCCAGTGTTCAACGCCTGGGTTGCTAGTGAACCGACTCAGCATTCCCACCGCAAAAGCTATGTCAGGCCTTGTGGCAGTAGTAGCGTACATCAAGCTTCCGATGACGCTGGCGTACTCCAACTGCTTGACGCTTTCTCTCGAATTTGGCTCCAGCTTCTGATCACTCCGGTACGGTGTATCAATTATAGGAAGATCTTGATACCCGTATCGAGTGAGCATTTTCTCAATGTAATGAGATTGTGACAGTGCTATTCCCGTGCCTGTCCGGATGATCTTGAGCCCCAAGATAACATCGGCATCCCCCAAGTCCTTCATACTGAACTTGGTCGAGAGAAATTTCTTTGTCTCTGTGACACAGCTTAAATCCGTACCTAGGATTAGCATGTCGTCAACGTATAGACGAACGATAACTCCTCTTCCGTCAGCAAACTTAGTATAGACACACTTGTCTGTTTCACTGACCTTGTAGCCATTTGACCTTATCACTTTGTCAAACTTCTCATGCCACATTTTGGGAGCTTGCTTCAAACCATATAGAGACTTCATCAACTTGCAGACTTTGTCTTCCAGACCTCTGACGACAAATCCTTCTGGTTGTTGCATGTAGATCTCTTCTGTCAGCTCGCCATTAAGGAATGTCGTTTTCACATCCATCTGATGTATCACTAGTTTGTGTATTGCTGCTAGAGCAATTAACAATCTGATGGTTGTCATCCGAGCTACTGGAGCATAAGTATCAAAAATAGTCGATCCCCTGTTTCTGAGCAAACCCTTTGGCCACTAGCCTGGCCTTGAATTTGTCGATGGTTCCATCTGCTTTCATCTTCTTCTTGAAGATCCATTTGCATCCGATGGGTCTTGCTCCTTCTGGCAGGTCAACTAACACCCAGGTATTATTGGAGGTGATTGAGTCAATCTCATTGTCTATCGCCTCCTTCCAGAATACAACATCTCTGGTCTTCATCGCTTCATCATAGGTAAGCGGATCTGCTTCCACATGATAAGTGACGAAGTCATCTCCGAAGTCTTTCGGCCTCCTTACTCGCTTAGTTGACGGCTCAGCGAGTTCTGGTTCAACTGGTGTCTCTTCGACAATAGCTTCTTCTTGGACTACTGGTTCTTTAAGGACTTCTGTCTGCTTTGCACTCTCATCATTCTCCGGAAGATCCGCGAGAACAATATTTTTGTGCCTTGCAAACTTGTCTTCAAAATATTCAGCATCGCGAGATTCAATGATATGATTTGATTCTATATCAAGAAATCTCCGAGCATCACTCTTCTCGGCATAACCCAAAAAGATAGCCTTAGTGGTCCTAGTCCCCAGCTTCTGAATCTTCAGATCTGGGAGCTTCACGTAAGCCAGACACCCCCACACTCGAATGACATTCAAGTTAGGTCTGACTTTGAACCAGAAGTTGCATACGGTACTCTATTGAGAATGAAAGTAGCCGTTAATGCAGCTTCTCCCCAGAAGCTCTTTGGAAGACCCGCAGTCAACAGCATAGAGTTCATTATCTCTGTCAACGTTCTGTTCTTCCTTTCTGCTACTCCGTTGGATTGAGGAGAGTACGGAGCCGTCGTCTCCTTTATGATTCCATGTTCTTTACAGAATGATGAGAAATCATGAGACCGATACTCCCCGCCTCTATCACTCCTTAGCCTTTTGAGTTGTTGTCCAGTTTGCCGTTCAGCCTCGGCCCTGAACTCCTTGAACTTCTCGAATGCTTCGTCTTTAGACTTGAGTAGGTAGACAAAAGCATACTTTGAGAAGTCATCGATGAAAGTAATAAAATACTTCATCCCGGCTTTTGTAGAGAATTGCTTGAAATCACAGATATCTGAGTGAACCAACTCCAGAAGATCTGTGCTTCGATGGACCCTGTAAAAGGGTTTCCTTGTGATCTTCGTCTGAGCACACACTTCACATTTCTCTACCTTACCCCCACACTTGGAGATAAGTCCTAGGCTAGACATCTTGTTAATCCTTTTACAATGAACATGTCCTAGCCTATTATGCCACAACTCAAAAGAATAGTTCAAAGTAGAAATAGCATTAATATCATTTTTCTGGGTTACAACAAGCTGAATTTTGTACATTCCTTCAGTCTGGAAAGCTTTTCCGAAGAATGTACCCTTCTTGGATATCACCATCTGGCCAGCATTGATGTCCATCCTCAAGCCTGTGTTACAAAGCAGGCTCCCAGAGATCAGGTTCTTAGCAATTGCAGGAACATGCTTCACCCCTTGAAGCGTCAGAGTGTTCTCCGATGTGAGTTTCAGCTCCACCGTCCCGATCCCCAGTACTTCAGCTTGTGCCTGGTTTGCCATTATGACTTTCTCGGAAGTTGGCTCATAGGAGTCGAACCATTCCTTGTCTGAGCAGACATGACATGTCGCACCAGTGTCTATCCACCAGTCTGAGTCAACCCCCATATTTGCAACCTGCGCTATCATTGCAACCAGATTAGTAACCAAAGAAACCTTACTAGGCTCACCTTTTTCTGGTTCCTTGCAGTCACTTTTGTAGTGGCCCTTCTTGCCACATTTGTAACAAGTCACATGGGACTTGGACTTCTGATTCTTGAATGAAGGACTCTTCACTTTCAGATTAGTGAAGTCCTTCTTCTTCTTGTGAGGAGAAGCCGCCTGCTTCCCCTTGTACTCTCTGGTTTGGACCAGATTTGCTTTCGCCAGTTGTTTGGACAGAGAATCCATCTTCTGTTGAGAGCGCATCTCGTCCTCAACATGGATCTCTTGCAGGAGATCTTCCATACATATGTCCAGCTTCTTGCGGTGCATCCTTGCATAGAAGTTGCTCCAACCCGCAGGAAGTTTAGAGACGATTCCTCCAACGACAAACTTGTCGACAAGAGGCATCTTCTCGTCATCCAACTTTTGGCGCAACTTCAAAAACTCCTTTACTTGGGGCAGCATAGCCTTCTCATCTTCGAAGGTCCACTTATGGTATCTTTCAACCAAGAAGATCTTGGACCGATTCTGGTCATCTTCGTACAATTTCTCCAAGGAGTCCCAAATCTCTTTGGCAGAATTCTTCTTGGAATAGGACTCTGCCAGAGAGTCTTCCATGCTATTGAGAATCAACAGTTTACAGATACTGTTTTCTCTAATCCATTTTGCCTGCTTGGACTTAGCAGCTGCAATAACTTCTGCGGTTCCGGTTGTTTGAACGATCGGTTCTTCCTCATTCAGCACGTGATCAACTTCCACGAGTTGAATGTTTAAGGTTACTTTCCGTTTCCAGATTTGGAAATGTTCGCCGTCGAATTTCTCCAACTTGTTAAAGTCGGTATTGACGAGCGATGCACGTGAGTTATCCATCTTTTCGATATAGCTTTGAGATTGTTAGTCCCTTGGCGAACAATCGATGGAAAAACACGAGTTCAGAAACTATTGTAAAGACAATGTTTCCAGCAACAACACCTTAAAGAAGGTGATGTTGTATTACGGGAATCTAAAAAGATTTCGTAATATTTCTCGAAGGCAACAGAACCGTATAACTTCTAAAGAGAAGCGACGGTATTCTCGAAGGCAACAGAACCGTATAACTTCTAAAGAGAAGCGACGGTATTCTCGAAGGCAACAGAACCGTATAACTTCTAAAGAGAAGCGACGGTATTCTCGAAGGCAACAGAGGAAGAAGAAAGCCTGCTGGGGTGAAAGATCACCGGCGCTCAAAGCTATATCCGCCTTACGGACAAGCCTCCAGGAACCAGCAAGTTCGAAGAGAACTTTAGAACGCTGGCCAAAAATGTCGACGACTCCTCGGAATAGCAACAGCGCTTCTCTCTTTCTCTGGAAATTCTCTGATTATTTTCTGTAACCTTAGAGAGAGGAGATGCTTCTGATATTATAGGCACGAGATGGGCTTTTCAAATTCTGAACGCACGCCCTGGTTTAATGCCAGATCCGGATTTTCCTTGCGACGAGCTGTCGTGCTAAGTGCCACAAAAAGCCACAATAAGCCTCAAAAGCCCATTAGTCCGAGCCCGAGCCCGAGCCCGAGCCCGAGCCCGAGTCGCTAAGCCCCTTCGGGGCTTAGCTCCAATCTATTTTCATTTTGGCCAAAAGTTGGTTTCTTATTCTCACCTCTATGTAAAATCCCTCCACATGGCACCCTCCATTGGGCCTCAACCCATGTGCATCTCTCTATTCCTTCATAAGTAATATATAGAGATATATATTGGTGTGATTTTCCGATGTGGGACTATCTTTTAACAATAGAATGTTGTGAACACACACAACACATAGAATAAAACACCAACAATATCAAATATGCTTAACTAAACTGTCATAACCAGACTTGAGTTTAGAGATGTGTCATGAGCAGTATTTGGTTTGGATTGATATTGGTTATCTCCAGTATCTTTCTCATGTAAATTTAAAAGTTTAATTTGATTTGAATTTTTTTTGGCCATGATTAAAAGTTTAATTTGATTTGAATATTTTGTCCATGTGTGATTAAAAGGATTAAAAGAAACAAATTTAGCTCATGCTACCTTACATCTTTCTTCAAAATTTAATAGCTATTATGTTTGATCTCTTTGGAGGAGTCAGTTAATAAATTAAGAGTGAATGATTTGGCATATATATATATATATATATATATATATATATATATATATAAAGTTTTGTGACTCATTTGTTGTATGGTAGTCTTCATGTATCATGTATGCTACATTCATTTATCCGTGACTTACAGGTGCAATTAACATGGTGATCAATCAATTTATGTTCCGGATCAAAAAGAATAACACAATGTTTCTAATTTCTAGATGGATATAAGCCAATTATACTTCAACCATATGTACAAAGTACATAACTCATATAATCCAGTATGTCAATCACCTCTGGCCCAGGTAGGTAGTGACTGAGATGGAAGACATTTATTTCATTTGTTCGAATTTGAGTCTGGCATAGAAGCGTATTATTCCTTTCATTTAATAAAATGAAAAGAGTAGAGGCAATTGACTCAAAAAAATTGCGATACAGTATGAAAGTTGAGTTAAAAAAAACTCATACACCCCAATATATATAACTTTAGGAGATGTGGGGGCTGTTTGGTGGCTTGGAAGTGGGGTATGAAAGTGTGAAAGTGGATGAATTTTAAGCCATTTTTACACTTCAAGTATTTGTTTGAAAATAAAGGAGGAGATAAAAACTTGGACTCATCATTACTTTCTAGTTCTTGTCCCTTCTTGTCTTATATGAAAAGAATGGACACCACTACCAAAGGGTGAAACTAACAATTGAGGTTTAATTTTTTAATTAAAGTATAAAATTTTGTAACATTTACTATTAATTTTTAGTAAGTTAAATAATAAGTATAAGTACTTACTTTTAATCAATTTAGCTAATATTAAATAATTTTAAAGATACCATACTGTACAAAAGTAATATTATTTAATACATTATAATTACCTAATAACTATTTTTATAATATACTGTTAATACTTAATTTCAAAAAGTTAAATAATTGCTACTAATAAATTATTCCAATTTAGTTATAAATTAATACTTAAAACTTTAAATTTATAAATAATTTTAAAAAATTAAAATAATTTGGTTATATGATTAAAATAAATACTTAAATAATTTAGTTAAATAATAAATTTTGATAATATTAATTATAATTATAATTACAGTTCTAATTATAATTAGTATTAGTTAAACAATTATTAGTAAAAATTAATATTTAATTATTAATTAGTATTAGTAACTAAATTGTAACAATAAATAGTTAACTTAAGTTAATTAAGATACTTAACTTAATTAAAATTATCAAACAAATTATTTCTTAATACTTAAGTTAACATAATTAACTTAATTAAAATGGTTAAATAATTATTAAACAAAATAAATTCTTAATACTTAAGTTAATTAATTTTGTATTGTTATAATATACTTTTCATTTTTACCACCTCTTTTATAACCGTCAAAACACTGAAAGTGTAAATTTGACCACTTTCGAATTACAAAATATCACATATTCAAACATTGAAAGCCACTTTTAGTAGACAAGAACTAGCATCAACCTTAAAAGCATATACATTTTATTTTCACTAGGGGAAAAAAAATCACTTTTTGGCATCTGACATGCAAAGGAGAAGAAGTGAGAATTAATTATGACACCACTTCTTGTTCCTACATCCGGATTGAACCAAACACCCAATGTGTGAAAGTGGTTTCCATTTCCAGCTACTTTAACACATCTATGTCTAGCTATATTCTCCAAACAACACCTTAATGTTGAGAATATGGATTTTGACTTGAGACCAACAGCTATGTTTTGACAAATTTATTTATGCATCTCAAAAAAAGAGGGCAAACAATTTGTTCAAAGTAGTGTAAATAGTTTGTAATTAATTCACTATTCGGAGTTTCATTGGAGGAGAGACTCCCGCTTCAATTTTTTAGCAAAAAAAGTAAGATTGTATATGAACAAATAGTATCTTTGTCCATTAAACATTTATAAAAAAAATAACCAAATATATTGGTCAATTAGACCCTAAGATTTATAGACTTCAAACATAACATAAAAATCAGGTAAAAAAAAAAGGGAATTGTGGTACAAATGTACAATAGTCACCAAACTAAAAATGGTAGACATGTCAAGTCTCCTTTTCCTACCTATGAGGAGTTGCACATGGAGTGATGAGAGTGAGCACACACCAAAGAAAGAGAGCAAATAAATAATAGGGTTATTTAGTAGTGGGTCTCATATAATACTTAAAATTAAGATTTGGATTCCGAAAATGATCGGCATTAGAGTTTGAATTTTTAAATTACTGTTCACTCGTCTGCGTGAACATTGATTTTAAGATCTAAAGATCGACATTAGAATTTGGATCTCCAAATCACTTTTTACTCGTCTGCGTGAACAATAATTTAAAAATCCCAATCCTAACATAGATTATTTTTTAGATCCAAATCCTAATATACAATATTATAAAAGACCCTATTACTAAATAACCCTATATTATGATTGACACATTAGACACCTATCACCATCCACACCACATCCCTCTTGAGCTCTCCCCCTTCACTATCGAACCATGTGTACATTTGATTAATTTGAGGATGAGAGGGACGTAAAGAAAATCCCATTGATGGTGATGATGTGCTCCTCCCAAATTTGGTGTTTACTCATATTTAATAATTTGGCCACTCTTCTTTCTTGAGCCATTGGCGTGCATACGAGGGAAAGGTTGCGCTATATTGAGAAAAAATAATAGGAAAGTTAAGGAGGGAGCTTCTCGTGATGAAGCTCTCACTCTTTTTGACTCTTTAAGATACTACCCAATACCTTTAGCCGTGTCCTAGACTCCTCCAACCCTCAAGTTGCAAGTCATGATGTAAGCTACATAAGAGATGGAATGGGATTTACTATTTTCAAATATGATATCTCAAATCTGTTTTCTTTCACATAAAGATAGGGTCGATTTTATTAAAAAAATAACATTCACAACTGATGTGACCCACATTTTTATATAAAAGAAAACATATTTGGAATATCATATTTGAGGATAGCAGATCCCCATCTATAAGGGATAGGAAAGTTCACTTTGGGAGTACAGGAACACCCAGTTGCTATGACTTGTGGGACCCACCCTTGTCTCGAAGATGGTATCCGGTCGATTCATGATTAGTCTTGGTAAGATCTCTTAGTCAAAATACAATCATGGTCTATCTTTCCTTCGGATATGACCAGTAACGTAGCTAGAATTTGAGTCTAGCGGGTCAAATCGTCTAGTAAATTTATAGCCCAAAAAAAATAAAGATGTAAAGAAAAAATAGCATAAATTAGTCACAATATATTTTATGATAAAAATATATTATGATAGCTGCGTTATATCATAATCGACAATAATTGTTTATAATAACCTCATATAAGACTTCACATTTATTTAAAAATTTGCAAGGTGCCTTCATTTCCACCTTTTACAAAAACTACCTTGTTCAATATATGTCACCAAACTTAGTGGACAAAGATGGTACAACGGTTATATATATATATATATATATATATATATGGGCCGCACCGCACCTATCTCAGTTTAATTCTATGGCGAATATGCCTCACTCTAACTGTAATGCCCCGCTCCGCACGACGCATTACGCTGAAGCGTTGACTCAACGAGTCACATTGACCGAATAAAATGTATCGATACGAGTCGATACGAGAGTTATGTTGTCCCGAACAACGCATCGAACTAAGTCGATGCAAAGAGTTGCTTGTCCCAAAGAATGCATCGAGTGAATCGATGCGAAGTACCGCGTTGTCCCGAAGGATAAGTGCGTTGAATCGGCTCGAAGATTCTAAGAAATCGAATCGACCAAGGCGCAAGTCCGAATCGATACAAGTATTGATTTTAGTTGGTTTTGTGTGCAGGTTATACGTTGACGCAAAAATATTAGAGGTCAACGTTTTGCCTTATTCAGTAAGGGGTCCGCGAAATCAAATCGCCGCCTTGCGACGGGCTGAGACTTGGACACGGTAAGCCAAATCGAACGTATAATTCAATGAAGCATGAAGTGCTCGAATGGCTAAGTCAGGAGAGTGGCCGTGCAACGAAATTATGAAATCGAGCCGCATCGGCTCGGCAAAACGAAAAAGGCGTATCGACACAAGGTGGGAGGATTGACTCTTCTTTTTACTGCTTCATGCGATAAGTCAAATATACCACTGTATGCTAAAAGTTAACATATCGACGCCACGGACGTGGTCCGATCGAAAGATAAATCGTAGTGTGAGTTTGTCATTCCTCGTTCCCAGAATACGTATTTTAATACGTGTACTGCTTGAATGAATTTATTTAATATTTATTATGCATTTATTCTGTATTTAATTTTTTTAATTCTTATGCCAATTAGTTTTTGCTGTATTTTATTTTCTGCTTTTGCTTAAAGCTCTTGGTTTATTTTGTTCATATTGAACCAACTCGGTCTAGCTTGGTTCATCGTGAGAGGTATGGATGACCTAGATCTTGTAGAAAGCAATAGGTGGTGGAGATTTGACTTAGGCATGATATTAATAACCACTTACCTTTCTCTCTCTTCATTACTTCTCCCTTTCATTTACTCTTCTTCTTCCTCATAACTCTCTCCTACCAACCCTGAGAGCTAGGCAAATACAACTTGCTTCATGACGAATCTCAATCTTTGCTGTTCCATTGTCTTCCTCATAAGATTCTAAGACACTTTAGTACTTAGCATTTTTGTTTTCCATGGTTCATTTCATATAGATCTAAGTTTGTTGCATTTTTAGAATTCTTAGGTTTTGATCTATTAAATCTTATTATTTTTAAGTTTGGATTGTTCCATGTTGTAGAGAATTTCATTCTACCCTATTTTGACCTATGGAAGTCCAGATTTGGGCTTGAAATGAAGGATTTAGGGAGCTTGGAAGCAATGGCTTTCCTGGTTCTGTCCTCGGAGAATTTGAGAAGAACGTTACTTTAGCCGCATGGCTTTCATGCGGCAAAGTCTTTCGAGCCGCATAAGCGGATGACTTTCCAGCCGCATAAGCGCATGACTTTCTCAGCCGCATGGCTCTGCCGCATAGATCCTGGCCGCATGAGACTTGACTTTCTCAGCCGCATAAGCGCATGAATTTCCAGCCGCATAAGCGCATGACTTTCTCAGCCGCATGGCTCTGCCGCATAGATCCTGGCCGCATGAGACGTAACTTTCTCAGCCGCATAAGCGCATGACTTTCCAGCCGCATGAGACATGACTTTCTCAGCCGCATAAACGCATGACTTTCTCAGTCGCATAAGCGCACGACTTTCCAGCCGCATGAGACTTGACTTTCCAGCCGCATAAGGCCCAGTTCTTTCTCAACCGCATGAGCTTGTTAGCTTCCAGCCGCATGCGCCCATTTCCCTGAGCCGCATAGGAATAGCTCTTGGCTCCTAGGCCACATAGGATCCTGATCCGATTTGGCCGCATAGAAGGATCTTGTATTTCCCGACAACATAGATGGGCATCCATCTATTGCCACTCATAGTGCCTTTTTGGATGTTCCTTGCCCCGAATTGACATTGATTGTGACCTTGACTAATGATTGATCATGCGTTCCTAGTTGGAACTAAGAGATCAGCTAGTCGTCTTATTGAATTGAATGAGACACATTTATGGATGAACCATAAATCATTGCGATCGACTAGCCGATCCGGACATTGGCATATGGACACATGTTGACTTCCATTTTCTGCAAAAGCAACATATGCATCTTACAGTCAAGGCATGATTATTCTGTGGCTAGGATTGATTGTTGCATTACGCTATATGAGACCTATAACCTAGCCGCACGGGCATCGTTGTAGAGTTGTGCATATCGTACTCTGTATGAAAGTACTCATTCTGAATAACCATAATCCACGACATAAAATTTCAATCAACATAGGGACTATTAGGCTAAATAAAATAACTATTGCATGGAGAGAATGGATTTCCGAGTTCTTACATGGCAGCCATCTTGGGGACGATTAGTGCCCCGACATGCCGGCTGGTTCCCACAGATGTCGCAAATCTGCCACACGGGCGGAGAGCGATATCTGCTTATATTATTTATTGTATATTGATGACAGGCATCTCGCTGGGACTCGTCAAATTCATGATTGACACAATTGATCGATTGGGCAGACTAGCCTTGTTTGTACATAGTAAGAACTGAAGAATCCCGTATTGTATAAATTCCAGGGTAACTTGGAACTCATAGTAGCAAGCCGTAGTAGTTGCATGGCCGCTTAAATTGATTTGTCTGTGCACTGTATCTACTCTGTTAACTACTGAGGAGAGCAGAACGTCAGGACATGACGGGTCAACTTCTGTCCTTGTTTGGTTAGAAAGTTGGCTTGAAGTGTCGTGGTGTTGTGCGAACCCAGTAGCGAGCAGAGATCTAGTTATCATATTCTTAACTCTTATCATTGGTTCTAATTCCTCATATCGTGCTTCCTTGCGGTACTTGTTATTAGAGGTCTAACCTCTATGGTTTTGCATGGCCAGATTTAGAGCTAGCTTCCGAGGACTCATCTTACTTTCGCCTCCAAGAAGGTCAATACTAGAAGAATGATCTCTGGAGGACACGAGTGGGTCCCTTACTTTCCTGCTCGTCTTTACTATTTACTTTTGGCCGTTTGGCACCGACATGTTAGTCGGATTGTCTTGTACTTACTTTTACATAATTGTAACTAAGTCAGACTGCAGCTGATAACAATTATGTATACCTTGTTATATCATCTGGCTATGTTTTATAAAGCCAGATCTCAAAGAACATTTCGACCGAGCATTTGGGATGCCTTACTGCTTTATCTTACATGTTCCCTATTTACTGCTTCTTGTTTGAATGATTGAGACAATAGATGTTGAGTAACCCTAGTAAGACTTTCATGTAGTATGCACCCCCTCGTCTTTTAGACAGCATTGATCGTATTATACGGTATTCATCTACTCGTAATACGTAGCTGGCTGAGTTATTCTCCCGCACTCCGGTATTCTGGTTCTGGGTCGTCACAAGGTTTTAGTGGTGGCTTATGCAGGTCTGATTTCAGACTTGTGGGGTATTTTCAATTTATAGGGTGTCTCAATCACACATGTTTCTTCTTGATCTCCTGATTCGTTACTCTCGACTCTAGCTTGACATTCCAGAATCCTTTGACTTCATTAATCTTTTCTGTCCGATCGTTTGATTGTTCCCGTGTCCCTTTTCTTATGGGCACTTCGTCCGCATCTGCCAGGACTGTACAACAACAACAACAAGGGCAATACGGACAATTTGACCATGTTGATTAGCAACAAGGGCCAGTACTACCTCAAGAGACTATCCAAAAAGAAGTGATAGTGGAACTAGCAGCTGGACCGCAGTATCCGGAGGTTCCAACACCACCAATAGTTCTACCTATCCCTGTGGAAGTGGACACACCAGCCCTTCTGGAGATCATGAGAGGGATGATGGCTACTCAGAAGCATCAGATGTTGGTCCAGCAACGCATGCACGCTCAGCTGCAAGAGCAGAATGTATTACTCAACCAAGGATTGCAGACGGCTTTGGAAAGAGGGAAGATGACTGATTCAGGAGCATCAAGTAGATTTTGCAAGTACAACCCCCGTCGTTTCGAGGGCACAGAAGATGCCATTTTAGCAGATGCATGGCTTAAGGACATCGAGGCTATTCTGACAGTGGCTAAGGTGCCGATGGAAGAACGTGTGGATCTAGTAAAGTTGTTGCTTCAGGACCTTGCACGTGATTGGTGGAAATCAGAAGAAGTGGACATCAGACGTCCTGTTGCTTAGGACGATTTCACTACAAGATTCAAGACGAAGTACTATAGAGTTGTGGCGCAGTTTGAACTAAAGCAGAAATTTATTAACCTCAAGCAGGCTGGCAAGACAGTGGATGCTTATGCAGCGGAGTTCTGCAGATTCAGTAGGTTCGTCCCGGAGATGGTAGCAATAGAGAGCCAGAGGGCTATGAGGTTTCAGCAAAGGTTTCATCTTGAACTTTTGCAATTGATAGAGGGGAACAACTACCAGACTTTCGATGAGGTATTGACGGCCATCCGGAGGCATGAGATCACCATCCAGAGGATCACATCCAGGACTGGAGTTCAGAAGAGATCTCATAATCAGATTGAAGGAGGAGGGGGCGCAGCGCCCAGAGTTACAGTACAACCCCCTGGCGTTCGCATTCACGATATGGCAATGCGAGGGCCAGCACCACCAGCAAGGCAACAATAGCAACAGAGGAAGAACCAGCAACCTCCAATGGACTGCACTTATTGTGGGAAGACCGGGCACACTAGAGTTGTGTGTCGAACATTGAACGGACAGTGTTTAATATGTGGAAGTCCGGATCATCGGGTTTGCACCTGTCTTATGAATTCGAGGTCATGAGGACCAGTTCAGCAATTTCCTGCTCTGTCCGTATCAGGGACATGCCAGTACCAAGGACCAGCGGTAGCAGTGAGACCGTTGGCGCAACGTCCGTTGATGTCGCAGGCTCAGATGTTTCGGCGACAAGGACCGCCGATGCAGCAGCAACAACATAGACCACCCCAGCATCACCGAGGTAGGGGCCAGCAGCAGCACCAGGCTAGGCCACGACACGAAAACCAACAAGAAGGTCAAGGGCAGGCATTCAATCTATCCTTAGAAGAGGCATTGGCATCGGAAGATGTGGTAGCAGGTAACATTCTCGTCGTCTCATATCCCGCAGTAGCATTGTTTGATTCAGGAGCATCACACTCATTTATCTGCACAATTTACGACATGACTAGGAATGGAATTCGAGGCATTACCAGGAAGGTTGAATATACTCACTGGTAATAGGCTCGTAGGTGTTAGTAGAGTTATTTTGGCATGTAGTGTTGTAGTGTGCGGGCGTTCCTTACCCGCCAGGTTGATAGAATTTTTTGTTGAAAATTTTGACATTATCGTAGGCATGGACTGGCTGAAAGACAGTCATGCGATAATAGATTGTCGTAGAGGGAGTGTATCTTTTAATATTCCAGGCATGGAGCGATTTACCTTAGTTAGATCAGTGGCAACTCGAGAAGAGGAAGGAGTAGTAGCGACAATGGAAGAAGTTCTAGTCCCGAAGGTAGTTGAAGAGTTTCTTGATGTATTTTTCGAAGAGCTTCCAGGTTTACCCCCGGTTAGGAATATTGAGTTCAGTATAGAATTGGCACCTGGAACTAAACCGATATCGGATCGAGTTTACAGAATGGCGGATTCAGAACAGGCCAAGGTATATCAGCATGTAGAGGAACTGAAGGCGAAGAAGTTTATTCGAGACATCGAGTCACCATGGACAGCACCAGTAGTACTTATGGGAAAGAAGGATGGGTCCTCAAGATTGTGCATTGACTACAGAAAGCTCAACACGGAACAGTAAAGAACAAGTACCCACTACCAAGGATCGATGACTTGTTTGATCAGTTGAGCAGAGCTAGAGTTTTCTCCAAGATATATCTTCGGTCAGGGTATCATCAAGTTAGAGTTCGAGAAGAGGATATTCCTAAGAGAACAATCAGATCGAAGTACGGGCATCACAAATTCCTAGTTATGCCGTTCGGTTTGACCAATGCTCCAGTAATATTTATGGATTTGATGAACTGCATCTTTATGCCATACTTAGATCAATTTTTCGTTGTGTTCCTCGACGACATCCTCGTATACTCAGCTAGTGAAGAAGAGCATGAAAGTCACCTCAGGAAAGTGTTGCAGGTTCTGAGAGAGAACCAGTTGTATGCCAAGCTCAGCAAGTGTGAGTTTTGGTCAGACCGTATTCCATTCTTAGGGCACATCATATCAGGAGCTGGAGTGGCAGTGGATCCCAAGAAGGTAGAAGCAGTAGAAAGTTGGCCAATGCCTAAGACCATAGCTGACGTGCGGAGTTTCTTGGGATTGACAGAATATTACAGAAGGTTCATATCAGACTTTGCAAGATTCTCAGCACCCATGACCCGCTTGACACGGAAGGATGTGTCATTCGTCTGGTCGGCAGAAAGCCAGACATCATTTGAGAATTTGAAGCAGAAGTTGATATCGGCACATATTCTTACATTACCGGTTGGACTCAGAGGCTTTACTGTATATTGTGACGCGTCAGGAAAAGGACTTGGGTGTGTTCTCATGCAGTATGGGAAGGTGATAGCGTATGCATCTAGGCAACTTCGAGACCACGAGAAGAATTATCTGACTCATGACATGGAGTTAGCGGCAGTAGTATTTGCTTTGAAGCTATGGAGGCATTACTTGTACGGTGATCGAGTGGACATGTACACAGACCACAAAAGTATAAAGTACATCTTTACTCAGAAGGATCTGAACATGAGACAGAGAAGATGGTTAGAGTTAATCAAGGATTACGACGTAGAGCTTCAGTATCATCCAGGCAAGACTAACGTGGTAGCAAATACGTTTAGCAGGAGAGGCGGTGCATTCATGTTGACATCATAGAAGCATATTTTAGAAGACCTTCAGGAGATGGGCATCGAGGTTATATTTTCTAGTGATGTAGGAATTCTGGCAAGTCTACAAGTTCAATCCGACTTAGTAGACAGGATCAAGGCAGCTCAGGTACAGAACCCAAGGATCCAAAAGCTTAGAACAGAATGTGAGTCAGGACTCAGAAAGGAGATAAATATTCACGAAGATGGTACACTTAGATTTGGATAACGTCTATGTGTGCCAAGTGGAGATATCAGATAGGAGGTTATGGCAGAAGCCCACAGTTTTCAGTATTCTACACACCCTGGAGGGACCAAAATGTACCAAGATATCAAACAGCACTTCTGATGGAACGGAATGAAGAGAAAGATAGCTAGATTCGTTTCGCGTTGCTTAATATGTCAGCAAGCGAAGGCAGAACAACAGAGGCCAGCTGGATTATTACAGCCGCTTCCTATCCCAGAATGGAAGTGGGAGCATATCACAATGGACTTTGTGACCGGTTTACCGAGATCACCAAGTGGTAAGGATGCTATTTGGGCGATAGTAGATCGGCTTACAAAGGTGGCACATTTTCTTCCTTTTAGAGTAGGGTAATCTACGAAAAAGTTGGCAGAGTTGTATATGCAGCAGATAGTCAGGCAGCATGGGGTCCCTGTCAGTATTGTGTCAGATAGAGATACCCGTTTTACATCATATTTCTGAAAAAGTTTACATCATAGCTTGGGTACCAAGTTAAGATTTAGTACGGCTTACCACCCACAGACGGATGGGCAATCAGAGAGAACAATTCAGACTTTAGAAGATATGTTACGAGCTTGCACCCTAGATTTTGAAGGATCTTGGGAGAGTCACCTGTACCTAGTCAAATTCTCGTACAACAACAGTTATCAAGCCAGTATTCAAATGGCGCCATTCGAAGCACTATATGGTAAGAAGTGTAGGTCGCCACTAGCATGGAATGATATTGGGGAGAGGAAGATGTTTGGCCCAGAATTAATCGTTCAGACGGTTGAAGTGGTAAAGGGGATTAGAGAGCGACTTCGAGTTGCGCAAGATCGGCATCGACATTGGGCGGACCAGAATCATAGGCCGTTAGAATTTTCTGTTGGGGATCACGTGTTCTTGCTGATCTCACCTACCCGTGGGGTCATTAGATTTGGCGTTCGTGGGAAGTTGAGTCCACGATACGTGGGCCCATTTGTTATCCTTGATAGGGTTATCGTTTGTACCTTCCACCTTCGTTACGAGAGGTGCATGATGTGTTTCATGTATCTCAGTTGTGTAGGTATGTATCGGACCCAAGCCATATCCTCGATCATTCTGAATTGGTTGTTGGTACCAACCTGTCTTACGAGGAGCAGCCTGTGTCCATTTTGGATCGGAGAGAGAAGATACTCAAGAACCGAACAATTAGCCTTGTCCGAGTTGCTAGGGGTCATCACTCCTTAGGAGAGTCAACGTGGGAACGTGAGGATGATATCCGATCATGGTATCCACACCTATTTGACTCCCAAGGTATATTTCTTTTCGTATACCTTGATTGTCTTGATTCCTCATGCTTATCACCTTATAAGTAGAAATTGCTTGATGTCGTAGCTTGATAAATATAGATATATTACTTGCTATTGATATTGTAAGATGAATGCTTATTCACTAAAAATTGCTTCTACTTGGATCAGTTTAGTCCTGATATTTCTATCATGCTTGGATTTCAAATTTCGAGGACAGAATTTTTCTAAGGGGGTAGAGATGTCACTCCCCGTTCACAGAAAATATATTTTAATACGTGTACTGCTTGAATGAATTTATTTAATATTTATCATACATTTATTTTTTATTTAATTCCTTTAATTCTTACGCCAATTAGTTTTTGTTGTCTTTTATTTTCTGCTTTTGCTTAAGGCTCTTCGTTTATTTTGTTCATATTGAACCAACTCGGTCTAGCTTGGTTCATCATGAGAGGGATGGATGACCTAGATCTTGTAGGAAGCAATAGGTGGTGGAGATTTGACTTAAGCATGATATTAATAACCACTTACCTTTCTCTCTCTTCATTACTTCTTCTTTTCATTTACTCTTCTTCTTCCTCATAACTCTCTCCTACCAACCCTGAGAGCTAGGCAAGTACAACTTGCTTCATGATGAATCTCAATCTTTGTTGTTCCATTGTCTTCCTCATAAGATTCTAAGACACTTTAGTACTTAGCATTTTTGTTTTCCATGGTTCATTTCAAATAGATCTAAGTTTGTTGCATTTCCGGAATTCTTGGGTTTTGATCTATTAAGTCTTATTATTTTTAAGTTTGGATTGTTCCATGTTGTAGAGAATTTCATTCTACTCTATTTTGACCTATGGAAGTCCAGATTTGGGCTTGGAATGAAGAGTTTAGGGAGCTTAGAAGCGATGGCTTTCCTGGTTCTGTCCTCGGAGAGTTTGAGAAGAACGTTACTTTAGCCGCATGGCTTTCATGCGGCAAAGTTTTTCGAGCCGCATAAGCGCATGACTTTCCAGCCGCATAAGCGCATGACTTTCTCAGCCGCATGGCTCTGCCGCATAGATCCTGGCCGCATGAGACTTGACTTTCTCAGCCGCATAAGCGCATGACTTTCCAGCCGCATAAGCGCATGACTTTCTCAGCCGTATAGATCCTGGCCGCATGAGACTTGACTTTCTCAGCCGCATAAGCGCATGACTTTCCAGCCGCATAAGCGCATGAATTTCTCAGCCGCATGGCTCTGCCGCATAGATCCTGGCCGCATGAGACGTGACTTTCTCAGCCGCATAAGCGCATGACTTTACAACCGCATGAGACATGACTTTCTTAGCCGCATAAGCGCACGACTTTCCAGCCGCATGAAACTTGACTTTCCAGCCGCATAAGGCCCAGTTCTTTCTCAACCGCATGAGCTTGTTAGCTTTCAGCCGCATGGCGTTGCCGCATGCGCCCATTTCCCTGAGCCGCATGGGAATAGCTCTTGGGCTCCTGGGCCGCATAGGATCCTGATCCGATTTTGGCCGCATAGAGGAATCTTATATTTTCCGGCCGCATAGATGGGCTTCCGCTACTCCTAGTGCCTTTTTGGCTGTTCTTTGTCCCGAATTGACATTGATTGTGACATTGACTAATAATTGATCATGCGTTCCTAGTTGGAACTAAGAGACCAGCTAGTCGTCTTATTGAATATTTGAATGAGACATGTTTATGGATGAACCATGAATCATTGCGATCGACTAGTCGATCCGGACATTAGCATATGGACACATGTTGACTTCTATTTTCTGCAAAAGCAACATGTGCATCTTACAGTCAAGGTATGATTATTCCGTGGCTAGGATTGATTGTTGCATTACGCTATGTGAGACCTATAACCTAGCCGCACGGGCATCGTTGTAGAGTTGTGCATATCGTACTCTGCACGGAAGTACTCATTCTGAATGACCATGATCCACGGCATGTAATTTCAATCAACATAGGGACTATTAGGCTAAATAAAATAACTATTGCATGGAGAGAATGGATTCCCGAGTTCTTACATGGCAGCCATCTTGGGGACGATTAGTGCCCCGACATGCCGACTGATTCCCACAGATACCGTAAATCTGCCACGCGGGCGGAGAGCGATATCTGCTTATATTATTTATTGTATATTGATGACAGGCATCCCGCTGGGACTCGTCAAATTCATGATTGGCGCAATTGATCGATTGGGCAGACTAGCCTTGCTTGTACATAGTAAGAACTGAAGAATCCCGTATTGCATAAATTCCAGGGTAACTTGGAACTCATAGTAGCAAGCCGTAGTAGTTGCATGGCCGTTTAAATTGATTTGTCTGTGCACTGTATCTACTCTGTTAACTACTGAGGAGAGCAGAATGTCAGGACATGACGGGTCAACTTTTGTCCTTGTTTGGTTAGGAAGTTGGCTTGAAGTGTCGTGGTATTGTGCGAACCCAGTAGCGAGCAGAGATCTATTTATCATATTCTTAACTCTTATCACTGGTTCTAATTTCTCATATCGTGCTTCCTTGCGGTACTTGCTATTAGAGGTCTAACCTCTCTGGTTTTGCATGACCAGATTTAGAGTCAGCTCCCGAGGACTCAGCTTACTTCCGCTGCCAAGATGGTCAATACTAGAGGAATGATCGCTGGAGGACACGAGTGGGTCCCTTGCTTCCCTGCTCGTCTTTACTATTTACTTTTGGCCGTTTGGCACCGACATGTTAGTCGTATTGTCTTGTATTTACTTTTACATAATTGTAACTAAGTCAGACTGCAGCTGATAACAATTGTGTATACCTTGTTATATCCTCTGGCTATGTTTTGTAAAGCCAGATCTCAAAGAACATTTCGACCGAACATTTGGGACGCCTTACTGCTTTATCTTACATGTTCTCTATTTACTGCTTATTGTTTGAATGATTGAGATAATAGATATTGACTAACCCTAGTAAGACTTTCATGTAGTATGCACCCACTCGTCTTTTAGACAGCATTGATCGTATTATACGATATTCATCTACCCGTAATACGTAGCTGGCTGAGTCATTCCTCCGCTCTCCGGTTTTCTGGTTCTGGGTCGTGACAGAGTTGAACACTAAGTTAGAACAATTGAAATAACAAGAAATAAAAAATGCAAGTGGTCTCTCATTTGTACAAGGTGTACTTGCCTAAAAGTTGCTTTGAGGAATAAAATAAAAAGTTATGAGAAGAGAGAAAGGGGAAGAGAATATATATAGTAGGATGGGTTGGTTCAACTAAACCCTAACCCTAACATGACCTAACCATATGACTAATGACATGTTAAATGGTGCATGATACAACTAATTAAATTAATTAAATAAAATCCTAACCACAACACGATCCAGAAATCTTATCATCGAAGCAGTGAGCCACGCCTACAACCAGACAAGGACAAGGGGTGGCACACTAATTCGCGATGAGATACTGCTCTATGCTATGGCCAGTTACAAATACATGATACATGCAATCAAGATACATGTGCCAGATACCACATACAGAAAAATAAAAAATTTACGTATTTCGGCAACGGGAAGTAACATCTCTACCATCCTTAAAAGAACTCCGTCCTGGAAATTTCGATAAGGCTAGTCGAGCGCACTCTCTAATCACGAAATACACTCAGGACATAGCAAGCGCAATTATCAAACAACACAAGGCATATGAACAGATTACGAAAGAAAGAACAATTAAGTAAAAGCACAAGCAATAATCATACCCTAGAAGGAAAGTGATCGGAGATATACGAATAAAATGTGCCTCCCGAGTCAGTTGAGTAGGAATTCGTCCTCGCGGTCCTACGCTGACTTCCAAAGCGGATAAGGGTCAACGCTTGAGATAAGTCGGTACTAATGACTTAACCAAGAACGAGACTCTGCCCAGGATGTACTCTCATAGTCAGGACACATGATGAATATCACGTATCACATGATACGGGAGCAGATGTGTGAGACGAGAAAGTCGCCTTCACTCTTCGAATATATAACTCAATGAATTATAATGAATAATACTAAAAACTTAACCACAATCTGACCGCCTTCAGCCAACCTTTGCTCAAATACTCCAAATTCTACATGCCTCTGATCCTGCTAAACCCCCTGCTGCTGCCTTCCATGGACCTGCTGCTGCGGCCTCTGTAGCCCTGCCTGATACTGTACTTGTCGGTAAATTTGAGCCTGCGTCAATAATGGACGCTGGTCTAATGGCCTTACTGCTAGTGCTGGCCCTTGATACGGTGCTACCTCTAGAGCTGGCAAAGCCGAAAACTGTTGAACTGGCCCTCCTGGCCTCTGTATCTGTGGGCAAGTAGCTATACAATGGTTTGAACCTCCATACTTCAAGCACTGGCCATTAGCTGAATGACACACATCCCTAGTGTATCCTCCCTTGCCGCAATAAGTGCAACCTACTGGCGCCTCCTAGCGTTGTTGGTGCCTCGGTTGCTGCTGTCGAACTGGTACAGACATAACTGTTCTGATCGGTGCTGTATCACGAATACGAACGCCATGCGCTAGTGCTGATATTTGGGATACTGCTCATCCTCCTGCACTCTGCATATGAGACCACTTTTGGGCTCCAGTCTTTGCTGATAACCTTTGAATAATAAGCTCGTACCTCCGAGCCGCCATCAATATTGCATCGAATGTCTAGTAGTCGTGCCCCTCGACCAGCTGCATAATCTCTAAGTGAAGTCCATGCTGGAGTCTCATTACTCTTTCTAGCTCCGTCGCCACCATTGCTGGTGCAAACCGACTCAGTCTGCAGAACTTTGCCGCTGCTGCTGTTGGGCTGCCATCTGGTGTTGCTGGGTTTCTAATAACCTCCTGATAATCTGCAATAATACCGGTATGTCGAGCGCTACTGGTACTACCGGCATCACTGGAGGTACGAAAACCTCTGGCCTCTGCGGTTCAACTGGCTCATTCTCGATATAAATTCGTCCAGGTATAGGGGCTACCCCTTGTTGATCTCCAACTGGTCCCCGCTCTACTGGATTATCTCGCATGTCGGCTCCTCCAATAGCCGAGAACGAGGTGCCCCTAAAAGAAAGGATAAGTATCAAAAGACAGGACGGAAAGGAATCGAGGATGATAATCAAGTTAGCAATCAATGTGGGAGAAAGAGAAGACGAATCAGGAGATCAAGGGAAACATGTTTTGATTGAGACTCCTATAATCGCAATACCCCACAAGTCTGAAAAATAGACCTGCATGGGCCACCACTAAAATCTTGTCACACCCTAATACCGAAATACTGAGACCGACTAAGCCAACTACCCCGTATAAGGTGCCAAACGTTATAGGGCGATTGTGGCTATCACGAGACTAGGGGTGTATGCTACAATTAGGTCTCATATGGTCTTACAGAGCATCTATGTCTCAATCAATCAACCAAGAAGCAGTTATAATGATCTTACAAGATAAAGCAGTAAGGCGACCCCGACGCTTCATCAAAATGATTCATGAGTCTAGCTACACAAAATGTTGAGCTAGTGCTGAGAGTCAATGGAACATAACCATAGTCAGCTACAGTCTAATTTAATTACAATTATGTAAAAGGAAACTAATGTGCAGATCAACCGGCTAACAGGTGCCGGCGGCTAAACGTCAAGTACAAAAGTAATGATACTAAAGTGGTGTAGAAGAAACCCACTCAAGTCCCCCGCCAACCATGCTCCTAATATGCACACCATTAATGTCAGGGAGGAAGGTTGGAACCTCAGGCTCGGCTATGTGATCTGACCAAACAAAACCAACGGAGTCAGCCCCGAATAGCAAGTACCATAAGGGAGCAGAAAAAAGTGAGATAAAACCCAAGCATAAATACATAATAAAGCTTGGCTCACGAGCTATAGGGTGACGAAGCATCATCGAGTCCATACGGCACCCTTACAACCAAACAAGGACAAACGGTGCCAATATTGACTCGAGATGAGACACCACCTACAATCATGGTCAAGTGAAGGGCTTATGATCGCAACTTTAGTCCGTACCCTATCGCAGCACAATAGCCCAATCCAACAACCAAACAAGGACATGGGTTGGACCACGCACCATGATAGTCCATGTTCCTAAGTTACTAACAGAAGAAACATATCACATGCAAGTCGCTTTACAAGCGGCCAATCAATCCTACGACTTTCTATGATTAGTGTGGGTCAACCCAGTAATGCATATAATATAGGAATTCTTAGATCGTGCCATATCTAAGCAGGGCTAGCCAATCCATATTATAACGCGTAGCACATTGATTATGCACCGGTCCCCCGAAAGGCTACCGTGCGGACATATAACACATAGCACATAGGAGACGGATATTGTCATCCACTACATGCAGATTAAACAATATCCATGGTGGCCAACCCGACAAGTTAGGACATGGCCTAATGGTGACTGGTAACGTACGATCTCAGGATTCTGTTGCCTCCCAATGGTTCTACCAATTTAAGTTGCTTAGATTAACCCTATCTTGATCTTGGAATTACATGTCGTGGTCACATGGTCATCCTCCTATATGTCGTACCATAGTACGTGTACCCTAAGTATGAATATACATCGGCTCAAGGAGTCCCAAATCTAGATCTATGCTTAGTGTAAACAATCAATATACCACGACACTATTACTGACCAATTACCATGACTGTGCTGAAAAGTATGCATGTATTGACATATAACATGAATGATCACTTAGCACGCAGAGTCACACCTCAGTGCACTCATTAAATAGCACCGCGGTGCACATTAATATTGTACCTCGATACAAACTTAAAAAATGTACCGGAACGTATACAGGTAATCAAGTCGGGAACATGGTCAAGTCAGAAAGTCACATGGACCCCTCGTGACATAGAAGACACATAGGACACGCAAGTCTCAGACATTCATGGCACACAAAGGTCAGGACAGGAAGTCAAGGTCATCCATTTAAAGTGAGACATAAAAATTCTTGAAGCCAAGACAAAGATCTACAACTTTCACTTTGAGTTTTCTAAGATTCTAGCTACAAAACAGCTCAAACAGGCAAAAACAGTCATTTAGGGTGATTCGCACACGGGGGCGCTGCGCGCGGGGGCAAAACTACCCACGGCGCACGGTGCGCGCAAGCACAGTGCACAGTCTGCGCACTATACGCAAAACGTACTGTGCGTTCAGACAAAACTACCCACGGTGCACGGCATGCGCAAGCACGGCGCACGACCAACGAATGGCGCAAGCGTACGGCGCGCAAAATGCACTGCGCGTGAGAAAAACTGTCCACGGCGCACGGAGCGCACAAGCACGACACGCGACCAATGAATGGCGCGGGCGTGCAGCGCGCAAAATGCACTGCGTGCGCGACCAAAACTGCCCATGGCGTATGGTGCGTGCAAGAACGGCGTGCGGGTGCGCGGCACGTAAAACGCACTGCGCGTGAGCAAAACTGCCCACGGCGTACGGAGCGCGCAAGCACGGCGCGCGGTCGCGCAACCAATGATGGCGCGCGGCGGGCAAAAATGCACGGCACGCGGGCGCGCGACCAATGAATGGCACAGGCTCCCGGTGTACGATTGATTGGCAGCTTGTAAATCGACTTGGCGTGTCACTGAATGGCGCGGGCGACCAATGAATGGTGCTTGGCGTGTCATTAGTCATATGGCATGATCTAAGAATGGTGCGCGACCAATGAATGGCGCGCCGCGCGCAAAATGCCCACGGCGCACGGAGCGCACAAGCACGGCGCGCAGGTGCGTGACCAATGAATGGTGCGGGCGCACGACATGCAAAAATGCACTGCACGCGTGACAAAACTGCCCACGGCGTACGGAGCGCGCAAGCACAGTGCGTGGGCGCGTGATCAATGAATGGCGCGGGCTCCCGGCCCACAAAACGCACTGCGCGCGCGAGCAAAACTACCCACGGCGCACGGAGCGCACAAGTACAGCGCGCGGGCACGCGACACGCGAAGCACGCTCGCGGCACTGTTCATCGTCCCGACAGCACCGAAGATGTGCCGGAACCCATGCACACAAAAATGACATAACTTCTTCATATGAATTTGAAATCAAGCGGTTCAAAAGCCAAAATTGGATGAAATCAAATTCTCTACAACATGGAATAACTAGTTTTTGAAAACAACCAAGTTTGATAGATCAAAACCATGAAAATCCATAAAACACTAATTTTAGAAACTTAGATCTACACAAAATTAGCCATTAAAATCAAAAACTCTAAGAACTAAACTTGTAGAGAATGAAGAGATGAACAATCTAGACTAATAATATCAAAGAAATAACAAGAAATAAAAAAAATACAAGTGGTCTCTCATTTGTGCAAGGTGTACTTGCCTAAAAGTTGTTTTGAGGAAGAAAATGAAAAGTTATGAGGAGAGAGAGAGAGAGGGGGAAGAGAATATATATAGTAGGATGGGTTGGTTCAACTAAACCCTAACCCTAACATGACCTAACCATATGACTAATGACATGTAAAATAGTGCATGATACAACTAATTAAATTAATTAAATAAAATCATAACCAGAACACGATCCAGAAACCTTATCATCGAAGCAGTGAGCCACGCCTACAACCAGACAAGGACAAGGGGTGGCATACTAATCCGGGATGAGATACTGTTCCATGCCATGGCCAGTTACAAATACATGATACATGCAATCAAGATACATGTGCCAGATGCCACATACAGAAAAATCAAAAATTTACGTATTTCAGAAACGGGGAGTGACACTTTATCCTAGAAATAGGCCAATGCTAAGAGTACTACACAAAGTGTTAGTGGTTGTCAATATTTTCTAGGGTTCTGTGCATAGTCAGGAGTGCGCAGAAATTAAGATAGTCCTTGTTGTACTTAGCACTGTCATTATTTTTGTAGTTCCGGATTGCCAAAGGTCAGTCAAAATTTTGACTGTCCAGAACTGCAGAAATTGTGACAACCAATTGTATTACTCTTAGCATTGCCCTGAAAATATTAGCTAAACAATTTACATCAAGATGAGAAATAGAATATGATACATGACTTTTATTTAGATTCTAATTTTAGCATATGACCTCGATTTAGTGAGACTGGTTGGAATCAAACCTAAATACCTCTTGAGAACAAAAATTAAAACCCCCTACCAATTAGTCATACACATATTTTTGTATTTAGGTTTATGTGTGAGGTGGGATCCGAGGATTTGGTTTTTGATCATTAACGTCAAATCGTATATAGGGACATATACCGACATAACTTAGGTTATGCTGACATGACACGGTATATAGCGGCGTTTATCGATCCACTGTTACAATTAAAATGTTGTCCTAGCACCTACAAGTTTTAGCGACGAAAATTTATATTGCTAATTACCAAAGTATACGACACGTCACTATGGTTCACAAACTATTCTTGTGCTTACATAGACATTCTGATCAACATTGAGCGACTACTAGAGGTCGTTGAAACATCACACAAATTTGAGTCCACCTTTCATTGGTGAGACATTACAAATACGTCGCTAATAGCAATGTTTGGATTTCTCATAATATTTTTCCTATTATTTTATTCTAAACATGAACTGGTCCTGGATTTTTTTTTTCTCCATATTTTGTGTTCATGTGCTTAGACTTGACGCTACTCATTAGCTTTACTTTTTTACATCCAAATTCAAATATGTTTATGCAGATCCAGCTTGGATTTATCAGTTACCATTGACTTGTGTAACTGCACTTAAGACTCTTTCATGGTGTTAGGGGCTGTTTGGATATATATAACTCTTTGAAAGTGTAAAAATGGCACTTGCAGCAAGTTGAGTTTTTATGGACTTGCAACAGGTGGCACTTTACAAAATGTGTTTGGATAGAATTTATTTTGTCTGCTGTAAGTGGAAGAAAATGGATTTGGTGTTTGGATAGTTGTTGAAAGTGGAAAGAAAAGGAGTTCTATTGTTTGCATGGTTGTTAAAAATGGATGTTGGTAATCCATAATTAAATTAATTACTATAATTAAATGAAAAAAATATTAACTATCATAAATAATTAGTATAATTAGCTATCATAATAATAATAATAATAATAATAATAATAATAATTATTATTATTATTATTATTATTATTATTATTATTATTATATATTCATTTTCTCTCTCACACTCATTCACTACTCTCCCCACACATTTCTCTTTACTCCAGCACTTCTCCTCCTCTCTCCCTACGCCTCCTACTACTCAACCTTTTCTTCTCTCCTTACGCCTCCTACTCATCCTCCTCTTCTATCCCATGCCCCTCCTCCTTTCTCCAAAGCCTTTCTCCAACGCCTCCCTCTCTCTCTCCCCCCAAAGCCATCTCCTCTTCTCTCCACCACCTCCACTCCCTGTCACGTCCCGACCCGGAATCACCCGAATCATCGTCCTCGTAGGGGGCGTGATGCCGCACGAGCCTGGAGTTGCGCTCGTGCAAGGCAAGATGACAAGTTCTCAAATGGTTATTTTTTTTGATTCGATTCAACAACGAAAGGAAACAGAGTATACGAAACAATTCTCTTTATTGATATCTGAAACTGAGATTACAATGGCTTTCGATAGCCTAACAATATATACCAGATTGGCTACAACACTCAGGTTCTCTCTTGCCCACAAAGGATTTCACCGTTCCATACATCATGCCTTCTATATCTCGGCCGCATCAATCCAGCTGCGTAGTCCGAGCGTCAATGTGATAGCACGCTTCAATGCGCTTCGGCATTCCAAGCCTTAACACGTTCAAGCAACGCTTCGTCGCGAGCAATCCATTTCCTGCACCCTGCATGAAGCTGGTGGGGGATCAGTACGTTCGTCCTCGCATGTACTGATAACAAAGATCATCTTTCCAAACCAACATCTTTAATATTTACGTTGAATCATGCAACTTAGCTTATGATCTTGCTATGTTCTCCTTAGGGTCAATTTCATGGCATCTTTGAAAGCTTAAAGCATGTTATCATAGCATCATGTTATCGAATTGAATAGGCAAGTAAACAAGCAATCTCGTATTTGATTCGTGGCGCGGCTTACCAAGTCGACGCACTCGCCCTTGCTCTGACGCAAGGTGAATACGCCGTATTCCTTCCCTGTCATGTTATATGTGCATCTCTAGGCAGGATCTCTATGCGGGACGCATACACGCCTACAATTTCAACCCATCGTTCCTTAACTATATGAGGGCCGTTGGCGTATCCGTGCCGGAATGGACTAAAGGAGTTCCTTTCTTTTCTCTCCTTCTTTTCTCAATATTTGGTCGGGCTGCCCGGACGTTTCACGGGTTGGGTCACATCCCAACAACCGAAACGTACCCGCTGCATACCATCATTTGCGGCTTTTCCCATCTTGTTTAAGGATGTGCGCCTACAAAGATTATTCGAATCCCTCCGCGGCCAATCGGTTCCGGGGCGCATCCGGTATCTATCCGATTGGGGGAAACACTCGTGCACGAGTTATTATCACATTAATCTCGAGCCCATTCCAATCGACCATGCAACGCCCTATCATTCAACAGTTAATTTCAAACAACCAAACATAGTCTTGAGTCCGAGACTCAGACTTATCGTCTCGCATCTCTTTCGTTAGCTTTTTGTGTTCTTACATTTCATACTTCGTTTCAATGTTTCAATGGCATCGTGCCTCAACTCAATGCTCGTCAACCGAACGACCCGAAGGTCTCGAACACCTTTCGAGGCACCATGTCATAGCCGACAGTTCCGCCACATTCATGCCACAACTGTATTCTCGCAACGAAGCCATCTTTATTATCCCGTGCACGTAGGCACGTTTCGACCGTATTTCCAATGTTCTATAACTTAGCATTCAATGTTCGGGGCTTGCGCGCTAGGGCGCTCGCCTATTGTCTTTCAATGTTCTAGCCGTCTAACTCGTGCATCAAAGGCACGGTATGGTTCGTGCGCTAAGGCACTCGCCGAGTACAGTTATCCCATGTTCTTACGGCTTGCGCACCGAGGCGCTCGCCTTTGCGATATCCAATGTCCCATAGCGACTCGTGCATGTTGATGCACGTTTCATTTCAATTGTTCTAACTTAGTGTTCGACATACACTATCGTTTATCTTCCGATCGGACCACGCCCGTGGCGTCGATAGGTTAACTTTTAGCATACAATGATATATTTGACTTATCGAATGAAGGAGTAAAAAGAAGTCAATCCTCCCACCTTGAGTCGATAGGCCTTCGTTGTTTTGCCGAGCCGATGCGGCTCGATTCCCTAACTTTGTTGTACGGCCACTCTCCTGACTTAGCCATTCGAGCACTTCGTGCTTCATTGATTCATACGTCCGATTTGCCTTAGCGTGTCCCAAGTCTTAGCCCGTCGCAAGGCGACGATTTGATTTCGCGGACCCCTTACTAAATATTGTAAAAGATCGACCTCTAATATTTTCCCGTCAAAGTATGACCTGCACACGAAACCAACTAAAATCAATACTTGCTTCGGTTCGGACTTGCGCCTTGGTCGATTCGATTTCTTAGAATCTTCGAGCCGATTCAATGCACTCATCCTTCGGGGCAACGCGGCGCTTCGCATCGATTCACTCGATGCATTCTTAGGGACAAGGCAACTCTTCGCATCGACTTAGTTTGATGCATTGCTCGGGACAACTTAGCTCTCGTATCGTTTTGCATCGATACATTCTTTCGGTCCACGCGACTCGTTGAGTCAACGCTTCAGCGTAATGCGCCGTGCGGAGCGGGGCATTACAGAATATACCACTCAAAACAAGGTTCGTCCTCGAACCAAAACCAACACTCTGAATTAATGTTTTATAGATCGTTTCACGATCTCGTCCCACCAATGTTGTTCGATTTCATAATATCTCGCAAGCTTTTCACTAACATTTCAAGTCATCCCTGCAGCTCGATTTGAATTTGGATACAACTCGATTTGGATCCGTACCTATATTCAAGGCGTCCCGAAGATATATGTATTTCGACCAAGTCCAGTCGTAGCAAATTGGAACAAAGCTGACAGGTAAATTTCAATCCTATGCTTGCCATCTCGTACCCTCGATCGGACTTATCCATAGTACTTGTTTTTGCAATTTCATTGCATAACGCTACGCGATTCAAAGTCGCCTTTCTCATTTCGTATGTTTCATATGGACTACCAACTCTATGCGTCGCGTCGAGCCGTCGCGCATCCGATCGCAACGATCCTTCGCAACGCCTTGCGTTCGACGTTGCTGCCCAACTTATTTCTGAAGTCTGGCTATGCACTTATCTCGATTACGATTTCCTTTGTCGACTTGCAAATGCATCAACATTCAGGGCTACGCCCGCAAGGTTACTTTCCAAGGCACCGTGCTTAGATTCTCCCGACGCAAGTTTAAATTGACATTGCACAAAGGCCATAATCTATCCGACACGAAAGTTTACATCCAGGCGACGGTGCTCAAGGCAACGATCGCCTTGACACGAAGTCTTTACGACGCATCTTACATCCAATTTCCTAACGATAGGAATTCACTAGCCAAATTCCCAACTTATCCGTCTCGCAACATCGAACATAATTTCGATTCACGCAAGCTCAATTGCAAGGTGAATCCGAACTAACGACATGACTCGTAAGCCATTCCCTTATCATTCCCTCTCGTGCATAGCACGTTTCTCGCAATCGCCTAGACTTATCGTCAACATGCACCGTGTTATATTTGTTATCGGTGCAATCCCATATGCGATATCGCATGGGTCATCTTACGGTATGCAACATTCAATTTGATTTAGCGGTTAAGCCTTCTAGGGTCAGCTGCCCCGAAGCTACGCTCGATAATTGTGGATCATCACCGAAGGACAGTTTAATACGAACCATGCTATATCTTATTTCGGAGCCAATTCACGTTCCGACGATTCTATGCGACTACCCAATTTCGGACAAAACTATTTCTATCGGCGCAACTGATGCGCAACTATCCTCCGAGTCAAGTCATGCACTAGCGTCGATGATTCTGCTATTCACGACGCATATACTCGCCTTGAGTTCGAGTCTATCTTATTCGCGGGTCGACATACGAGATGCTATACGCATCGAGCAATCGTCGATGACTTATAGTCTCGTCTCGATCAATCGCAAAGTTCACGATCAACCAGTCCGTTCTTTCTCGTATTGTTACTTACAAAATTTTGATAGCGCAATGCGCACTCCATTTTGTATTCTCACATCGCTTATGTTTCCTTACGTATCGATCTCGATATGCCGTATCCATTTCGATAACGTAGGGGAACTTTGAATCCGTTTCGACATCAACTTAACTCGCTTTGCATACATCCAAGTTCGCCACAAACTTTTTTATACGCATCCACTCGTTCTTCGATTCGTCGCATCCTACTATACTTTGATCGTGTAACCGAGTTACCGATTATCCAACATCGTATCCTCGAGTTATTCGATCTCGCCCTCTAAGCTTTGCGTGTTTTTCAGTCGTACTCAAATGAGTGTCGTCATAACGTAACCAACTATTTCTTAGGCACGATTTCTCACGTCAACCAACTTTCTTACCGAAGTCGCACATCGTGCAATTCAATTTTAATTCGCATCGCCCAACATTTCCTATCGAAATCGCAAGTCGTGCGATTCGATTCGCCTAGCCGAACATTTCTATCGAGATCGCAAGTCGTGCGATTCGATTCGTAAGCTCGAGTATTACTTTCCCGTCGATCCGATTATTGCGTCAAGGCATAATTATTTCGCTAGTCTCGGTCGTCCGACCAACTTATAACTTCCGTCCGACGTATCGTTCATCGATACGAGTCTCGCCTTATCGTCCCAACCGATTTTCGAAGAACACTTGCATCAACATATCGCCATACAAATTTTCAATCGAGTCTCGGTACTCCCCCGTCCGTTGCGGACAAACCTTCCGCAATTCTCACAATACGTCGATGAAATTTATCGCACGAGTGTTATACCATATACCACTCGAAATCGAGTCATTCATCGCCTTACGTGGTATGGCATATACCACTAAGAATTCAAGCCATTTCCCTCGTATTATACTTAGTATAGACCAACGATCTCTTCCGACTCACGATTTCCGCAGTGATCGTGCTTGATCACAACCGTAACTTTGATTCTATCAAATCCGACGCAACTCGGTCAATGTTCTCGCTTGCCAACATAAGTTTGGTGTGCAACCGAACGATTTGTTCTATCGATTTACAATTTCAATTCTTTCCTTACGTTGCATCTCGTGCAACAATTTATCTGCTATGCATTGCACCCCGTGCAACAATTTTACTTTCGATACACGTTGCACATCGTGCTACGATTTATTTCCGACACTTTCATTTCACTTTTGTACAACGATTCATTTCCAATTTCCTTTGCACTTCGTGCAACGATTAATCTGATATGCGTTGCACCACGTGCAATGATTTTACTTTCCAATACGCGTTGCACATCGTGCAACAATTATTCCCGACTTTTACCATACCTCGTGCAACGATTTAATCTCGACTTTCCAAGTCAATGCTCAATCCGTTTAACACATTCGGTATTGGCTATCACTTCTCACTTTCATTTTAACGCATATTCACATTAACTCGCTGCACTTCGTGCATCGCTTTATTTCTCTTTCAACACGTTATATTGCAACAACAACATCCCAAATCGTATTCCACAATTTGTTGCGCTTGCAGCAACTAACATTTTTACGGTTCGTTTGCATTCAATGCAATATACCCTTCGCGACTTTCTTAGCAAACATCATGAAATTTCCAAAACACATGCGGCAAAATTTCACGATTTGTATTAGACTTATTGTATGGAACATCCAATGCGGCATCGAGCAGAGTCAAGAGTGGTATCAAGTGGTGGTGGGCAACTTTTCGAATTGTAATGAAGCGAGCGTCCAGAGGAAGTTGAGCCTAGAGCTCTGATACCAATTTGTCACGCCCCGACCCGGAATCACCCGAATCATCGTCCTCACAGGGGGCGTGATGCCGCACGAGCCTGGAGTTGCGCTCGTGCAAGGCAAGATGACAAGTTCTCAAATGGTTATTTTTTTTTTATTCGATTCAACAACGAAAGGAAACAGAGTATACGAAACAATTCTCTTTATTGATATCTGAAACTGAGATTACAATGGCTTTCGATAGCCTAACAATATATGCCAGATTGGCTACAATACTCAGGTTCTCTCTTGCCCACAAAGGATTTCACCGTTCCATACATCATGCCTTCTATATCTCGGCCGCATCAATCCAGCTGCGTAGTCCGAGCGTCAATATGATAGCACGCTTCAATGCGCTTCGGCATTCCAAGCCTTAACACGTTCAAGCAACGCTTCGCCGCGAGCAATCCATTCCCTGCACCCTGCATGAAGCTGGTGGGGGATCAGTACGTTCGTCCTCGCATGTACTGATAACAAAGATCATCTTTCCAAACCAACATCTTTAATATTTACGTTGAATCATGCAACTTAGCTTATGATCTTGCTATGTTCTTCTTAGGGTCAATTTCATGGCATCTTTGAAAGCTTAAAGCATGTTATCATAGCATCATGTTATCGAATTGAATAGGCAAGCAAACAAGCAATCTCGTGTTTGATTCATGGCACGGCTTACCAAGTCGACGCACTCGCCCTTGCTCTGACGCAAGGTGAATACGCCGTATTCCTTCCCTGTCATGTTATATGTGCATCTCTAGGCAGGATCTCTATGCGGGACGCATACGCGCCTACACTTTCAACCCATCGTTCCTTAACTATATGAGGGCCGTTGGCGTATCCGCGCCGGAATGGACTAAAGGAGTTCCTTTCTTTTCTCTCCTTCTTTTCTCAATATTTGGTCGGGCTGCCCGGACGTTTCACGGGTTGGGTCACATCCCAACAACCGAAACGTACCCGCTGCATACCATCATTTGCGGCTTTTTCCATCTTGTTTAAGGATGTGCGCCTACAAAGATTATTCGAATCCCTCCGCGGCCAATCGGTTCCGGGGCGCATCCGGTATCTATCCGATTGGGGGAAACACTCGTGCGCGAGTTATTATCACATTAATCTCGAGCCCATTCCAATCGACCATGCAACGCCCTATCATTCAACAGTTAATTTCAAACAACCAAACATAGTCTTGAGTCCGAGACTCGGACTTATCGTCTCGCATCTCTTTCGTTAGCTTTCTGTGTTCTTACATTTCATACTTCGTTTCAATGTTTCAATGGCATCGTGCCTCAACTCAATGCTCGTCAACCGAACGACCCGAAGGTCTCGAACACCTTTCGAGGCACCATGTCATAGCCGACAATTCCGCCACATTCATGCCACAACTGTATTCTCGCAACGAAGCCATCTTTTATTATCCCGTGCACGTAGGCACGTTTCGACCGTATTTCCAATGTTCTATAACTTAGCATTCAATGTTCGGGGCTTGCGCGCTAGGGCGCTCGCCTATTGTCTTTCAATGTTCTAGCCGTCTAACTCGTGCATCAAAGGCACGGTATGGTTCGTGCGCTAAGGCACTCGCCGAGTACAGTTATCCCATGTTCTTACGGCTTGCGCACCGAGGCGCTCGCCTTTGCGATATCCAATGTCCCATAGCGACTCGTGCATGTTGATGCACGTTTTATTTCAATTGTTCTAACTTAGTGTTCGACATACACTATCGTTTATCTTCCGATCGGACCACGCCCGTGGCGTCGATAGGTTAACTTTTAGCATACAATGATATATTTGACTTATCGAATGAAGGAGTAAAAAGAAGTCAATCCTCCCACCTTGAGTCGATAGGCCTTCGTTGTTTTGCCGAGCCGATGCGGCTCGATTCCCTAACTTTGTTGTACGGCCACTCTCCTGACTTAGCCATTCGAGCACTTCGTGCTTCATTGATTCATACGTCCGATTTGCCTTAGCGTGCCCCAAGTCTTAGCCCGTCGCAAGGCGACGATTTGATTTCGCGGACCCCTTACTAAATATTGTAAAAGATCGACCTCTAATATTTTCCCGTCAAAGTATGACCTGCACACGAAACCAACTAAAATCAATACTTGCTTCGGTTCGGACTTGCGCCTTGGTCGATTCGATTTCTTAGAATCTTCGAGCCGATTCAATGCACTCATCCTTCGGGGCAACGCGGCGCTTCGCATCGATTCACTCGATGCATTCTTAGGGACAAGGCAACTCTTCGCATCGACTTAGTTTGATGCATTGCTCGGGACAACTTAGCTCTCGTATCGTTTTGCATCGATACATTCTTTCGGTCCACGCGACTCGTTGAGTCAACGCTTCAGCGTAATGCGCCGTGCGGAGCGGGGCATTACACTCCCCACCACCTTTCCGGCGGCGGTGGATATCATCATCTCCAGCGGGGTTGTCTCTAGCATCTCCAAATATGCACCGGAGCTGGAGATCGAGCTGTCGGTGACCGATCCGTTGGATCGACACCACTTGCGGGCCAAGAAACGGCCGAAGGAGCGGCTCAAAGCCTCCACCACCACCGGCTCGAGTCTCACGGAGGGGAGAGAGAGAGAGAGGGAGTCTCTCTCTTCACTTGCGGTGCAGTTATGCCACTTTTTTTGGTGCAAGCGGCCTATAAGTGTGAAGTAAAAAAAATAGGAGACAGATTCTGAATTCTGTCAGAAGAGGAGCACTTACAGCAAAGTTTTACGGTGAACCAAATGGTGGAACTCCATTGAAAAATTGGGAGTTGCAGCAAAATTTGGCAGTTTTATCACAGTTCCCACCATCCAAACAGCCCCTTATAGTTACTTGAATGACATGACCTCATATTACCCAAAAAAAAAAAAAAAAAAAAAACATGAACACAACCCTTGACAGCCTCTTATCCTAAAATCCGGACATAGTTACAATATGTCATATTACAAAAAAAACACACATTCACAGCCTCTTATCCGAGTATTTGTTAGCTGCTCAATTACAAAAATTTCTATCCCTAATCTCATCATGCACATCATAAACATTATGGTTAGTTTAATAATCATTAGTACAACAAACTAATTTCGCTAAATCTCAAAACTCCAACCAAACATTAACGATAAAAAAACTCGCCATAAATTTGGTAAATTATTAGTTTTATGAGTATAATTTATTTTTTCAAAACAAAAAATCTAAAAATTTTAATTTTCTCTATATATAATCTCAGCTATCTTAACCCTTCTTACCAATTCGGCAAACGGAAAAAATTCGATCGGATTATATTTAATTCGTGTTTAGTACATTTCATATGAACAAATTCGGCACTAAAAATTCGGCATATATAGGGACCACCCACCTCTACTCCTTCATAAACAAGGGTTCAGTGGAGAATAAAAAAGATGTTAGATGCACATTATATAAAGTTAAAGAAAATGAAGCAACAGTTGCAAAGACTCTTGGGTTTCTCTATTCCTTCATAAACAAGGGTTTAGTGGGAGGTTAGATGAACATTATATAAAGAAAATGAAGTGAAGGTAGGATGGAAAATTCGTACGTTTAAAACTCCACATGCTTAAAATGCATTTTATTCTCGAATAATGAGTTTGGGAGTGGATATCAACTATGATTGACTAATGTGTTGGTTATCTCCATTATCTCCGTAAATTTATACTTGAATAATTTGATTTGAATTTTTTTTTTTTTGCCCAAATTTAGCTCGTTACATCTTTCTTCAAAATTTAATAGCTATTATGTTTGATCTCTGTGGAGAAGTAAGATAATAAATTAAGTAGTAAATATTTGGCATATACATATATATTAAAACAATAAAACCTTGAATCGGTAGTATCACAAAAGTTCTGTGACTCATTTGTTGTATGGGAGTCTTCATGTATCATGTATGTTACATTCATATTTAATCCCTGACTTAGAGGTGCAATTAACATGGTGATCAATCAGTTTATGTTCAGATCAAAAACAACACCACAACGTTTCTAATTTCTTGATGGATATAAGCCAATTATACTTCAACCATATGTACAAAGTACATAACTCATTGAATCCAGTATGTCAATCACCTCTATCCCAGATAGGTAGGTGGCTGAGATGGAAAAAAAAATAATTCACCCCAATATAGTTTTAGGATATATATATATATATATATATATATATATATATATATATATATATATATATATATATATATACTAGATGCGTACGTGATTTGCACGTGTTTTAACATTTCTTAATTAGTTTAGGAAGACTCTTTAGGAAGACCAAAGGGTAGTCTTCCTAATTACTAAGTTGTCCTTATTAAAATTAATGAACTATTTTTAATTAGTATAAGTATGTAAGGGTATTTTCGGAATTCAAAAATTTCACCATCTAAGTTTTCCTATTATATAGTAGAATATATATATATATATATATATATATATATATATATATATAATTTTTTTGCTGCTTGAAAGTGGTGTATGAAATTGTGAAAGTGGATGAATTTTAAGCCACTTTCACACTTCAAGTATTTGTCTGAAAATAGAGGAGACAAAAATTTGGACTCGCGATTACTTTCTAGTTCTTGTCCCCTCTTGTCCTATATGAAAAGAAAGGACACCACTACCACCCTTTTGAAAGTGGGTGGAACCGACAATTAAGGTTTAATTTTTTTAATTCATGTACAAAATTTTGTAATATTAACTATTAAATTTTAGTAAGTTAAATAATAAGTATAAGTACTTATTTTATCAATTTAGCTAATATTAAATAATTTTAAAGATAGCCATAATGTACAAAAGTATTATTATTTAATACATTATAATTACGTAATAACTTTTTTTGATAATATTAATTGTTCATACTTAATTTAAAAAAGTTAAATAATTGCTATCAATAAATTATTCCAATTTAGTTACAAAGTAATACTTAAAATTTTAATTATATAATTAATTTTAAAATATTTAAAATAATTTGGTTTTATGATTAAAAATAAGTACTTAAATAATTTAATTAAATAATACATTTTGATAATATTAATTATAATTATAATTACAATTACAATTACAATTCTAATTTAAATTATAATTAGTATTATTTAAACAATTATGAGTAATTAATTAAAAAATTATTATTAATTAGCATTAGTAATTTTATTATTAATTGGTTAAATAATTATTAAACAAAATAAATTCTTAATACTTAAGTTAATTATTTTTGTATTGTTATAATACACTTTTCATTTTAACACCTTTCGTAAACATCCAAACATTGTAAGTATAAATTTGACCACTTCCAAGTTACAAAATATCACATATCCAAACATTGAAAACCACTTTTAGTAAACAAGAATTAGCATCAACCTTAAAAGCATACGCATTTTATTTTCACTAGGGAAAAAAAAAATCACTTTTACACTTTCGGGCAACCAAACAGTCCATAGGTGTGAATCAATGTTCGAACACGTAGTGATGAATTCTTTCATACAGTTTTGTTGTACGAAAGACTGATATCATACCAAACCCTTTCGATCTCGATTTTGCTATTCAGAAAGACCACCAACATTCAGCCTATAGAAGAAAAATGCAGAGAGATCAACTGTGCCAACAGTAGTTGGACAATTGAAAAGTTTACCTAAACATCTTGATCAGTAATCTTATACTTTCCAGAAAAATGCTCTGTAATTTACGTAGTAAGGAATTAAATTCTAGTTGCATTAGGCGTGACTTACCGGTCACAGAGATCAAACGAATTAGGCAAACCTTTAACCACAATGTCAGTAGGATGGTATTTTTTCAGTTTGCATGCACGCAAATTATTCACGGTAGGAAAATAAAAAAGAATTCATTCAAGATGTCGCTCTCGGAAAGTAGTATCCGCTTTGGCTAACAAGAAACCTAAAATATATATCCTTCACAGTAAGTGTGGAAGTGGCACTTTCAAGATGTTGTAATGCATTGTACTTTCAATATATTTAATTTTCCAAAATATGTTTAGATACGTAGCCTTTTGTCTTCCGCAAGTGAGGAGTATGATTTTCAATTTTTTGATACGTATCTTTCTGTCCCCTGCAAGTTATATAATCTCAAAACAAAAACAAAAAAATTCCATTATATCATTTTACTCTTTCTCATATCTACTGTATACCTGGCTATCCTTTTTGACCGCAAGCCCGTCGGGACAGACCTCGTTGAGGTCGCTGACGCACGCGGCACGATGATGTCGACCCCAGTCGGCACACGTTCGATTGGTCGGAAGCCATTCCTCCCTCCTCATCCTTCCCAACCCCATCACCAGCCGCCTCCTTCCCATCCCGGAGTTTCAATGCGCACTTGCAGCGATTGTTTCCACTTGCAGCACAACTACAGGCCCTACGAGTAACATTGATCTATTCAGGAATTGCACGCAAACTGACATTTTTGGTTCTTGCAACTAGCTTACCTGATAGAATCCTTCTTACCTTGTTAAGTTGCTCTAGTTGCACCTGGTTTGGGTAAAGGCAAATTAGTTCATTCATCTATTAAAATCACTAGTATCAAACTCAAAGAGGAAGAACTAGTCATTCCAATCCTCCCTTTGCTTTCTTTCGCTGAAAAATAATCTAACATGAAGAAACCTTGCAATACATGACAACAGTGAGAATAACAATTCAAGCAAGCAAAGGAAAGAGAGAACATATATATACTAGCCTGGTTCAAGTGCAATAACATTGATACTTACAATGTAATTATTCAGTAACTTGCTAATTAGGAAATAATTCAACAAGTGAGGCCCAGACCAGTAAATAAATCGGGAAAATAGAGTGGTCATTAACTTGGGAAATCTTATTATATACAACAGGTTTCATCCCTGCTATACTGGGTCGTTCCTATTCCACACAGAAGAAATGTGTTACTCTATGAAAATAAAAAAAATATTCCAAAAATAGTTTAGTTATAAGACGAACTTCTTTTAATAGATGCAGCTAGCAGCAACCTATTGACACAAAAATACATAATGGGTGACAAGCCCGAATCTTTGAGCAGTTACAATCCCATCACTTTACCAGATGTGCTTTTTCTAACAATGGCGGAAAGCCCTCACAACTGGATCTATTCTTCTACGTACGACTAAGTGGGCAGTTGCTCAAGTGTGAAGAACAAGAAGTGCTGCAGCACATAAGACCGCACCTGAAATTTCTGTTGCCATCAGTCACCTCAAGGACTGTAAGACCCATCTTCCAGTATCGGTATTTCATACAGATACGTGTATGTATCTCATATTTTCTCATAATGTGTGATTTCAGTATCTTGATCGAGAGAATCAGTTTTCTCATATGGGAACTCGTGTTTACTGATAGTATAGAGTGATCCTCGTAGAGCGAGATCTCAACCATTGAGACCATGTTTTACTTGTATTTAATATAAGAGTTCCGGTCTGTACTTCTAAATCCATAGAGGGATATGATTTAACATAATTTTCTCATAAACTTTTTATTTGTTTCATGTTTACAAGTCTAACTAGTTTCGGAATCTATATTCTTCAGTATACATTGTATGACTTAACTGGAAAAACAATTACTACCTATCAACCTATATTTATCGCATCAGATCACCCGATACGTAACTAAATGGTAGTGTATCGAGTCGTATTACGATACATATCGTGCATTGTAAGATAATAACAACATAGCTCAAACTTAAGAGCTTCACATTTTAAATCCTACACAAGGGCACCCAACTGCCACATGGTTCACACTTGAGATATGTGAAAAGGCTGTTCAATTGGACCTAGCATCCTGCAGGATCAAAGCACCAAACTTTACTAGTTTGCACCAAGAGGCATCCTCTTAAGGACAATTTAAGGCCTGAACATCAAATACACTGTGCATTTAATTGAACAGTAACCATGGAATACTTCACACAATACCTTTGCAAAAAAGATAAAAGTACTTCACAACTCGTGCCTTCGAAAAATCTTGGACAGGTGCAAAGCTCAAAACCCAAGTAACTTTAGGCATTTATGTTATTTTAGAAGAAGCACACATAAATTTTCTCCACGAAGGCATGATAAAAAAATGGTCGTAGCTAAATGCTATATAGAGTATGTAATGTACCAAAAGTAGCAGAAAGAAACAATAAAATGAACATGACGGCAAAAACATCACTAGATTTTAACGATGACTATGTAACCATGGCGAAACCCATCATATCCAGTATAGGAATGGACCAAGAAAAAAAATGTAAGCTTACGGAATATAAACAGCATTGTAGTCAGCCTCGAGGCAAATAACACATAGGTCAGGCATTTGTTGTTCCCTCTCACATTGTCTGACCCTTTTTCAGAGCTCCGATCAATCATACTGAATCAAAGGCAAAGCAGACACTATAAGATTACACCAGTTAGAAGTACTCAATTATTCTAAATTACTTGGTAGTACCTTCAGCATCCTGACCCTGTCTTTGTGCAGCAGCTGCAAGAACCCTAACACGAAAGAGAAGTAATTTGCTTGAAAATATGAAACTGTACAAATTGTCCAAACACGAGTTAAATGCAATTTGGTAATATGATGCTTGTTTCTCTTTAAAATTAGTCTCCGGTCATGGTTAGGACCAATGCATCATTATAGATCAGTTCCTAATGATACATATACTATATCCAAACTGTCAAAGTAAAACACATGATCATTACCTTTCTTATAGGCTGTGTGGAAAGTGAGGGAAAGGAAAAGAAACTAAAGCTAGATCCCATACAAATGTGATCCCCTTTCTACACGATATGCTTTTATTTTCTTTCCCCTCACTCTCCACCAAACAAAACACAGCCCAAGTCTATAATGACAACCAAGGAAATAACCGTAATTCCCACATTTATTACTAAAAAGTTGGAACTAACTACCAATCTGATTATCAAGAAAGAAAAACTAATGCAATTATATGCAACGAATTCCAGGCTTTTGCATATGTTGCATAGAAACGATAAGGGGGCGTTTGGTTCAAGTTTTTGTAGCTTGGGAATGGGTTTTGAATTCCTTACCCATGTTTGGTATGTTTAGGATTGGGAATGAGGAGGGAATAGAAGGGGCTTAGGTGGGAAAGCTATTCCCATTGACTTGGGAAAGCTATTCCCAAGCCCCCCCTTGGGAATAGATTTGCTTTCCTAGGAATGATGTTTGACTATTTTGTTTGGACGGTTATACCCTCTCTTTATTTTCAAATTTTCAACTTCTATCCCAAACATGTGAATCATTATGAAATTAGTGAAAGGGTATTAAAGGAAAACTAAATAAATTAATATTTCTATCATTTTGTAAACCAAAAATGGAGATTAAAATTTTTAAAATTTTGAACTATCTATTCCCAACCTAACCAAACATGGGTATGGGAATGTTGAATTCATTTCCCATGGGAAAGGAATTGAAAACCTATTCCTAGGAATACAAAACCTTGATCCAAACGAGCCCTAAGAGTAGGGCACCGATTTTTGGATTGTTCATACTTCCTAGGAAAAACAAACAAGCTCCAATGCCCTAGATGGAGGATTGTTGTCAATGACTACTGTGCTGTGCTTGGTCAGATCAGCGAGTCAACCTCAAAAAATCATGCGCACGTCTGATCCGATCGTTTAGAAGGTGTATGTTAACATTGTACACAATATTATTTTTCGCTATTGAATCACTAAATGTAGGGTCATTTAGGTCACTTTATAATAATTTTTGAAATTAAAAAAGCTTTGTTTACTCAATGAATCTATTTCAAAGTATTTTGGTGGAAACAAATAGTTTGACTCAATAATAAGTCTACATGGCTTTTAAATTTCAAAATCATACAGTAAATTGACCTAAAGGGCCCTGAACTCAATGAATCAATAAATGACTCAATTGGAGGCAATGGAAAATATTTTTTGGTACAATGCTAACATACACCCATCTTTGGATTATATATATATATATATATATATATATATATATATATATATATATATATATACATACTAGTAAAGGCATGTGCGTCGCTTGTAAAATATTTTTTCTTTCTTTCTGATATTATTGAAAAATAATTTAAATATTTAATTATATTTGAATTAAGATTTGTTTTATATATATATATATATATATATATATATATATATATATATATAGGAAGAAGGTAAATTTTTCATGATCGCTCCCACTGGGAATCGAACCATTGCCCGCTCGAGTCTTATGCCTCCACGTGAGCCACTTGAGAAGGAGGTCATTGTGTATATATATATATGTATGTATATATATATATATATATATATATATATAAAGATTTGTTAAAGATTTAATTATAATTTGTTATGAATATAAGTGAATAAAATAGATAGTATTCGGTTATGCAGAAGAAAAGAGGGAGAGTTCAAAATTATAATCTTCCGTAAAAAAAAAAGATTAATTAAATGGTTGAGGATTTACAAACGGCTTGGACTGCTCACTTTTGAGCCGTTTCCAAGCCGCATTATATATATACACTAGTAATGTGCATGTGCATGTGCACGTGCGAAAAAAATGTTAAATAATTAAATATAAATTTATTATAAAAAATTATCAAACCTATGATTTGAACTCAAGCAACCAAGAAAAATACCTCTTACTAAGGATGGCAATTTCCTCCGAACCCGACGGGGACCCGGGTTTTTTTTTCCGACGGGAGCGGGTTTGGGGATTTAAAAACGGGGATGGGGATTAAAAAAAATTCCTTATTCAGATTCGGGGACGGGTATGGGTATAGTACTCTCCACCCCGGTAAATTTTCGACTCCGATTACTTATACTCATATGTGCAACCAATTGGTCTGATGGGTTCATGATCTATATCTAGTAGTATTTTTTTTAATGAAAACCATGTTTTATTAACATGTCTTGTAATTTTTTTTAAATGAAAATATTTTTTAAGCTTATAATGTACATAAGAAATTGTTAACCGGGCAAGAGACGGATATGAGAAAATTCGGCCTCGAAAGTGTCAACGGGACGGGGGCGGGGACAGGGACGGCATTGTTTAACGGGGGCGGGAATAGGGGTAAAAAATTGAACCCGACGGAGAACGGGGACGGAAATGGGGATTCAAAAACTAATCGGGGATGGGGATGGGGGATATGGTCCCCAGCCCCTACCCGCCCCGTTCCCATCCCTACCTCTTACCTTAATCACTTGAGTTAGACTATGTAGTTATAAATATACCATATTAGCTAGTTAAATACTTATTAATTTTTTAAAAAAATAATTAGTAGAGTATTTGGGTAGTTATTTAGCTATTTATTATTATTTTTAAAATTTATTTAAATGGTTGATGATATTCAAACAGCTTAGACGGCTCACTTTTGAGCTGTTTTGAAGCCTCTTTATATATATATATATATATATATATATATATATATATATATAGTATGGTAAATTTTATTCAATTGTCCGGCTTGAAGCACGGGACTTAACTTACAAATCCCGCATATACGCACAAGACTTCATTATAACACACTCAACTCACTCTCTCACCACCGCACTCGGCGTCCTCCACAGCGTCCTCAACTTCCTTCTCAACATCCAACTCAGTGGCATCCCACCCGTCCTCCACGTCCTGCCGGCTTGGCCATCATCTCCAAACCTGGCATGATTACTGCAACCACGGTTGCGGACTAACACATCTACGAGCTAAGCTAGGCGGCCCACGGCCTACCAACTCCCCACAGGAATCCACACAGATCTATCTTGGGAGTTTCTTGTAAATTATGCCTCCCCCTGGGATCGAACCCGTCCAACTTGGGGACTTATGTCTCCTGTCCACCTCCTTGCCACTTGAGCTAGGAGGCTTTGACACACATATATATAGTATGTGTGCATATCTACCAATATATACCGGTAGATTGCATAAAGATAAATCGCCGGGAACTACATAAAAAATCATGCTAATAAGATGTGCAAGGATATAAGTAGTTCCTTAGTGAATTGTGACCTCTTTACGACTTCATTAACAAGAAATGAAATTAGAACATTCATGCTTACATTTTACACATTCTAGGAGTAGGACACACGCCCAAATTTACAAGGGGTATTTGAGTAATCGAGAGCGTAGTTGCATCCTTAGAGATCTGAGAAATATAAATTCGATTGATTACTATATCTCATCATCTTACAAGATGTATAGCAAGTGCAAGGCTTACTTGCAAATAACAATTTTACAAAGATCTGAAATACTAGAAGAAAGATGAGGGTTCTGCTTTTAATTCTTATTGCTACTAATTCTAACCTCCAACATTAAAAATATGGGATAGAGATTTCTGTTTTTGTGGTAGTAGTATACCTGAACATACCACTATCATCCAATTCAATGTAATTATTGACTACTAAAAGAATGTGTTTGAACTGAATGTGCATTTCAATTTAACCTTTTCTGCAAGTCCGTTCAGTGTTTTCTTTCCAGAATAAATTGAATTGCATGCTTGGCTAAAAGTTCGACCCCGAAAATTGTGAATCCCATGGCAGCATACTGCTACCACCTGTAGGAAATAAACAGCTTAATAACCCTTTATTGCATTAGTCATAACAAAAATATGGTGAAACAAACTAAGTTTTCACCATAAAAATATAAGCTCACCTGGCCCATTTCCCAAGATCTGCAATCAGTTCATCTATGTTCTTTGGGGACAGAAAATTGGCCTTTCTGGGGTCTTTGGATCCGAACTGTCCCTATATCATCCTTAACAGCCAGGTCATATATCAAAAGAAACAAATCAAATATAAGTAGGGACGATATATTCCGATAGAGTACAGCGTGAAATAATACAAAAGAGCCACTGCTCGGTAATAGATATTGTAATTATGTGGTAATAAAATACTGAGCTTAACAAAAAGTCTCCAAAACATCACTTATAATGGCTTAATTTGGCAACAAAATGGTCATCGTTTGCTTCATGGAAGTTAGTTCAATAATAATAGAAGTCAATGGAGGAAACCATGGAACCCTATAGTACAGATTGCCGATTCAAGACAATACCTCAACAACAACAGCCAAAGAAGTGCCAGTGGGGAGAATCCTTTCAATCCGTTCCACTTCAAGCATCTACAATATATAAATACATTCTTTTTTACAACCTAATACAAACAATACTAAATAAAATAATAAATAGCAGATTCTCTATACTTTGTTAAAATGGTGTATAGACAAACCTTGAGACGTTGGAGATCATCGAGAGTTGCACACACTAGACGTCGCCCAGACTCCTCAAAAGCTACACTTGCAACGGCTAGTTTCATCATCCTGGAATCCATTAGCTCATAAGGAATTCTTTAGCTTATCAGGAAAGGAACAAGGTCTACTTTCTAGAATAGTTGAGTCAATCGTGGATAAGAGAAATGTTTAAAAAAAACAGTTCAGCTTTAGTAGGGACATATGTTACAAAGTCTTTCACCTCAATTTTACCAGTCAAGCCATTGTTGACAATGTTGCCAGAAAGGATAAATACTCAGCCCATTAGGTGTAGAACAAGAAAATCAGCATATGGCTAGTTAGATATCACCTCCATAACTTCACTGATCTTGATATTTGTTGGGCTAGTTGCACAAAGGGCACCTATATGTATATATATTTGGGAACCTATATATGTAAAAATTGCAACCTTGTCAGGTTGGTTCATGAGGATGCATCAAATATTGATGATGAAAAGTAGATCACCCATCCAAAGAATGGATAAGGAGGAGTTATGAGAATCAGTTAGAAAAGAGAGAGGAGAGGAATCTTGTCTACAGGCATTTCTATTTAACACGTGATATTTGTATATACTTGGTATCTAAGAGGGACTCTCTTAAAGTTAAATTATATGGTGTGTTTGCAGGGAATAAAGAGGGCTTTCTGGCCAAGAATTCTTAACTCCCCAATGGTGACCATAAATAAGTCAAAGTGCCGAATGAAATGTCTAAGCAAGTTACAAAACTAAAATTCAGGAGCATCTTATAGACCAGTTTGTAGTCAACAACAGCCCCTTTGTTTGGTTGGCTGCAGTTGCAACAGACAGTGCAACCAACTATAACTATAACCTTTAACATAGCCTCAGTTTAAACACCAATCCTTCTCTAATAGGCATTAAGGACACCCTTCGTTCCTATCTAAGCCGCCACATCATCCACCTAACCACAATCCACTCATAAATTAAGCTTAAGACAACCACCTCTTTAGTTTTTGGATTTGGATGAAACTGCCGTGCAGATAAACAGTGTAAAGCAACACCAATTTATGAAAGTAGTGCAATGTAATTGGACTTGATGAGAAACTACATTCTGGGAAATAAAAGGTAATGCCAATGTGCAATGTGATCAAGGGAAAAATACAGAAAGCTATTATAACAATTAACAGCAATCTAATCTAAGAAGGAAGAAAATAGGGTTAAATATAAACTCAACCACAAAACTGACAAAATATTTGATGTTGCTTCCTGTGATATACAAGAGGGATAAAATTGTCATTAAATAAAGACATAAACCTTGTTTATGTTTGGATCATACGAGAGAAAATCGACCTTAATTGGAGCTCCAAACAGGAGATATAGCATTTCAATATACATAAAACCCGGAAGCAAATAAGGGTTCCTACTGAAAAACCATACTGATTGGCTAGGTTTAAATTGTGCGGGCATAAGCATACATTATTCAAAGGAATAGGATCCTATGATGTTTATATGTCATTGTTTATAATGTTTACCATTAAAGATAAAAGTTTACAGAAGAGAGAAGAATTCAAAACTGAAACTCAGTTAAAACAAAATTTAACAGATTTCTACATGGTTGTTGACATAAAGTCCTAAATTGAGTAGTAACCTTCTTAGTACTAAATAGATGCAACAGCATCGACATAGACAAACGCTGAATAGAAACATTGTGAGTGTTACTCACCAAGTATCAAGGGACCTCCTTGCTCGTGGATAATATCAATGCCGATTCTCGTGTCCATTTTCCAGCATCATTGTGCTTAAAAAAGTTCTGCTCAGCCTGATAGAAAAAACCATAGTGATCATCTTTTCCTAACACGGATCGATCAACTTGGCTTTCATCAATCACAGTATAAAAAGGTATATGATAAAGAAGGGACATATGGTTTCTTTAACAATTACACCTCGTAAGCCACTGTGCTCACATTTGATTGGTGTGTCAAAACTAACTCATCCAGATATTCTCACAACCAAGGGCCAAACTTTGCAGGCAGTATCTAAAAGAACAGCTGAAGACATCATAGAACTGAAAATGCACAGACAGTCAATTTTAGCCATTAAACGCATTAGTAGTTCATGTGACATCATATCCATTGTATTCAGTATCTTGTTTTAAATAAAAACAGGTTGCTTCATTCTAAGCCAATTCAAAAACTTAAGTGCTCAATAACAGACAAATATAATTATGTCTGTGGGCCAAAAGTAGTAACTTCCATCACTAGATCAATCAAAAATCCCATTTCAAGAATTGTGCACAACAAAAGAAGAAGATTATTAATTTGTACTCAAATTCTGGTTCTTACGATTATCAGTTGCTTGACATAAATATTTTGTTTTCCATGGGTAGTTCCATAGTAAGCCAGTTGGGAATAGGGGTGTAAACCATGGTTTAAAGTATCGGCCGATACCGATCCGATACGGCCGATACCGTTACGGTTTGGCATGTTCCGATCCGATACCGACCGATACCAAATATTGACCGATACCGACATTGGGGGTCTTTGTTCCGGTCAATTCGGCAAAACCAATCGGTAAGGGTGATTACTATTTCATATAATTTCAAAACTACTAAGAAATACGCTGAAATAATGTATAAAATATATGTTTTTAAATGTAAATAATTTATTAATAATTATTTGTTTTCCGATACCAAAGTCCGATACTCCGATACGATACCGCCGATACTACCGATATCGCCGATACCAATACTCATAGGAATAGTCCGATACCGATTCCGATACCGATATTGTGAACCTTGGTGTAAACGAGCCGGACGGACACGGACAGTCATTGTTCGAGTTCGGATCGAACATAAAAACGAGTTCGGGCTGAATGGATACGGACAGTCCACTGTTTGAGTTCGGACCGGATAGTCACTATTCGTTAATTCAACCGGATGGTCCGTTCACAAATTCGGACCATCACAAATATATGATAACTTTGGATACCGGAATATAGATTTGATGGTAGCAGACTCAAAGAGATTGGTTCACATACATGCATAATATAATAACTTAACTCGCTGGCACACATTAATTCCAGATGTTACTGGGCTGGTCGCGTTTAATAATGCAATTTTCGATTAGTTTAGGTATCGCTGAGAAATCGCCATGTACATTAATCGCTGCACGTAGTAAAGTAATTAGATTTACCAATCAGAAATGCTCTACCGATTTGATTTGAGTCATTGTAAATCAAGCACGTATTACAAGCCATACTTGATGGTGGCCATAAAATCCCTAACCCCGATGGCATGCTCGTCATAATATGACATAATTGATGCAAAACCAAAAGGAGTCTCCACTATTAGTCCACTGACAAATTTGGACCGAACATGGATATGACTGTGTCCGGGTCCAATTTTTAAACGGATCCCAAAAAATGTCCAAGCTCTGTTCATTAATTCAATCGGACGGCCAGCAGTCGAACCATTTATCGAGTCGGACTCGTATAGACAACGGACTGCTTTGTCCATTTTACACCCCTAGTTGGGAAAGGGGGGAAAAAAGTATTATCATATGCATGGATCAAATTTCATCAGAAGCCCAATCAAACTACCCACAGAAAGAAGAAAAAAATAGTTTGCAAGCAACCCATTTACGCAAATCCTTCAATTGTTTGACATATACAGTATATTCTAGTAAACTTCTCAACTAGAGACAAATATAATTAGATTTTTGTCCCCAAATTATCAGTAGATCAATCAAAATCCCAATTTCGAGAACTACGCTAGTGAAACGCAATTAAATGTGCATACTTGCGGTCAGATTTTGGCCTTTACTAATATTAGCAGTTCCTTTGGCATCAATATATTGTATTCATGGTCCTCATGGACTAAAGCCAGCAACTTGCATTCATTAAACCAATCAAAATCTCCCTTTCAAGAACACATGCACACTTTTTTATATCTTTATTTATTTTATTGTATTTTACGAGTGACCATCTTACCCAAATCCTTCAATTGGTTGACCTTGGTGACTGATCTGAGAAAATTGACATGTCTGTAAAAATATAAAAATAAATAAGTACATATCAACAATACCAATCAGCAGTAGCTATAAATTCCAACAGTAAATAATTCGCTGAAGATTTGTCTATTTGACCTTCCGTCGATCCTTCCTAATAGGTAGAGATCAGCCGCACTGAGTCAGCACCCGGGTACCTACGGGATCATCCATCCTAGCGAGAGGATTTGGGGATTAGGGTTTTGGAGCTTCCATGTGAGAGTGGATTTAGGGTTGACCTCTTCGAAGGAATCAGCCTCCTAATGATGACAAAATATCATTTATCATATACCACTCTACAATTTATAGACCTCAAATCCTAATAAAAAATAAGAAAGTGCCAAATAAACTCCTAAACTTTCTCCCTAAGTAAAAAAAAACTACTAATACATCAAATATTTAAAAATCCTAATCAAAATAGGATTATAAAATTCCCGCCTTCATCAAATTGATCACTTAACTGTCTCATTTGTTGGTTGGTCATGAGCAGTTAAGTGATCAATTTTTCCAACCATTTTACTTTTATCAGTTACTCTTTTCCTTACTTCGGCAATCACTCCATCCTCTATTTAGGAGGCTTGATACATCATGTTTATCCTCTTTCTTTTATGGTGCTAATTAATAATTTGTTTTGCATCCAAACATTTGGGTTGAGGCATTCTGCAAGTGACTCGGTATGTGAGTGGGTCATGGTCATAAAGCCAATAATTAAACATAGAATATAGGATAAATCTTAGTTTCAGTCAAGGTTCAAAGTATCGGTATCGGAATCGGTATCGGACTTTTCCTATGAGTATTGGTATCGACGATATCGGTAGTATCGGCAGTTTCGGATCGGAGTATCGAATTTTTTGGTATTGAAAAACAAATAATTATCGGTAGTATCGGATTCTTTTACATGCTTTTACAACCTTATTATGCTTTCAACCTAGGTTCACAATATCGGTATCGGAATCTGTATCGGACTATTCCTATGTTGTTTAATTTTCTTTGCCGAATTGACCGGAACAAAGACCCCCAATGTCGGCATCGGTCAATATTTGGTATCGGTCGGTATCGGATCGGAACATGCCAAACCGTATCGGTATCGGCCGTATCGGATCGGTATCGGCCGATACTTTAAACCATGGTTTCAGTGTGTTTATCTTGAATTGGATCCTGAAAATAATTATTGCAAGATGGAAATATGAGGAACACTTTCTTAGCACTACTTCTATAGAAAGCAATAAGCAGTTTATGATTTTCCTTCAAGATTGTAAACTACGACAGATGGTTATCTTCTGAGGATAAATTCCATGTTGAGAGAATGACATACAGAACATTACAGTTAAATGATTTTTAGCTACTTCTACTTTTGTCAAACACAATGAACTGCAAAGATCAACTTTCTTTCTGAACACTCTTTGAATTTACAATTACCATGGTTTGTTATTTAATCATATCACAGTTAGAAGTTTTTTTATCTTCTAAGTTCCAAACATGAAACTATTAGCACGACAAACTTATGAATCACCTATTGCTGAAAGGATCTAATAGCATGATGGACTTCTCTCCAAGAACTGACCAGCTTTCTAGTGTATTTTGGTGTGTCCTAGTGTATCAGTGATACGACGAACGGGCTTTTTCATTTTTTAACTTGGAAGTGTCACCGATACAATCCAGAGCCTGCTATAATCCAGAGCCGTAAACTCATATTGGAAACTCCAAAGGATTTTACACATGATAGATTTTTCTATAATTTCACAACCTAAGATAGAGATAGCTTACATTATCATAATGGGTACACATATAGGAAGCACATCCATTCAAATACGGGTGACGTGTCGGTGACTTGTTGGGACAGTGGACCACACAGAACAGAGCAACCCGTGTTACCGTGTAAGGCACAATATAGGAGCCGGCTCGAACGACTTAGTACGACTTAAAAGGAACCTCCTTTATTGAGTCAAAGACCAACCCCATATACCAATGCCTATGCCTTAAAGTCATATGATATCAATCATTGAAATATTCTGGATCAAATTGCTAAATAAACACGAAGAAGAAAGATGATTAAGGAGACTGATCATCCAAACAATTGCCAGATGAACACAAGCAAGTCAATTCATGATGCATATTAAATTAGTCACATTCTTTGGTATAGTTATACACTAATAATAACTGATCAAACATGTCAAAAGAATTGTTTTAATCATCTATATAATCTACACTAAAATCCCTACCAGTAGTCCGAGCAAGAACAAGCACCATTCTTAAAATGATGAAATCTGCTTCGATCTCTCATGATGATCTCTCTTTGGTATATCGAAGAAATGAGCTTTATCGTTGAGTGGCAATCAGCACACACTCTCAGATTCTTTGTTATCCTGATCGGCACACTAGAGTCTGATGCAACAAGAGCAAATGCGATGGCCAGCCTTTCGCTGTGGTAGGACAATGCGTCCTCCTTATCCTCCTCTTCCATATCGAACAACACTCCTTTCGTCTTCGGCCTATACCCAGCCTCATGCAACCTCCTCCCCATCTCATCAAGCATAGCATATATCTCCTTCGAGCAAGGATGAGTCCTGTCTCCCATGACAAACTCGTGTAAGGCTCCGTCCAGCTCAACCAAGCTCAACCCCGGAGTTTTGTCAATGCCCTTTTCCTTCATCGCCTTCCTGACCCTCCCAACATCATTCCATCTGTTAGCATCCGCGTACATATTTGACTGCAACACGTAATTCCCCCCATGTTCCGGCTCCAGCCGTAACAAGTCGGCAATCATTCTCTCCCCCATCTCCGAATCGTTATGACGCCTACAGGCGCCGAGCAAAGACCGATACACAACGGCGCTGGGCTCCACAGGCATCTCCCTGACCACCTTCTCGGCCTCCTCGAGCCTCCCGGCACGGCCCAGCAGGTCGACCAGGCACCCGTAGTGCTCGTCCCCGGGCCGGATCCCGAAGCGCCGCTCCATCCCGTCGAAAATCTCCCGGCCCCGGTCCACCAGCCCGGCGTGGGCGCACGCGCTCATCACGACCACCAGGGTGGCAGCGTCGACCCGCACCCCTTCGGCTCCCATCCGGTCGAACAGCCGGACCGCGCTGGTCCCGCGCCCGTGGGTCCCGTAGGCTCTTATCATGGCGTTGTAGGACGTCGTGTCCGCCGCGGCGGCGGAGGCGGTCGATCCGTCGAACACGCTCTCGGCGAGGTCCAGCCGGCCGCACCTCGAGTACATGTCGACCAGGGCGGTGCGGAGGAAGCGGTTCGCTTGGAGGCCGTTGCGGAGCACGTAGCAGTGGGCCCACACGCCCTCGGCGAGGGCGGCGGCGGCGCCGCAGGCGACGATGACGGGGACGAGCGTGGCCTCGTTGGGGGTTTGGGAGGAGGAGGCGAGCATTGTGCGGAAGAGGGGCAGGGTGGTGGCGAGGGGGGAAGGGGAGGAGGAGGCGGCGGCGAGGAGGGAGTTCCAGAGGGGGAGGTCGGGGCGGGGGGCCTGGCGGAAGAGGTGGAGGCAGGCGGCGAGGTCGCGGCGGGAGGAGTAGAAGGAGAGGAGGGAGGAGAGGACGAAGGGGTCGCGGTGGGAGCGGTTCTTGAGGATGTGGGCGTGGAGGAGGAGGGGGTAGGGGTGGGCGTGGGAGGAGGCCTTGAGGAGGGGTGGGTAGGTGTGGGGGTTGGGGGAGGGGAGGAGGCGGAGGTAGAGGGAGAGGGCGGGGAGGAGGAGGCGGTGGCTGCAGAGGGAGGAGATGAGGGTGTTGAAGAGGAAGGGGGAGGGGGTTGGGGGGGGTGGGGAAGGAGTGGAGGAGGGCGAGGGAGTAGGGGAGGGGGAGGAGGGGGTGGGAGTGGGCCAGGAGGCGGCTGAAAGGGTAGGTGTGGGCGGAGAGGCCTGTGGTGAGGAACTGGGAGTGGATCTGTTTGAAGGTGGAGGGGCTGTGGGGCCTGGGGAAACACTCTAGGAGATGGAGGGCAGCCTGGTTGAACTTCAACCTGGGGTGGGGAGGAGGGAGGGGTCTCATCATGCAATGGAAAGGAATTAGAAAAACAAAATTGGTAATTAGAGCTGTTAATTAGGCCGGACCGGACCAGACGTACGAAATTTGAGTGGGTGGGATTGGGCCCAGACATGGCCTCTCGGGATAAATATTAGGTGTGCAACTCGAGCGGATTGGGTCGAACTTGAGGTCAGTCCGAACTCAACCCAATGAATCATAAGTCTAGTCCGAGTCCAAATCCGACCCAACCTCGGCTTCAACATATGAAGCCTAAGACCAAGCCGGGAGGATCCGGTTGGGTCGGGTCCATCAGATTTATCGGGCTCTAATATAATATTTGAAATAATTTTAAACAAGAATAATATAAAATATATAATCAAATTACAATCAAGTCTCGATTATTATAAAATCGATTTAGGACAAGGAGTTGAAGGGTTTGGGTACAGAAATTTAGGATTTGAACTTTTCATTTAATAAGTACGATATATATATATATATATATATATATATATATATATATATATATATATATATATATATATATATATATATATATATATATATATTGTTGGCCCATTGGTCATATGGTCAACCTGATTTTAATAATTGATCAAACTCTGTCTGGATATACGAAGCTAGTCGGGACATCTCGGATTCTTGGACATGATCAAGAATGGCTATCCACTGAATTCAAGACCGAAAATCTGTTTGCCTACTCGAGTCTGTAAATTCCTTATGCAATGTATTTTTCATTTTGTTTGAGTTTAGGAATATGTTGTACACCGAGTCGTACTGGCAAATAGGTTATCCCTTAAATGAGTTCAAAATGATTTAAAATGACCTCTCAAAAAGGTTTACAAAAAGGTTTTCAAAAAGATTTTCAAAAATCACCAAAAAGCTTTTTCAAAAACCCTAACTAAACCCTGACAGAACTCGGACCGAGTTCGGCCAGAGTTCGGCCGGAGTTCGGTTGGTGGCCGTTGTGATTTTGAATCCTTGGAACTTGGTCCTCCTGCAGTTGCGAATTTGACCGAGATTTGCTCAAAGAGTTCTGCCCGAATTCTGCCCGAATTCTGTCAGAAGTCTGCCTTTGGAACACCTATAAATAGAGAAGGATTTCGATCATTTCAACTCACTCATTCACTTTCAATCTTCTCTCTATCTAAAGCTTTCAGTCTTCCAAAGAGTTTTCTAGAGCTTTCAATTTCAGATCCCAAGCCAGTTACAATCCTCTAGTCAATTTGCCAGTGCGGTACGGTCTAGAAGTTTCTGAGAGATTGTAATCAGAAGTTTGATTGAAGAATACCTCTTCACATTTGAAGTTGGACGAGTTCTTCGTATCAAAGCTCGCGTTGTAGAAGTTGCAAGGACTTCGTAAGAAAACTTGCGATTTTTCCAATAGTGGATTCAACTGGTAGCAAGAGTTCTACCGACTGGATTAGTCCTCAACAGAGGGATACCAGTATACATCGCTGTCTTTGCGTTTGCTCTCTTAACTCTTCCTTTACATTATTTTAGTTGTGATTAATATTCTGTGATTGTGCTGCTAACATTTTTTAATTAGCATTATTCCGCTGCCAACTCTATTCACCCCCCCTCTAGAGTATTACGCTTTACTATTTCGTTCCTACAATTGGTATCAGAGCGGGTGTTACAGGTAAAGCAAGGTAACAGTGCAATTATTTATTCATTTTAATTAACTGTTATATAAATCACAGCACAACACATGGCAACTATGAAATTCACAAGTGAAGACCAGGCCACAAACAGACCCCCACTGTTTGATGGTACGAATTATACATATTGAAAAACACAGATGAGTTTCTTCTTGAAATCTCTTGACTTTGATTTATGGTCCATTGTTCTTGATGGCTATCAAAAGCCACCTCGTATAAATGTTGATGGAGTTTTAGTTGAAAAACCCCATAGCAGATATACAGAGGAAGAAAAGAAAATGGCCAGTCTTGATGCACGTGCCATTAATGCTTTTTTTGTGCTTTAGACAGAACTGAATTTAACAGGGTGTCTATCTGTACAACGGCTAATGAAGTGTGGAAGCTACTTGAAGTCACACATGAAGGCACGACTCAAGTCAAAGAATCTAAAGTCAGCAGACTTACTCAAGAGTACGAGGCGTTCAAGATGAAGCCCAACGAAACAGTTACACAAATGTTCGAGAGGTTCTTGGATATTGTAAATCCTTTGTCCTCCCTAGGCAAATATTACAGTAACCATGAAAAGATTCGCAAACTCCTGCGAGCTCTCACCAAGAACTGGATTCCAAAGGCTACTGCAATCATTGAAGGGAACGACCTCACAACTATGTCCCTCGAAGTACTCATGGGTAAGCTACTCACTCATGAACTGGAGCTACAAGATTTTGAAGAGCCTGCACCAAAGGAGAAGACGAACGCTCTCAAGGCTCAGCACAGAAAAGCTGCTGAAGGTGACTCAGACAGCAGTGGATCTGACGCTGAAGATCAAGCACTCCTAGCAAGGAAGTTTAAAAGATTCATGAGACATGAGAAGAGAGTCAAAGAAAACAACAGCAACAACTGGTATCAAGAAGATGCTGTCTGCTATGGTTGCAAGAAGAAGGGACACATGAAGAAGGATTATCCCACAAACTCATCATCAAGCAAGAAGAGCAACAGGTATGAAAAAGGGAACCTGAAGAGATCAACATCACGGAAGTATGCCAACACTAGCATATGGCATGAAAGTGAAGCCAGCGACTCAGAAGACGAACAATCAGAAGACGCTGCAAATGTATGCTTTATGGCATCCGATCGGGTACCTAATGAACCTGTAGTTGATACTTATGATGACTTCACCTTTGAGCAATTAGGAGATGCCTTCAGTGACCTGATGACTGATTACAGGAAACTGCGTAGCAAGTATCACACCTCTAAGAAGGTACTCAAAGAGTACAAAGGTGAAATAGGTAGACTTACCGACCTACTAGCTGAGGTTAGAAATAATGTTAGTAAGTCTGGTGAGCTTTCTTCAACAAAGCTCTTATTACACGAGACTACCAAGTCATCTGAAGAGAAAGACAAAGTTAAGAAAGAAGAACTTTCTATAGAGAAGAAAAGTCTTCGATGTGCACAAATCAGAACGGAAACACTTACTTCTGATTATACTAAGTTGTATGACACTTCCAAAAGATTGAAAATTAGGTTAGGAAAACAGCCTGAACCTGCTGCTTCCTACCCTAACACGTGTCACTTACCGAAAAATCGGAACATTCCCAAGCCAAACACTGTCAGACCTAACCCTATCAAACCTTTACCCCAAAAGGTTAAGCCCAAACAGGATTATAGGCATGCTTTCTTCTATACTAGAAAACCCAAACCTACCAACCATGCATACCACTCAGCTTTCAACACTCGACATGCACAATGTCATTATTGTGGCCTTATTGGTCATATTTCATCTGCATGTAGAATCAGAAAGCTTGTTGATTTAAATATTTATGCCTGGATACCAAAAGCTAACAATTCAGGACCCTACAAGAAATGGGTACCAAAAGTTTTATCTGCAAACTGTTTTTTAGGTGGAACACCCTTCACATGCTAGAAGCAAATGGATTCTCGACAGCGGTTGTTCACGGCATATGACCGGTGACACTACATTATTTGCAACACTGTCGAAGAAAAAGAAGGAAGGCTATGTCTCCTTCGATAATAACTTAAAAGGGTATATTATTGGTATCGGTGATGTTGGTAAGTCTCCCTATCCTGTAATTAAGGATGTCTGTCTGGTTACCGAGTTGAAACATAACCTACTCAGCATAAGTCACCTAGCTGATCATGGTTATGGAATCAACTTTGGCAAAGACAAATGTACTATAGTTGACAGCTCAACTGGTAGTACTATCTTTGAAGGTATCATGGAAGACAATATATATATTTTCTATTTGTTAGAAGAAATTAACATTTCAGGTAGATGCTTAATGGCTAAAAGCGATGAGAGTCATCTGTGGCATATGAGACTCGGTCACGCAAATATGGACACAATATCAAGATTATCCACAAAGAAGCTAGTACGCAGTTTACCGGACATTACATTCAAGAAGGATTCGGTATGCAGTCAATGTAAAAAAAACAAAACTACCAGATCCACATTCAAATCAGTAAACGCAGTATGTACTACTAGACCTCTACAATTGCTTCATATGGACTTATTTGGTCCTAGCAGAGTTGCTAGCCTTTGAGGTAAACTTTATGCTTTTGTAATTGTAGATGATTTCTCTAGATACACGTGGGTATACTTCTTGACACGCAAGAATGATGCATTATCCGAATTTGTCGCCTTTTGCAAGAAAGTACAGAATGAAAAAGGTTACATAATCACTCGTATTAGAAGCGATCATGGTGGCGAATTCGAAAATGCAGAGTTTGAGCATTTTTGTGACACACACGGTTTTATACACGAGTTCTCCTGCCCTAGGACTCCACAACAAAATGTAGTTGTGGAACGTAAGAACAGAACTCTAACCGAAATGGCCAGAGTGATGTTAAACCAGTTTAGTCTACCCAAATATTTCTGGGCTGAAGCTGTCAATACAGCTTGCTTTGTTCTCAATAGAGTTCTAATTCGACCCAAATCGAAGAAGACTCCATTTGAGTTTGATAGAATTCCTTCAGTTTCATACTTTAGAATATTTGGCTGTAAATGTTTTATTCTTAATACAAAAGACAACTTGGGAAAATTTGATGAAAAGGCCGATGAAGGTATATTTTTAGGTTATGCGGCCAAGAGCAAAGGATACAGAGTCTTCAACAAACGAACAATGATCATCGAAGAATCAATCAACGTCACCTTTGATGAAATGAATCAAATGACTATCGATGACAGTGATGAAGATCTGCCTGCATCAAGCTCAACATCAGCTGATCCTCAACCAAGCTCTGCTCTAGCTGAACCTCCTAGAGAAGATCCAGGAACCAGCTACCTTCAGAATCTACCGAAAAAGTTGAAATTTACAGCTGATCATCCAAAAGATTTGGTAATTGGTGATATTACCAAAGGAGTAAGTACTCGTACATCCAGTAGAGATATTGTTTCTAGTGTTGCATTTATTTTACAGCTAGAACCCAAAACTATTAATGAAGCATGTAGTGATAGTTTTTGGATAGATGCTATGCAAGAGGAATTAAACCAATTTGAACGGAATCAAGTTTGGGAACTTATTCCCAAGCCTATTGATCATCCGGTCATTGGCACCCGTTGGGTATTCCAAAATAAACTAAATAAGAATGGTTTAGTGACTCGTAATAAGGCTCGACTCGTAGCTCAAGGATATAATCAGGAAGAAGGTATCGACTACGATGAGACTTATGCCCCAGTTGCGAGATTAGAATCCATTCGCATGTTATGTGCATTTGCATGTTTTTATGATTTCAAACTATTTTAAATGGATGTCAAGAGTGCTTTTTTAAATGGCTTTATAAAAGAAGAAATTTTTGTAGCACAACCTCCAGGTTTCACGGATTTCAAAAACTCTGATCATGTTTTTAAGTTGAAAAAAGCCTTATACGGTTTAAAATAAGCCCCTCGTGCTTGGTATGATCGTCTAAGCTCTTTTCTACTTGACAACGGCTTTTCAAAAGGCAAGGTTGACACTACACTGTTTATTAAGTCTTTTAATGGCAAACTTCTTTTAATTCAAATCTATGTTGATGATATTATATTTGGATCTACTGATGAATCTCTGTGTCAAGAATTTTCTAAGTGTATGCAGAATGAGTTTGAGATGAGCATGATGGGAGAGCTGAAATTCTTTCTCGGATTGCAAATCAAACAAACTGATAATGGGACATTCATAAATCAAGCCAAGTACACAAAAGACTTGCTAAAGAAGTTTGATCTGGACAATGTCAAACCTATTGGCACTCCAATGGCAACTTCAACAAAGCTTGATTCAGATGAACAAGGCAAGCCAGTCGACACACGTAAGTATCGAGGTATGATTGGTAGTTTACTTTATTTAACTGCTAGTCGTCCAGATATAATGTTTAGTGTTTGCCTGTGTGCACGTTTTCAAGCTAACCCAAAGGAATCACATCTGTCCGCAGTTAAGCGTATCTTTCAATACCTTAAGGGCACTTCTTCTGTTGGCTTGTGGTATCCCAAAACTAAGTCCTTTGACCTTATTGGTTATTCGGATGCAGATTTTGCTGGATGCAAAGTTGATAGAAAAAGTACTAGTGGCACATATGTCATTTCTTAGGCAAGGCTTTAGTCTCATGGTTTAGTAAAAAGCAAAATTCTGTAGCCCTATCAACAACAGAGGCTGAGTACATCGCCGCAGGACGTTGTTGTGCTCAGATTTTGTGGATGAAACAAACCCTAGAAGACTATGATTTATTTTACACACATATTCCTATTTTCTGTGATAACACGAGTACTATTAATTTGACTAAGAATCCAGTATGTCACTCTCGTACTAAACATATCGAGATTCGACATCATTTTCTTAGAGATCATCATCAAAATGGAGATATAAACCTTGTGTACGTAGATACTGAAAATCAACTAGCTGACATCTTCACTAAACCTCTAGCGGAAGATCGTTTCAATTATTTACATCGAGAATTAGAAATTTTGGACGTCAATAATATTAATTAATTTTGTTTTATGATTATATATCATTATGCAAAAACTGTGTTAGAGACAAGCCAATAAAGAGTCTGTCTGTCACCACAACTACGGTTGAAGCGAAGCGGTACTTAAGAGTTCTCCGGTGAACCTCCGCCAGCTGGGACAGTACTCCTACAGCTAATCTGAGACAGTCGCTGTGTAACGACATTTAATTCATAAAATAATATTAATTATGTTAATTGAAGGCTAAAATAACTAATCTTTGAATTAAATATTTGAAATGAGACAATGAAAAAGAATGGCAAAAATCAACTATAAAGAACCCTAGGCGAATTCGGCCAGAGCTCTGACCGAATTCGGCCCGAGTTCGGTTGAGGGTGTCAGGTTATATATACAGAACCCGAGAAGCCCTTCTTCTTCATTGCTTCCAAACCACATCATAAACAGCAGCAGCAGCCGCGAAGGAGCCTCGAACCCTAGCTTTTCACCACCCTTCTTCTTCCAATCCAAGTGGTGAAATCAATCCAAAATTTGGATTCGTACGGAGTTCGTCGTTCTCTTCGACATACTTTGATTTCGGGAGGTATAAGTCCATCTTTCTCCACTTTTCAATTAGTGCATTTTTATTTCAATTTGCACAAATGGCACCCAAATTCAATCCTTCAAAGAGGAAGAAGACGACCCCTAGTGAGGAAGGGTCATCTTCGCATCCGCATACGGATTCTCTCTTCTCGCCGGTCCAAACGAGCGACGGTGCGTTCGACGGGTTTTTCTTCCAAACCCTAGACCAAGCCCTACTGTGGTATGAAGACTTCTCCATGAGATCCATATGCACAGGCGCTCCAGTCAAATGGACTGTATTTCCTGATTATCGTCATTTCTTTGAGACATTAGGGTTATATCTTTTTGTTAAAATCTGCTTCCCTATAGCAACTAAGTCATTAGATTATTTTATTGCAATCTCATATTAGACACTTTTGATGTGAGCACTCGTGTTGGAGGTATTGATATCAATTTCGATGATAACCTCTTAGCGGAGATCCTTGGTATCCCTAACGAAGGTGAACCGCTAGTCGACATCACTGAATTTGATTTTTTCGAAGGCACGACACTCGCAAGTTTCAAAGCGGAACTCTGTGCACCTGATAGAGTACGTTCTGGAAAGTTCAAGACTAACAACCTGAACTTGTTTAACTATGAATTACATCGCATCATCTATTCCACTATCCTTCTAAAATCCACTTCAAAGGATGATGTGACTTCTCTTGAGCTGTCCGCCATGTACCATATTCTTAAGGGGATTCCATTTTCTGCCCCTAAGACCATAATTTAAATGATGGGTCGTTGTCGTACAAGAGATAGAAATCTCTCTTACGCGATGATTCTCCCACGTATCTTTCAGCGCTTCGATATCGATCTGTCGACTTGTACTCAGGACCCTGAGCCCAAGTTTCTTCAGTTATCTCGTCGTAGCATGACTGCTACAGCTCCACCTCCTGCTCCTCCTACTGCACCTCCTCCACCACCTCATCAGTATGCCATGACATTTGAGGGCATACATCAGCATTTATCTGCTTTGCATGTCTCGATGATGGACATGGCTCGCGAGCGTGAGTTCCGCGACGTGACCCGTTATCAGGCACTTGCAAATTCCTTAGCTGATCTTCGTTTCGCCCAGACTGGTCATTCAGCCGGTTCCATCCCTAGAGATCCAGCTTTCTCTGGTTACCGCTGTGAGGATGAGGCTGTTTATGCCTACTTCCAGCCCGGTAACGCCTATGATTGGTACCGTCCTGATCGTGCTCCACCTCGTGACTTTGTTGGTGAGTTCTATGCTGGCGCCCCACCTCATCCTTCTGGCGCTGGTACCTCTGGTGCTAGTACTTCAGGACATGTTGGTCGCGCTGATGATGATGATGAGGATGATGATGAGGAGATGTGACTATATGATTTTGAGTGAGATTTTATTGTACACTTGGAAATGCTCCGACATTCCAAGTTTTCATCAGTACTTTTTGATTATTATCAGCATTTTTTTTGGTTTGCTTCAGTACTCATTTATTTTCATGAACATGTTTATTTTGCCTTAGTTTATGGCATTTCAGTTTATTTCATCACTATGTTTCAGTTTCAGTTTATGATAGCACTATCTCTTTATTTTGCTTTATTCTTTATAACTGCCTGTGAAATTACATGCCTGTGATGATATTTTTTTAATACATGCCTGTGATATTTCTCTAAGCTTTATTTCTGTCTTAATTCTTTTATATGTGTTTTCTCACTATTTGTTACTTATGCATTGATTGCGGGGGAGCCTTTTTCTTTTGCAATTATTTTGCTAAGTGACAAAGGGGGAGAAAATTAAAAGATCTAACATTTATTTTGAGATAATACAGGATATGAACAATTCTGCTTTTTGATATTTTTTGAACAAGCCTAATGTTATATCATTCATAGTTTGTCAATTATCAAAATAGGGGAGATTGTTGGCCCATTGATCATATGGTCAACCTGATTTTAATAATTGATCAAACTCTGTCTGGATATACGAAGCTAGTCGGGACATCTCGGATTCTTGGACATGATCAAGAATGGTTATCCACTGAATTCAAGACCAAAGATCTGTTTGCCTACTCGAGTCTGTAAATTCCTTATGCAATGTATTTTTCATTTTGTTTAAGTCTAGGAATATGTTGTACACCGAGTCGTACTGGCAAATAGGCTATCCCTTAAATAAGTTCAAAATATTTTAAAATGACCTCTCAAAAAGGTTTACAAAAAGGTTTTCAAAAAGGTTTTCAAAAATCACCAAAAAGCTTTTTCAAAAACCCTAACTAAACCCTGACAGAACTCGGACCGAGTTCGGCCAGAGTTCGGTTGGTGGCCGTTGTGATTTTGAATCCTTGGAACTTGGTCCTCCTGCAGTTGCGGATTTGACCGAGATTTGCTCAAAGAGTTCTGCCCGAATTCTGTCCGAATTCTGTCAAAAGTCTGTCTTTGGAACACCTATAAATAGAGAAGGATTTCGATCATTTCAACTCACTCATTCACTTTCAATCTTCTCTCTATCTAAAGCTTTCAGTCTTCCAAAGAGTTTTCTAGAGCTTTCAATTTCAGATCCCAAGCCAGTTACAATCCTCTAGTCAATTTGCCAGTGCGGTACGGTTTAGAAGTTTCTGAGAGATTGTAATCAGAAGGCTTGATTGAAGAATACCTCTTTACATTTGAAGTTGGACGAGTTCTTCGTATCAAAGCTCGCGTTGTAGAAGTTGCAAGGACTTCGTAAGAAAACTTGCAGTTTTTCCAATAGTGGATTCAACTAGTAGCAAGAGTTCTACTGACTGGATTAGTCCTCAACAGAGGGATACCAGTATACATCACTGTCTTTGCGTTTGCTCTCTTAACTCTTCCTTTACATTATTTTAGTTGTGATTAATATTCTGTGATTGTGCTGCCAACATTTTTTAATTAGCATTATTCCGCTGCCAACTCTATTCACCCCCCCTCTAGAGTATTACGCTTTACTATTTCGTTCCTATATATATATATATATATATATATATATATATATATATATATATATATATATATAAAATAAATAAATAAATATATATATATATATATATATATATATATATATATATATATATATAAGGTGTGTTGTGTGCGGGTTTCGGGTTCTTTGGGTAACCCGATACAAGAATTCGAGTCCAACCCGACTTTTGATCGGGTTCAAATATTTTAACGCGAACTCGAACTCCAGTGATGGAAAACAACTTGGATTTTCGGATATTTTGGATTTGTTTACTTTGTTTGTTTGGATAGATCAAAATAAAGAAAATTTATCTCTTGAGTTTGTCGGGGTTTGTTAGGGATTGATTTATCTTATGGATAATAACTTAAAGGTTTAATTTATCTTCTTTTGATTGTTTTGTAGCTTATAAAAAGTTTGTAATTTCATAAGTTATGAAATGGAAGAATTGAGAATGAGAAATCTATTTTGAATTTATATGGCGCGATGCCAAAATTTAAGTGGATATCTCTATCAACGTTACTTCTCCACTTTTGACGTTGACGTATTCAACGTCTTCAACGTAGCTTCTCCGCTTTTGACGCTTCCGATCTCCAACAGTAATCCTACTTATTAGTTTTAATTTATATTATAAATTTTGTGATAAATTTAAAATAGTTGTTGTTCAATCTTAAATTAAAGCTTCCGCGCTCAAATCTTCTCAATCCTTAATTTTATATTAATAAATCTTTTTTGGGTTATCATTCCTCGTCACCGAGTATCTTCAACCATAACCCAACCCATTAACGTGTTTATCCGATCGGGCTCGGTTTAGCCCGTCCGAGTTACACCCCTAGTAAATATACTATAGCAGACCCGGTCGAATCAGGACCTAAGGGTGGAAAATCTTAGTCCAGTCCCACATGTAGTTCATGGCACGGTAGGTTTCTGGTCGAGCTTGGATCGGCCGGACCTGAGCCAAATAAAATAAAATTAGCAAGTATAAAAAAAACTATTTTTCACTATAACTTGGAAATTCTATTTTCCACTATATCTAGGTGATTAACTGCATTGTAACAACAAACAACACTTCAAATTGATTGGCCGGTATAAAAAAATATTTATTACTATATCTAGGTGACTAACTAGCTAACCTTCAGCTTCGAGCCAGACTAGACCTCCGGTCAGGCCGGGACGGACCTAAACTTTGGGTCGGATTGGGTCAAACCTTTTGTGGGCCGAGATACGAGATCCATCATGTCCCGATATACTGGACCAGGTTAGACCAGACCTAAGATTAATCGAGCTGATATGATATGGACAAATTTTTTGGGCTGGACTCGTGTCAGTTCGGGCTCGTCCGACCCAATTGACTGGCTTATTGGTAATGAAATGTATGTCTTATGTTCCATATTTTACGCTACTTGTTTTTTTATAATTAATTCTGGGTTATTTTGTATATTTTAGTAGTCTAATTATTGATATAGAAAGATGATGATGATTTAACTTGATTACTTTTGTTTTATATTAAACATAGCTCTGGTTTGAAAATATCAATCTGGTGTCCTTGATAAATTTTTATAAATAAAACACAAAATATTGAAAATTCAAGTGAAACTGTGGAAGAGTTAGATTAACCAAGCTATTTGTGAGACCAAAACTTTAATATCAACAATTATATGACGCCCTACTACTAAATAACCCAATATTATATTATACTGATTTTGGAGAATTTTTTTAGCTAACAGTAACTTAATTACCAAACAAGATTTTGTTAAACACTTCATAAACGATCGTTAAAAAAAACTCAAAAAAGGATAAATATAATGGTAAATTATAAAGGCACATCCAAACTTACTTAGGCTAGCCAATTTTTTATTTTAATTTACAAATGTGCAACTGAAAAGAAGTTACTTATGGGTGCCCAGTAAAAAAAAAATTCATTTGTCTTCTTCTTCTCCCTTTCTCTTCCAAATCTCAAAACCCTAAACCTATTATTCTATAAAATTTAGAATGTTTTCAATACATGTTCACAGGGGCAGCCCTGGCCCAGGGCAGGCCGGGCGACGGCCCAGGGCTCCCTGACGAAAGGGGGCACCAACATGAAACTATCTACAATAGAACTAGTATGTATCATATGCCATTTTTTAACAAAAAAAATGTGGTGTAGTGGATATAGTGCTAGACTTATAATTAAGGAGGTCATTGGTTCAAATATTGACTACAATAAAATTTTATTTTATTTAAACTTTTTTTACATTATGTATGGGGGCCCATTTGGGAAGTTTCGTCTTGGGCCCCAATTAGCTCAGGGTCGGCCCTGGTTCATGCCTAAAATTTATTTTTAATAACTAAATTTGATTTATGATTTATTTTGGATGAATTTTTGAAGTTTCGAAACCATTTTAGCGTTCGAACTTGAAAAATTCACCCACATCCGTGACGTGGACGATGATGTTCACAAGAACACCTATAGTGTAGACAAGAGTGAAGTAAACATGCTTACTGCATGCAAATATTTTAAACATCCTGTTTTTTATGACTGTCAAATTTTTTGACAGTCTTAAAAAAATATGTTGTACAATATATTTTTTTAAGAATTATCAAATTTTTTGACAGTCCTACTAATTAAAAAATTAGTTACATAATTGATAGTTACGCAAGAAGGTAGTAAGTTTTCTTGCATATATTCCACATGTGAATCATGAGGAAAGAACCATGAGAGGAAATCTCTTTCTCTCTCTCTCTCTCTCTCTCTCTCTCTCTATATATATATATATATATATATATATATATATATATATATATATATATATAATGGTGAATTTATTCTTCGCATATAGCGGAAAATGTATTACAATATATATATATATATATATAAAATATATATATATATATATATATATATATATATATATATATATATATATATATATATATATATATATATATATATATACGGGGAGGGATATATATATATATATATGCGAAGAATAAATTCACCATTATATATATATATATATATATATATATATATATATATATATATATATATATGGGGAGGGATATTGCACCAAACTTATTGCATCAATTATTGCACCAACCAATCTCAACCACACATTTATTTCAATCATGTGGTTATAAATCATCTCATAAAGTTGTTGCCATGTCAGCATGATTTATAACCACATGATTGAAATAAATGTGTGGTTGAGATTGGTTGGTGCAATAATTGATGCAATAAGTTTGGTGCAATATCCCTCCCATATATATATATATATATATATATATATATATATATATATATATATATATATATATATATATATATATATATATATATATCTGTGTGTGTGTGTGTGTGTGTGTGTATGTGTGTGTGTGTGTGTGTGTGTGTGTATTGTAATACCTTTTCCGCTATATGCGAGGAATAATGGTGAATTTATTCCTCGCATATAGCGGAAAAGGTATTACAATACATATATATATATATATATATATATATATATATATATATATATATATATATATATATATATATATATATATTGTTGTGATTTGGATAAACCCAAATGTGGATGCCCTTATCCATATCCATAACAACTTATATCTCATTCCCTCTATATATGTTATCAATGAGAAAAGCTACGTACAGTTTTTCTGGCTACCAATTTCCTTCTCATTCTTTCTTATTTTCAGTGAAAATTTTTCACAACACGTTATCAGCACCATGCTCTAACCAAAGAGTTTGAGAACGAGGTTCGAGGACGAAGATCAGAAAATTGGATTGAACAATCCAACCAAACATCACCGATACGGCCAGGATCGGTCGTTCAAACTCCCTCAGTCTTGAGTCTGGGAGTGTCAACTTTCCTGTCAGTGACTGGCCTACTACCTACGCGTCACAAGAGGTGCACAAACTCATTTCTTATTCTTCAGTCATTCCCTTTTTCCTTTTAATTGGGATGTATAATATGCAAACTGAATCTTTCACAAGAGATCCTTTAATCTTATATGCATGCACCACATAATATGATATTTGTAAATGCAAAGGATTAGTATTATATTTGGACTTTGGATAATATTAAGCCCCATCATATCATCATCATCATCAGACTAATGATGAATAATATCCCCTAATAGCAAACCGTCCCTTCCCTTCTTTCTATGATATCTTTTGTGGTCTTGAAGGAATAAAAAAGTTGCTCACGAGTTGCATGAACTCGAGGGTCACAGATTCGTAGGATCTTAAATAGTGTGATGCAGTTCTACATCATAACATGCAAACCTTATGTCAACTATTTGGGTCGTCAACATTGAATTTTGTGATTGATTTGTTTACAATTTATTTTATTTGCACTGTATTTCATACATATTGCTTATAGGCTACACGTGAAATAGATTTCAAAAAATAGGACGATAGTTAAACCCTTAGAGATGCAAATAAAAGTGGAATAAGAAATATCCTTAATGTTTTGTTTCCCTTGTGAGAAATGTTTTTAGTAGTATAAATTAACTTAATTCATATGCTGGAATTTTTATTTATTGGTTCATTTAAATATTTAAGTGAACCTAGATTCCTTATTATGTAGTAATTGATTTACTGAACATAGGTAAAATGATTTGTCATTTATCTGCACTATTGTCACTACCACTTTTCTAGCTTGAGGGTATTTTGGTCATTTTCAAAATTTTAGAATTTAATTTGAATTATTATTATTATTTATAATTAATGTGATTTTTGAGTGATTTTTAGAATAATTGTTTTGGTGTTTTAGAGACTTTGACTTATTGACCTTGTAGACTAACCTAGTGGCTAACCTAGGTCTTGACTAAGTGATTAGGATTTGAGAACCTAGATTGACTTAAGTTCATGAGGATTAACTCATTGGGATTAATTTGGTGAAATTAGGAGCTAGTTTGATATAGAAATGGCTTGTGAAGTCACAAGTTATTTTATGACTAATAGGCTTAATGGCCCATAGTCCACACCCATTGAACCAAGCCCTAACCCTAGAAATTCTGAACAGCCCCTATGGTCAGCCCCTCCCCTATTTATATGCTCTTAAAACTAGGGTTGCCTCTTTAGGAAACTTTGCCATTTGGAAGAGGTGAGTCCCCATCCTTGTAAATCCTTAGAAAATCATTTTCTTCTCCAAATTTCTTCAAATAAATTGCAATAGAACCTAAATCCAACGTTCTTGCTGTTGGTATTGAGTTTTTGCAGGGAGGAAACAATTTGGAGAACTTTTGGTGGTTTGTGGAGCTCTTCCCATTTGGGGATTTTGACCATTGTTCACCTATAGGTATAATTCCTTCCATTGCTTCTAAATTCTGTAAAAATTCATTTCTAGGTTGTTCTAACCCTAATCTAACAGTAGGATAGGCTAACCCTAGAATTTGGACCCATTTCGTGTCCGTATCGGACACGTATCAATGTGTCTAGGTTAGTGTTCGACGAAATGCCTCAAAGGGCATTTCGTTCAATTTTTGTGATTGTGTTTGAATGAAAAAAATCCATTTTAGTCTCGCTTATACATTTCTTGGACACTGAGCACGTTTTCGTGTCAGGTTGGGCCGACACGAGCACGCGGACACGCTGTTTCCTCCCACGCGCGCGGGCAGTTTTTCTTCCCTGCTGCTCGGGTGCAATTTCTCCGTGCACAGAGGGTTTCGACCCTTGATTTTTGACATAGGGCTTGTGTCAATGACTGACACGAGGCTCGTAAAGTTTCACGAGTCCTCGTGTCGTGTCGGACACGTTTTTGTGTGTGCACATGTTGTACACTGTGCGTCCAGTGTGTAGTGTGGGTTTTCTATTTTAATTCGATTTGCTAATGCCTTTAAATGTGTTTTAACTTACTAATTAGATCCTAAATATCATGAGTAATTCCTGTTTACATTGGGTTACTTGTTAGTTTAAGTTTTGTTTAGAAAATTGTTTCGAGCATGGGTTTTGGGGTTATTTCTGATACATACACAGACACTGTTATTTCCAGAGATTCAGCCCATTTTAATTCCCTGTATAAAGTTTGTTCTCCACTTAATTGGATCCCCATATGCTTCTTTTCATTTTAGTTAAGCTTTTACATTCGATTTTGGGCTTTTGGTTGTGATATGGAGATTTTGAATATGGATTCGGATTGGGAATGTGATGTTGGGCTGATTATTGAGTAACTGAAATTGTAGTGTAAACCTGAGTTTTGTTTAACTAATGTTTGGGTGGTTCAACATGAGTAAACTGAGATTGGGTTTTAACTGAATAGCTATGAGATGTTAGTTGACTCTCTTTTTTCTTTTTGTTTAACTGAGATTAGGATATATAAACCTGAGTATGGTTTCTAACTGTATTGTTTAGTTGTAACTGATTCCTTTGTATTTGATTTCTGAGTTTCAGTCCTTGATAACCTGAGTTCTTCTTTCACTTAAACTGTTTGAATTCCTGATTAGGTGAAAACCTGAGAACATTAACCTGAAATTGATTTGGTTATGTTCCAGTTTCTATTTTAAACCTGAGAATAACTGTTCACTGATTTCCTTTTTTTTTTCAATGTTGTTCCCTGTTGAAACCTGGGAGTTCAATTCTGAGGATAGGGTTGAGCCTTGCAAACTGATTTTTCCTTTTGTTCTTTGATTCCTGTTTAGACAAAACCTGGGAATAGATTTTAAACCAGTTAGATTGATTGTAGACTGATTTATGGAGTTGGGTTTTGTTGTGTTTAAATTCTTTATCAACCTGAGTTTTGTGGTGCTTCCAGTTAATGAAAACCTGAGAGGGAATTGTGTTCCCAGTTTTCAAAAACCTGGGAAGTGTTCTGAAGTTTAACAGTTTTAATTCTCTTTTATGTTATGTTTTCATTTGACATTGATTCCCTCCTATTACATTTCATATTAGCTAAGTTATTGCACTCAATTATAGGCCTTTGGTTGTGAGTTTGAGTTTTGGACTTTTTGAGTTCATTTTCGAAATTGTTTAAGACCTGAGAATGTGTACCCTTCAACTGAGTTTGCCAGGATTTCCTGTGCAGTATTGAACTGTTTTGCCTTCCCTTCAGTTTTGTGTGGGGTTCCTGTTTCAGGAATGGCCCTGTTAACTGGAAATTGTACCAGTTTTCCCCTATAAACTGAATTCCTTCCTCTCCTATACACTGTCAACACACACACAATGCACTCTACACTTACACATGTATACACTATTTTATCCTAATTAGTCACACTGATTTCCAGTTCCTGACACACACAACAGTGGCTCTTGTTCTCACTGTTTTTTTGCCACTGTTTGTTTCCCCATCACTCACACACATGCTAACATGCCTATGACACTAACACACCCTTATGATATATTACACACACATGTACTCTTGTCTTTCCCTCTCTCTATACATGTATCCTATATATATATATATATATATATATATATATATATATATATAGTGTTGTACACATATATTAGTCATATATAGGATTGTGTGAATGTATGTATATATATGATATTGTGTAATATAATGTGTTATGATATAGGGGTAATAGGGTATAGAGGCTATAGGTTATATACTCTAATTAGATTATTACCTATATACCAATGTGTGTATTGTAGGCCTCAAAGATGAAAGTCACGCTGAGTTGATCAAGATAATTCCTAAAATACACGCTAAGTTCAGCTCATCATTTGTCAGAGTGTCATTATGACTGACAGCACGACAGTCGAAGAATGTCTCCTCGTATGCCACGTATACACGGGACTCGAGAGATCACATCCGACTATTGCGTGATTTTCGGAATCTTCCTCAACAAGACTCAGCCTTTACCAAGTTGGCGTGCCAAAAAGGCCTTATTGTCATTTAATGCGATTGACAAGGCAATCAAATGTCAGAGATTTTGTGTCAGACAAGACACGTCGAATCAAGACAGCTGGCAGTCCTGACTCAAGTCTGCGTATATTTTGAACTTCTATGTTTCTTCCTCAAGCTTGCGTGAATCCTGAGCTTTCTGCTTCCAGTTAGCGTGTATTCTGAAGCTTTCTGCCCTAAGTCTGCGTGGATTTCGTCTTCAACAAGTCTGCGTGGATTTCATCCTTAACCGAGTCTGCGTGGATTTCGTCTTCAACAAGTCTGCGTGGATTTCATCCTCAACCGAGTCTGCGTGGATTTCGTCTTCAACGAGTCTGCGTGGATTTCGTCCTCAACCAAGTCTGCGTAGATTTCGTCTTCAACAAACCTGCGTGGATCTCATCAAATTGGAGTACGTGGCAGCCATGCCACCGATCTCTTACCTGCGTGTCCTGTAACTTGCACACGACTCATGCACGATTGCCATGTGTCCAACAGTTACAGGCCACGTCCAGTAACTGCTCATAACCGTGCGTATGTTAAATCCTGCGTGATTTTCAACTAGGCACTGGTTGTGAAGACAGTTATCTTTTCAGTTATTTTTGACTCTATAAATAGAGTTCTTTTCTCATTCATTGTACAGAGACATTGCTATCTAAATTGCTGTAAAATTCTTGAGAGCTTTTCTTCTTCGCATAGTCCAAGGGATAAAGCGACCGTCTTCTAGATCGGATTCCTACAGTTGTAATTTTTCCAGAAACATAATAAATAAAGTGAATTTATTTATGGAAAACAAATTGGCGACTCTGCTGGGGAAAACCATCTCCTCTTCTGAGATGGCAACAACTCAATGCGACACTTCGTCAGTCGGCTCGACGAAGAAGGTGATATCGATCCAATTTGATCAACTCATCTACGAAGAAAGGCAGCAGGCTAAGGGTGGCAAGCCCACTTCAGCCTCCTTCTCCACTGCCAAGTCGAAGGGACGATCTGTCTATGTCCCTAAGAGTCTGTTGGCAACTAACAGTGAAGTTTCTGCCACAGTGTCTACTTCTAACACTGGCAGGAAAACAAATCAAAAGTCACGCTGACAGCACTGGCTCCTTAGCCAAATCTGTTCCAGCGTGCAATCTCAAAATCAAAAGTCACGCTGACAGTATTGGCTCCTTAGCCAAATCTGTTCCAGCGTGCAATCTCAAAATCAAAAGTCACACTGACAGTATTGGCTGCTTAGCCAAATCTGTTCCAGTGTGTATTTCTGAATTCAAAAATTACGCTAACAGCACTGGTTCTTTAACCAAACCTGTTTCAGCGTGTATTCCATATATATCATCTAAGAAGAATAGCTCTTTAGCTATCTCTTCTTCCTTGCCAACTTCTAATAAAACTGGGGGTGGTCTTGCTTTAACTCCTCCACAAATGACACACAAAGTCCCTTCGAAAAGAAACGACTCTTTAGTTGTTTCTTCTGCTCCTGTAGTGTTTACTTCAGGAACAGCTTTGACTGACACTTTTGTTAGTCAAGGAAAAGGAGATGGTCTTTTGACTACTCTTCTCTCTGGACATTTTATGTCTCAAAACTTGAATAGGTCTAAGAAGAAACATTCCTTAGTGTCTTCTTCTATGACTTCTTCAAATTGGGCACAGAATTTGTCTATAAAAGAGGGTCTGTTACCAACTCCTAATCAAGGGGGTGGTTTAACTCTTCCTTCTCTGCAAATATCCAGATCAATGGAAGGAAAACTCCAAGTATCAAAAACCAATATTTTACTTCCAACTGATCTAAGAACAAAACTTAATCAAACCCGTTTGGGAAGCACTTCTGGTATCAAAAAACCATACCAAACGGGAACAAAAGCAAGAGATCCAGATGCAGAGTATGCTAGAAATTATGTGGCTCAGATTAATCACTCTCTATATAATCAAGAGCCATCAAGACCCAAGAACCAGAAATATATTCCTAAAAATACACAAAGAATGTTCTCTGATGTACCTCAATCTTCACAAACAGATTTATGAGAACATCTTCAACAGAAGAGAAGGAATAATTCTGTGTCAATGGCTCGTGACCATGCTGAATGTGTCTTCCAGCCAAGAGTCATAATTCAATGCAGATGCCGATCAATGGATCATGACCATCATGAATGTGACTTCCAGCCAAGAGTCATAATGCAATACAGATGTCAAACTAAATGACAATCTGTCTTCAATCGGATTCAGTATGAAACTATGCCTGATGAAGATGAACCTCTGTTTGCTTCTGTCAACATGACCTCTCGGGATACTGGGGGTAGAACTGACAGTCCAGATGGAGTATATAGAGGCACCAGATCAAGAGTCATGGCATCTAATCAAAGGACTTTGATTTCTGAAGATGATTCTGAATTTCTTGGAGAATCTAATTTCCCACCTCTTCCTACTGGGGGTAGTTCTCCTGCAAATGACTTTGATACACAAAGCAGTGATTCAGAACATACAACATCCACTAATTCATCAATAATCCCTCGTACAGTCACAACCTATATGGTGGATGGGAATACTGAGTTGAACAATGAACCTTCTTCTTCAATAACTTCTCAAGAACAAAGAATTGTTTCTTTAGAATAGCAAATGAAGTCTATGGCTAACACTATAAAGTCGATGTATAAACTCATGGCAACCCAGATACAAAATCGACAGACTGTACCTGAAGCCATACCAATTAACACTGGTATAGGCCCAGTACATGTTCCTCCAGCAGTACAATCCAATACTCATGGGCAAGCTCAACCAGTCCCTAGTCACTCGGGAGCTGGGGGTAGTGCTTACAATGCTGTTCCTCCTCCTAACTATTCTCTACAAGCTACGACTCCACAATCTTCCGGAGTTGTTACTGAAGAATTGAGGAATCTCCGAACTCAATTTGAGGCATTCAAACAGAAAGATGGTTTGCAAAGGTTAGGTATCAAGCAACCTTACCCGATAGAATGGAAGCAAGTATCTTATCCTCCTAAATACAAGCCTCCTACTATCTCATTCTATGACGGAACCACTTCTCCGAGTCAGTTTATCAATCACTTTGAAGTGATGACTGACCAGTTACAACCAAGTGACGCCCTCCTTACTCGGGTGTTTGTTGGATGTCTCAAGGGAACGACTTATGAATGGTATAGGAGTCTCCCTGATGGGTGCATTACCTCATTTGCCGGTTTCAAACAAATGTTTCTTGAACGATTCTATGAAGGGCTCAATGACATGACTATGTCTGCTCTCATAAGAATCAAGCAGAAGAACAATGAAACTACTGAGGATTTTATTGAACGGTTTCGAAGAGAAGCTCTGAAGATGCCTCTTGGAACTCCTGATGCTGTTACTATTGACACATGCAAATCAAATCTGTTGCCAATCATCAGCATGTGGACAGGATCTACTCAATTTCAAGATTGGCCTTCCTTCATAGTGAGTGCCAAAGCTGCAGAAATCAGTGCTGAAACCTTTAAAGGTTTAGGAGTGCAGATGACTGCTAAAGAAACAGGTCAAGGTACTAACAATAATGCCAAATCTAATACTAACAAGGGAAAAGAAACCCTTGAAGTTAATCTTCAGAGTAAAGATGCATCGACTGTTCAGACTTCTCCTACCTCTACGACTCAACAACCAAGAACACCTCGCCCCAAAGAAGAATATTCTTTTGATGACGATGATGTCCTTAGTATCTTTGAAGGTCTGCTAAAAGGTAATAAAATACAATTACCTGAGATCAAGAAACCGGATGAAGCTGGTAAGACAGATCATCCTAAATACTGTCCGTACCACAGAATGTTGGGTCACACAATTCGTACATGTTATGTACTAAAAGGAAAGATCCAGGAAATGATCAAATCTGGAGCTATCTCTCTTACTCCGAAAGAGAAGACCGTTACTTCCAACGTCGTCTCTATGCAATTCGGAGATTTCCCTCCTCAACTCCTTGAAAGCGGGATCGTTCCTATCCCAAGACAACTCTTGAAATAGTGAATATTCCTCCTCCACAGTCTGAAGGATTAGTACCAATCACTATAGAAACAGGAGAAATCCTATGGATTCATCCTGATTTAGTGGCAGATTTTGAATCTCCTCCTCTTCAAAAGATTACTTCCCAAAAATCCAAGAAAGCTGGAAAGACTAAGTCATGTCATATGACTTCTCTCGGGTCTACTTCCAACATAGAGTCAAAAGATAAAGCATAAGCACTCGCTGGTGCTACTAGAACAGGGAAACCTTATCTAAAGGATTATTCCAAGAGTCCTGAGGATATTCCTGATGTCTCTCCAGCTGAAAAAATGCTCCTAATATTCCTCTTGAAGAAGAATCATCCACTGCACCTGTTCCTTCAACTACACCGGGGGTACCTACGCCTTCCAAGCCCACAGTTCTTGAGAAAGGCAAGCAACAGGCTCGATTTGATAAACCAATCAAGAAGTCCCCTCCTCTTGGGTTTCAGAAGCCTTATAACTTCGACATTCTAGCTCAACTTGCTAATACTCCAGCTAGAATGTCCCTCTTCGAACTTCTACGTCTTTCTAAAGAGACTCGAGAGACATTAAGTGAGGCGCTTCTTCAGGCAGACTCTTGTCTTGCACAATTAAAGAAACCCGATGAAGAACCTGTTACTTGCTTACATTGCAACAGTGTATTGGAGATTATCCCAAATATCACCTTTACACAAGATGACATGCTACTGGATGATAATCAACATGACCGACCTCTTTACTATACCGGTTATATCGATACGATGAAGATAGATCGTATACTCATTGATCCAGGGTCTGCTATAAGCATAATGCCGAAAAGCCTGTTGGATGAATTAAAAATCCCTCTTCACAAGCTTTCCAAGACAGTTACTACTATCCTGGGATTCAATTAAAGCCGAAGCGAGCCTTTGGGAAAGATTCATCTGAAACTTCAAATAGGTGATTTCAGATCCAAAGTCACTTTCTATGTGATCGAAATCGTGGGATCTTACAATCTTCTTCTGGGAAGACCTTTTCTGCATGAAAATAATGTGGTTCCTTCCACTCTTCATCAGTGTTTTAAATACATTGACAGCAATGGACAAGTACAAAAAGAAGTTGCTGATATAAATCCTTTCCGTAGGGTTGAAGCATATTTCAATGATTTCCGGATGTACAAAGAAGAGTACACAAAGGTGATACAAGCTATGGAACAAGAAGATGTACAAAATGAGACCTTGATAATTCCTATTAAAGGTCGAACTACTCAGCAACAATCTCCTAAATCCTCCGGAGAAGGCTCCTTCATTATTCCAGTGAGCGGACGTATCTCTCCATCACCTCAGTCATCTGTTCATGATACACTGATCATTCCTGTCAGTGGGCGTATTACAGTTCCTGTATCTTCACATACAAAACAGGATACTCTAGTAATCCCAGTTGGAGGGCGGACTACTCTTCCATCTCAAGCTTCAAGGGAGCTCACCTCTTCTGAGCCATTTGTTATCGATCTTAATCGAAACAAAACTTCTTCTCGTTCTTCTTCTCCCCCTTTAGTCATTGGCTTGGCTAAGATTTCTAAGGCTCAGCCTTCTCCCAATGTAAATATTGCTACCTTTGAATTCAATGAAAAGTCTCCATCTTTGCAGTATATTGATGTGTGTAATCATGTTCATAGTTATTTGCATTTGTTAGATGACTTGAGAACAGTAACCATAGGAGTTGTACAGACTTTTCATACGGGAGTATCCCTAGAATCAGTACAAACTTCATACTTTCTGGTTCCTAGCAGAAAGCCAGGAGACATTCCAATAGTCTTCTACAAAGGGCCCCAGAATCCTTCTAATCCTGAAGACGATGATAAAGACGATGATACTGGAAGGTTACAACTACGTCGTTATAGTCAGCAATCTAAAGATATTATCAAAAATATGGGCTATGACTTCCGAACTGGCCTCAGTGATGGAAGAGGAAGAAAAATGCCTGTCCGAATTCCTCCTCTGAAATATGGAAGGACAAGATGCGGATTGGGTTATTTTGCTCCTACTCCCTTTACCAATACCATCCATGAAGATCCCGAATCTGACGAAGATACGAGATCTGATTCTTCTAGTACCACTTCTTGGGATTCTGATACAAGTATCGGTGATCTCCACTTTAACATTCTGTCATCCAATATGGTCTCCATTGACGGTTCTGAGGAAGATGATAAAAATGAAGACGACTTTGAAATATCGCCTGAATCAGAACAATGGGCCCAAAGATTAGATAATCAATGGGAATTCAGATTTGAGCAAAAAGAACCTCCGACTGAAGACAAACTCGTCCAAATAGATGTTGGTGAAGAGGGATCCCCTAAACCAATATTTATTAGTGAAAGTCTTTCAGAAACTGATAAGCAAGACATGATCAAACTTATTCGTGAATACATTGATGTCTTTGCTTGGAGTTATGAAGATATGCCAGGACTTGATCCACAGATCGCAACTCATAAACTCAATATCTTGCCGAATGCTAAACCGGTCAAACAACAACAGCGACGATTTCGTCCGGACATTATGGATGCAATTGAAGCTGAAGTCAATAAACTCATGGCTTCTGGGTTTATCAGAGAGGAACAACATCCCGATTGGGTAGCTAACATAGTTCCTGTTCTCAAAAAGACTGGCAAGATCAGAGTGTGCATAGACTACCGCGATCTCAATACGGCATGTCCTAAAGACGAGTTTCCTCTACCAATCACTGATGTCATGATCGATAATACTTGTAGGTTTGAACGGAGGTCATTCATGGACGGGTATTCTGGGTACAATCAGATTAAAATGTTTCCAGATAATGAGAAACACACTTCTTTCAGAACGCCGATTGGTACATACTGTTATACAGTTATGCTATTCGGTCTCAAAAATGCAGGAGCAACTTATCAACGAGCTATGAGCACTATATTCCGTGAACATTTGCGGAAAACAGTCGAATGCTATGTTGATGACATTGCAGTTAAAAGTCGACAAAAGGAGGATCACATCCAAGATTTGAAGACTATATTTGATCTAATGCGTAAGCATCAATTAAAGATGAACCCTACTAAGTCCTTCTTAGGCGTCTCTAGTGGCAAATTTCTCGGCTTCGTCATTACCTCTAAAGGTATAAACGTGGATCCCGAGAAGATCAAAGCCATTCAAAAGATGCGTCCTCCACGCACCTTAAAAGAGCTACGAGGATTTCAAGGAAGGATCGCTTATATCAGGAGATTCATCTCTAATTTATCAGGACGCTGCAGACCATTCAATAAACTCATGAAGAAAGGTGTTTCCTTCGTCTGGAATGATGAATGTCAGAAATCATTCGATGATATAAAACAATATCTGATGAGCCCTCCAGTATTGGTACCTCCTGTCTCAGGAATTCCATTCCTCCTATATACCCGAGCGATGAGTCATTCATTGGGTGCATTGTTCGCTCAAAAGAATAAAAATGGTCATGAACAAGCCATTTACTATCTCAGTCGGACCATGACCGGAGCTGAACCTCGATATTCACCGGTCGAAAAAGAATGTCTAGCCTTGATGTTTGCTGTCCAAAAGACACGACATTATATCATTGGCCAGACCATTCATGTCATCTCCAGGATCAATCCCATACGAGTCATGATGAAGAAACCAAGTGTTTTAAATTCTCGATTGGCTAACTGGAGAATCTTACTTGTTCAGTATGACATGCATTACATCCCTCAGAAATCAGTCAAAGGACAAGCTTTAGCTGATTTTCTGGCTGCTCATTCAATTCCAGAGAATTCAAAACTCTATGATGAAATTCCAGATAAAGTTTTAGATTCAAATCAAATTGATGAAGAAAATGCTACTTGGCGTCTATTCTTTGACGGAGCTTCAAGAATAGATCCTAAAGGTGACATTGTTGCTGGAGTTGGAATTGTTCTTGTATCACCAGAAGGTCTTGCTATCCAAAGAGCTTATTCTCTTGATCAGCCATGTTCAAATAATGTTGCTGAATACAATGTATTACTCATCGGTCTTCAGCTTGCTAAACATCTGAATATTCAGCATTTGGAGGCGTACGGGGACTCTAAACTTATTGTCAACCAGATAAGGGGCACTTATGAAGTTCGCCATCAAGATCTGGTTCCTTATCATAGATCGGCTATATCTATGGCTTCTTCATTTGAAGAATTCTTCATCGAGCATGTTAGGCGAGCATGTAACACAGAAGCTGATGCTCTTGCTAATCTCGCGGCAGTATTGGCTATTCCGATTAGACGGCAACAAATGATTATTGTTTGCAATCAAGAATTATTCCATCTCGAGAACAATCTGACTCTAGGACTTCCAGTTAATATTGAAGAATCAACATCTCATGATGTCAATACGACAAGAGGATTTGGATTCAGTTGTAAATCATTATCATCTTCATCTGATTCTAGTATAGAATTCACCTTCAATAATTCAGCTGAGAATCAGAATACGGATAAAGATTGGAGACTTCCATTCCTAGATTTTGTATTGTATGATATCCTTCCAGATAATCCAAGTGAGGCAGCATCTATCAGACGACGATCACTCAGATTCTATTACAATCATACTACAAAAACCTTATATCGTTGAGCCTATGATGGTTTACTTCTTCGATGTATTGCTGGTGATGAAGCCCAACAAATTATTCGCGAAGCACATGATGGAATTTGCGGAGCGCATCAGCCTGGACCAAAACTTCAAGACCGTATTCGACGTATGGGTTATTATTGGCCTACTATGGTATCAGATGCCATCGAATACGCAAGAAAGTGTAAAGCTTGTCAGATCCATGCGGATTTTATCCATCAACCTTCAGAATTTCTACATCCAACGGCAGCATCATGGCCCTTTGAAGCTTGGGGCATGGACATTATCGGCCCAATCAATCCGCCGTCATCAAAAGGTCATCGGTTTATTCTTGCAATAACCAATTATTTCTCCAAATGGGCTGAAGCTATTCCTTTATCTAAAGTCAAAAGTTCCAATGTCATCAGTTTTATCAAACACCATGTCATCTATAGATTTGGTGTTCCTCGACGTATTATTCACGATAATGGACCTCAGTTCGTCAGCCAGAAGTTTACTCGATTCTGCGACGATCATCGGATCGACAATGTGGCTTCTACCGCATATAATCCGGCAGCTAACGGATTAGCAGAAGCTTTCAATAAGACCATCATCAAACTCTTAAAGAAGTTTGTTTCTACCAACAAACGAAATTGGAGTGAGAAACTTGGTGAATGTCTGTGGGCTTACCGCACTACAATCCGTAATGCTACTAAATGTACACCTTTCTCTTTGGTGTATGGATGCGAAGCTGTTCTTCCATTAGAGGTTCAAATTCCTTCTTTAAGGATAGCAATCGCTAATGAACTTACCACTGAGAATAATGATCGTCTTCGACTTCAGGAATTAGAAGCTCTGGATGAAAAGCGATTATCTGCTCAACAGAATATCGAGTTCTATCAAGCTAGAATCTCAAGAGCTTTTAACAAGAAAGTCAGAGTTCGAGCATATCAAAAAGGAGAACTTGTTCTAACAGTTAGACGTCCTATGACTATGACTCATATGAGTAAAGGCAAGTTTGATGCAAAGTGGGAAGGTCCTTATGTTGTGAACAAAGTTTTCTCAAATGGAGCTTATCAACTCTCAGATCTGGACGGTCGAATTATTATGATGCCTATTAATGGCAAATTCCTTAAAAAGTATTATGTATAAATGCTTGTAAATCATCAAACAAGTTCAAGTCTATAAATAAAATTCGAATTTTATTTCATCTTGAATGATAATACATGATATTAAGGAAGGTCACTATCATTCTTCTCTACATTTGGACGCGGGCCATTACCGTCCTTCTCAAAAACGCGGTCAGCAAAAGAGCCGAGAACCTCCTTGCTGGAACCCACGAGGAACTTGCAAGCAGCCATCCTCATAGCTTCTTCCTCTTCAGTCCTTCCCGGTTCAAGCAGAAAGTCCAGGATGTCCCGTGGTGGCTGGGGTACAGACGAACCTTCGCTTGCTTCTGTTTCCTTCGGCTGAACTAGATTAGCAGGGCAGTCTTCAGTGTCCTTCTGAGCCTTCAGGACGATCTCAGCCTTCTTGGATGCTTCTCCAGACGACATTTTTATGTTGAAAATTGAAAGTGTTCATTCCTGTCAGATTTCTGCTATATTTATAGGCAGAGATTTCTCAAATGACGAAGCGACACATTCATCCGACGGTTCGCTCGTTCATTAATACCTGACGGTTCATCCGTTCATTTATCACATTCATCCGACGGTTCACCCGTTCATTATCACCTGACGGTTCGTCCCTTCATTATCTTCTATCAAATTATTAAAAAGTGAGGATTCGTTATTTATCACGTTTTCATAACCTCTGGATAAATGCTGAATCTACCTACTCATCTATCATTTTCCATTTTTTGACCTCTGCATAGAAATCAATCTATTTTCTTTTGAGTTCCTACATATTATCACGTCCATATTACCTCTGATAGTATTATGTACTCTAAATCAGAAAAGAAGGTTTCATTATCTATCATGTCCACAATTCATCCAAATAGATACAAATCATTGAGAGCAGAAGAATTATCATTTCCACTCTCATATCATCATAAAAAGTCTATTACATTTTCTTAGACTTTCTTACAAATCATAATGGAAATCTATTACAAATTTTGGATTTTCATTCTATGCACACAACAATAACCTAATGGAGATCTATTTTTTCTTTAGATCTTCTGTGACGGGTTCGTTGTTGGTGGCAGTTCCTGACTGTCTGAGTTCCAGTGGCGACCAGAACAGCAGGAATCAAACTCTGGTCTTCTCTCTCAGAAAAGAGGAGAACCCCAGAGTATGGCAGCTCGAAGGCGTGTTGCTGCCAATACAATTGGTGGATTAGGAGTGACCTTTCAAAGGAGATAGGAATGTATCCAACATTGGGATACAATTCCTAGTTCTGCCGTGAAAGGAACTCTACTACCCGATTTCTCAGGGTGGAGTTGACTCCACCATCCAACTCTCCGTGTATAAAGGCTCTTCCTACCATCTGAGGAAGACCCTTTTATCCCACGAAGAGTTCTGAGTTGTCTAATTTGCGCGTCAAAAGTGCATGAGCTCCCTGATGTTGGTGTCAGAAGAACGCTCCCTACAGCATCCAAATCGCCAATACCAGTTCTAAAAAAAAATTCAGCCGAGCTCCTGCAGAAAGCAGCAAGGAAAAAGAAATTAATCAACAGAAATGTCATTATCATTAGGCATGCACTGACCAAACAAAGACAAGCACATTGCCTAGTCAAAGACAGGTGCACCCTGTTCAGTCAGAAACAAAAGCTCATCTTCAACAGTGAAAAGTGGTACGCATACTATGCTGGACTCACCATCGAGATCAAGATCAGAAAGCATTGCTATCATCAATTTCTTGTTGAGAATGGAATCTTGCAAAAAGGTCATTCTCAGAAGAAGAAGAAGAAGAATGAAGAGATGAGTATGCGTGAAACTCAGCTATCTATTTAAGGGTCAAAGTATAAGCTTATTTTTGGAAAGATCCGAGTAAAAAGTGCTCGTAACCACGGAATGAGTGTCACGTGTGCTTTGGAAGACAGCGCAGCATTGGAAATATTCAAAGAGTGCCGTCTAAGGCTCTTCATTGGTGCACGCTATTCGGAGTAAAGCTAGCATTCAACGTAAATTTGTACCACAGAAATATTTGAGCATTCAATGCAAAGATAAAGAGGCACTAATGACCTTACATAGATAAAAGAGGAAAAGAAGTGCAATATTTTCAAAACAGAAACATGAAAGGACACGCCCTATTTTGCAGAGCGACTGAGCTTGGCGTCCAATTCTTCTACGCTCTTGACCCCCATACGGTGTAACAGCGCATTGAGCGCTTTCCCGCTGCTCTGCGAGGCTGCACCCATTGGAAGAAGATGAGCCGTCCAAACCAAAATGGCTCAGAAAGTTCTTGGCTAATTGTGTAGGGTCATCTTTGAATTCGAAAACTAAAGGCTTCGGCTCCTTACCCCCGAGAGTAGGGTCACCATGAGCGTAGAAACCCAACTTTCGTGCTTCTTCCTCAGCTTTTTCCTTCGGTGTCATGTTGATGCGAGATGAAGATTAAAACTGAACCTTCTCTCCGTTTATATAAAGAAGCTCGCCGGCGGTTCATATTCCACCATAAATTAGATGCAATCAGTCTCGAAAAATGAAGAGTCATCATGACATTTAATAAGTTCATTTGCATGTTTTCAAAGTATTTCAAAATTTTGAAGTCTTTTCAACTTTCGAAAACTTTGAAGGGGGTTTTGTAGGCCTCAAAGATGAAAGTCACGCTGAGTTGATCAAGATAATTCCTAAAATACATGCTAAGTTCAGCTCATCATTTGTCAGAGTGTCATTATGACTGACAGCACGACAGTCGAAGAATGTCTCCTCGTATGCCACGTATACACGGGACTCGAGAGATTACATCCGACTATTGCGTGATTTTCGGAATCTTCCTCAACAAGACTCAGCCTTCACCAAGTTGGCGTGCCAAAAAGGCCTTATTGTTATTTAATGCGATTGACAAGGCAATCAAATGTCAGAGATTTTGTGTCAGACAAGGCACGTCGAATCAAGACAGCTGGCAGTCCTGACTCAAGTCTGCGTATATTTTGAACTTCTATGTTCCTTCCTCAAGCTTGCGTGAATCCTGAGCTTTTTGCTTCCAGTTAGGGTGTATTCTGAAGCTTTCTGCCCTAAGTCTGCGTGGATTTCGTCTTCAACAAGTCTGCGTGGATTTCATCCTTAACCGAGTCTGCGTGGATTTCGTCTTCAACAAGTCTGCGTGGATTTCATCCTCAACCGAGTCTGCGTGGATTTCTTCTTCAACGAGTCTGCGTGGATTTCGTCCTCAACCAAGTCTGCGTGGATTTCGTCTTCAATAAACCTGCGTGGATCTCATCAAATTGGAGTACGTGGCAGCCATGCCACCGATCTCTCACCTGCGTGTCCTGTAACTTGCACACGACTCATGCACGATTGCCATGTGTCCAACAGTTACAGGCCACGTCCAGTAACTTCTTATAACCGTACGTATGTTAAATCCTGCGTGATTTTCAACTAGGCACTGGTTGTGAAGACAATTATCTTTTCAGTTATTTTTGACTCTATAAATAGAGTTCTTTTCTCATTCATTGTACAGAGACATTGCTATCTAAATTGCTGTAAAATTCTTGAGAGCTTTTCTTCTTCGCATAGTCCAAGGGATAAAGCGATCGTCTTCTAGATCGGATTCCTACAGTTGTAATTTTCCCAGAAACACAATAAATAAAGTGAATTTATTTATAGAAAACATGTATTGGTAGGCTTGACATGGTATTGCCTAGATTAGCCTAGAAAGCCTAGAATAGTCTTGCTAGACCTAGATTAGACTAGTTTGACCTAGATTAGACTTGGTTGACCTAGTTTGACTTCTAGGGTTGACCAGAGTTGACCAAGAGTTGACTTTGGTCTAGATTGACCTAGATTCATGTAGAACGCATTGTAGTGCATTACATTTCTATTCAGGACTTGTTGTGACTCGTACTGTTCTAAATAGGAGCCAGACACCACTCCTCGGACAGTACTTTCATCTCGGACTTTCAGATAGCAGGCGAGTACATTCTCTGATCTTTTCATACCTGTCTGGATATATTCATGCTCTAGATTACTCTACATGATGCTGACACGTATCTTCACGGACTAGTACTACATGGATCCCTTCCTGAGATGTTATCCCTCTACGGGTGCATCGGGTATTTCATGTTCATGTACTTTATCATGTGCATCAGGTACTCCTTGTACTCGTACTAGTTCATGTTATTACATGTTCTTATGTGCTTTCATGTGCTTATCATGTGCCTCATGTACTACTCATTACATGAGTTCACGTATCTTAGTTGTATTCATGTGCTTATGACATAACTTGAATGGATCTTTGTATATTGATTGGGGCGGGATGAGTAGAATTGGTTATGTGGACACAATCCCCAGTAGGTATTCATGTGCTCCTTATTTGTATTCATGTGCCCCTAAGCCGTTTACATAACCATATTGTACTCTAAATCACGTAGTCACTTACAGTCTTTACTATCATGTATCTATTTCCAGTTACAAATATCTCCTGTTTTACTTGTACTTCCATTCAGCACTTCCTGTATTCTACTCTATTGCATGATTTATTTTTCTAACCTGCTATGAACTGTTGAGAGATATGTGCTCGTTCTCGTCCTGACTGGACCTGTTGAAATATTACAGAGGACGAGGCTGAGGCGTTCTGCCCTACTTACTACGGTGCCACACTAGATGAGTGCCCGGATTTAGACCAGCAGCAGGACCCATTAGCTGTAGACGACACTCCATTAGTTTAGGATTGTCTTCTATTTTGGGATTATTGTACTAGACTTTGAGATATTCTGAGATGTATTATTTTAGACACTTAGAATTATGGATTGTATCTCTGTGATTCTCTGTTCTGGATATTTTTATCTTTCATTATCAATCTATCTTACCTGTTCTACCCTAGCTGTGGTTGAGTTATATTTCTGTTATGTCACCCCCATTCGGGGAGTATAACTGTTATTACCTTCAATTGTTAGTTGTTGTGACCTAGGACAGCGTTCTACCGCCGACACTGCGGCGTAGGCTGGACGTACCCACGTCTCGTGCCCTTACTCTAGGGTGCGGGTCGTGACAACTGTTGTCAATTTGGAAGGATTCTTATATTTCAATAGAGACGAAGAATGGAAGTAACTTATTCTTCATTTTCTAGGAAGCAAATATACTCCAAAAATCTGGGTCACATCCTATTTTGTGGAATGCATATGGCTCTAATTATAGGCCTCTGGCATGTCGATTGAGATTGGTCCCCACTTTTTAGTATCCTATGTCGTTTAAGCACTTGTATAGTATAATATATTGTTTGAACATTACTACTTCTATGATTAAGGGTGATTTATGTATCTCGAAGATCGAAAATACCATGATTAGGTTAGTAATATTTCTTTTCTAGGCATATTTGCAATGTATCTGAAGTAATTCACTAGTGACCTTTGCTTGCCTTTATTTTGACACCAATTGGTGGACAAATTTTCTTTTCTATGGACATTGAAGAATATTAGACTTTGAAGTTCTTGTATGGCACATTCAATTAATTTAGAATTGATACGAGAGCAAATCTTGTCACATGCAAGTAGAGGCAAAGGATATCAATTTTTGATGAATTATCCTTATCCTTGGATTGAACACTTATGATTCAGATCTAGGTTTCCTACGAAAAGTCCAATTGCTCGCCATTTCTTTTGAAAATTGCTCCGAAAATGTTTCAATATGACTGTGTGAGTTCTCTTAGAATGATCTAATGTACTTGCTATATAAATGCCTATATGCTTTAAGTTTTTGTGTATTGAAAACATAACATAACAAACAGCTAAACATTTTTTATTGATATTTTAGTTAGTTGTGCTATACAAATCTATAAGGCTAGAACTTGCTATTACATGCCTAAAAATGGAGACAATTTGCTATGTATGCTCATTGCCAAATATTGAATTCTTGGTAAAGACAGTTCATGTTGTGATTTATGATAGATGTTACATGACTGTATTTCATGTCCATTCTACTCAAAATTATGCTAAATATGCATAATTGTGAGTATTTATTTCCATGTCTTGGCAATTTTGATTATTTTTGCATAAGAGGAATTATTTGATTGCTTGAGTTTTATGCCACCCAAATGGGTGCATGCATGACAGGTGTTGCACAACATGTCCGAAAAATCCAGTTGTCCGCAAATTATTTTTGCAGGTCGTAGCGGATTGCTGGCCCCCGAAAGGCCATAAATTTAATTTTGGTATTGTAAGCTATCATAGACCTGCAGTTCTATGTTTAGAATAAATTTCAATGAGCTATGAGCATCCCTATTTTTTATTATTGATTTCATTGGACACAAACACAAGCTTCTGAAGGTGAACTATTGTTATCCACTATTTCATTATCACAAGTCCCGAAGGATATTTATGGAATGCCTAAATGAGACTCACGATATACTCATGGGATTTTGATATACTATCAGTTTAGCTTTAATATGCTTCATATTATTCAAGCTTATGATTACTTCACACCAAGATATTGCAAAATGTTGCTTATATGCTCAAATATATCCATAAGAGTTTGGAATGATACATAATATGAACACATCACCAAGCTATAGATGACTAGTTCCATGATGACAATTATAATGCTTTAAGATATGAAATCTAGTACATGGATGTATATATTTCATAGTGGCATTTTAAAGTTGCAAATCTCTTAAATTAGAAATTTTAAAGTTGGTGATATACGGTTGTTCTATCCGTAGGATTATTACGGATGCATTATTATCCTACCAACTATCATAGACCTGAAGCCTATGTTTAGATTACTATTGATTAATAATATCTTTATTTGTAACTATCAGTAATATTGCCATATATATAAAATATAATCCATGAAAAATAGACATCTTATGCATGACTGATAGTACTACGTACCAACATCATCCTTGAGAATAGAATCTTTTCCTCCAACAAGAATACTAGTATGAAAATAGTATCCATGATAGCTGGTCATACACATTTATTGAAGGCTACGACAGAGCACACTTAAATTTACCCAAGGAAACTCACTCATATAAAATGACTTATAATTTCAGAAGAAAATTATTGAGTTTTAAGGACATAAGGACAAACTTGGGTATTATATTGAAACTATGAGTGAGTAAATATAAAGAATACATTTACAAGAACCAGGAGTTCGTCCTAGAGAACCAGAAGTTCGTCCTAGAGAACCAGAAGTTCGTCGAAGTTTGTCCTAGAGACCCAGAAGTTCGTCCTAGAGAGATTATCTAGCTATTCACTATGGATACGCGTTACTCACATTTGGGTTGTCAAGTCACATATATCAAGGATAAGTTTTTTTAAAACCATAAATTCTGAAGATTGTATATGAATAACTAGTAACATAGTCTTTAATTGTATCTTTTTTAGATGGCTTATGTTGGTATTGTTTGAAACTGTAATATTTGCATCTATGTTTTGTAAATTATTATGTTTATCTTCTTAGATTATTAAATCTTCTAGACATGAGATATTTTTATGATAGAATATTTCTGTGATCTGTCACGTTAATAAGACATAATTCCCGCCGTTAGGGGGAGATATGAAGAAGATAAATTATCGTTCTAGAGGAACGTCGTGAATTATCGTTCTAGAAGAATGTCGTGAATTATCGTTCTAGAAGAACGTCGTAAAGCATCGTTCTAGAAGAACGTCATAAAGCATCATTCTAGAAGAACGTATTGTATCATCGTTCTCAAAGAACGTTCTAACGCATCATTCCAGAAGAACGTGTCATGGCATATTTCTAATTTATCTAAAAAAAAGTACTCTACCATATTGAGCCCCCTTTAGAGGATAAACTTTCTGGCGCTATCCTAAGGGGGTACCAGAAAGGAGTTGTGCTCCTTCATAAATGTATGAAGGAGGGACGGGGTAGTGGCACTTAGAAAATCCCAAAAAGGATAGAAGATGGACTATAAAATGATGTAAGTCATCTCTATTCAATGCCGTTCTCTAGCTGTATGTTGCATCGGATCGCTGGCCGAGAACCTCTCATAGCTGGAGTTGTCCATGGTAGCAACACAAGATACGAGAATGATAGGGGATGGAACGCTAAGGCAGACCAAAACCATATTGGATGGTAACGAACGCTAAGCCAGACCAAAACCATAAGGCATGGAACGCTAAGGCAGACCAAAACCATAAGGCATGGAACGCTAAGGCTGACCAAAAACATAAGGTTAGGAAAAAAAGTATTCTAAACATAAGGTTAGGAATGCTAAGGCAGACCAAAAACATAAGGTTAGGAATGCTAAGGCAGACCATATCGGAGGCGATGGAAGGCTAAGGCAGACCAAAAACATAAGGTCAGGAACGCTAAGGCAGACCACTTACCATATCATATCGGGCTATCTTAAAGGAAAAATCCAACCTCAAAAGTACAAGAAATTTGCCGTCAAACTCAAATGCCGTACAAAAAACAAAACTTGTTATGCACCGAATCAATTTTCATTTTCAACTTAAACCAATGCCCTACACGCGCGTAGCACAGCTCTGGGTAGGAAGGCTCAGAGGGAGAACAGGCCCTCGTCCCAACGTGCTTTCGAGGCCCGGTAAGAACGAAGGGAAAGGGGGGGCTGTTCACGCACGCGCGTGCGATATAGTACACATGCGTGAGCATGTGCATGTCATGATGTATACATGGATTATGGTCCATGATCAAAACCTTATAAGTTGGTCATAAATCGATCTATAATCTATTTAGACCCCTGTTCAGGTATCAATACTCATATTATTAAAAAAGTGAGCTTGTAGCTCATTTTTTAATAGAAGGTTCTGGTCTTCACGGGGATTACCCCGTGATTCCCTTGTGATTCCGCTCGTCAGACTCGCTCCTTTTGCTGTCTTACCAGGAGCGGAAGGTTTCCCCCCTGACCCCCCTTCCCTGTCCTGTTGTAGCCGCTCGCTCGTAGCTCGCTACACCTTCCTATTATACTTAAACTGCACTGACCGGGGGGTTCAGATTAAGAAGGTTTTAGCTTGTCTATCTTTCCTAGCCCTTTGGGCTTTAGTAAAGTAGACGAAGCCATTTATTGGCACATATATGTGCTCATGGTTTCCCTCCCGGACCCCCCTTCCCTCACTCACTACGCTAAAAACTTAATTGATCGATTAATTCAGTGTTCAGTGATTAGCTATTCGGCTTTCAGCTCTTCACTCATCGCCTCCGTTGTAAACTCCGGCTCCCTCGGGCTTGCTATCGCTACCCCTCGGCTTCGGAGACTACTCTCGCTTCGCTCGGATGTTCCTCGTCCCCGACTCACGGTAGCTGCAAGTACTTTCCGTACCTGCCTCCCATGAGTCTCGCTCTACTTATTTTCTTTCTTTCTTTGTTAAACTATCCTTACTATGAAAAGTCGTATGTTGATCTACCGAAATTCCACCTCTTGCCGAATGACCGAGTAAATCCCTCGTCGGACACTCTACCATAACTTCGGAGTGGGGTGGGTCCATATGGGCGGTGATCAGTGAGTTGTATGCGTATAACTTGCTAGCGGTCAACATAGGAACACTGCTATGCCTAAAATCCGACCGACGTCCTACACTGCATAAGTCAGGGAGACGGTTCAGAGACCGGTAAACAATTTGAGTGATCCATGAGTTTCATTGAAGATCCGTGCTTAACACAAGCTTCAACGTCCTCATGTTAACTCAAAAAAAGCAAGCCCGGGTCTCTGAGCCTCCCTACTTGGGTAGGAAGGCTCAGAGGGAAGGAGAAGGCCCCTGACGGGTGATGTTCTCAATCGGCGAAGCCTCGGTGATGTTCTCAGTCGGCGAAGCCTCGGTCCCCTATATTCACGCGCTTGCGCGTGTACTATTCGCGGGCGCGTATGCGCTTACGCGCTCGCGTGGTATAAGAACATGCGCGCCTTGCGCGCTAGCCGTGCGTGCGTGCCCGCACGCGATATAGTACACATGCGTGAGCATGTGCATGTCATGATGTATACATGGATTATGATCCATGATAAAAACAGTCTGAGATGGTCATAAATAGATCTATAATCTATTTAGACCCCTGTTTAGGTATATTGACTCATCAGGTTAAAAAACGGAGCTTACAGCTCATTTTTTAATGGAAGGTGATGGTCCTCACGGGGGATACCCCCGTGATGTCCCTTTGGATCCGCTCCTAAAGTCGCTCCTTCAGTTAGCTAATGTAGCTAATCACTGAACACTGAATTAATCGATCAATTAAGTTTTTAGCGTAGTGAGTGAGGGAAGGGGGGTCCGGGGGGGAAACCATGAGCATATATATGTGCCAATAAATGGCTTCGTCTACTTTACTAAAGCCCAAAGGGCTAGGAAAGATAGACAAGCTAAAACCTTCTTAATCTGAACCCCCCGGTCAGTGCAGTTTAAGTATAATAGGAAGGTGTAGCGAGCTACGAGCGAGCGGCTACAACAGGACAGGGAAGGGGGGTCAGGGGGGAAACCTTCCCCTCCTGGTAAGACAGCAAAAGGAGCGAGTCTGACGAGCGGAATCACAAGGGAATCACGGGGTAATCCCGTTGACTAAATTAGGAGAAATTATTTCTTGTATTTAATTACATAAATTATTAGATGTTTACTCGATTATGTTGCATAAAATAGTTATATCAACTATGTATTTATAGGAATCAAATATAGGCCAAATAAGGTTCTAAAGATTCAGCTCTCCAAAAGAAGATACCGAATAATATACACATCCTAATGCTCTTGAAGAAGCAGCTCCCGAAAAAATATCTCCTGTAGAGAAAAAGTTCATGACGGTCCGGAAGATGTCATGAACCAAAGATCCAATTTCTCAAAATATATCGCTCCGGTAGAGGATATACCTCAGATTCCAGAAGAGACTGAGAAAGAGGTATCGGTACCCATAAAATCTATGTTTTATACATAGTTAAGAGAAATTTGGAATCAAGAAAAATTGTCATAGATGACATTATCGAATGAGAATAAAAAGGATGATAAAATTAAAGGATAACACTAAAACCACGACTAATCTAATGAATAGATGCGATATCTCTCACAAGATGTGGAGTGTTCGATCCTACATTACAAAACCCAAAGAGAATAAACCCGGTAGATTTTGAATGAGTATCTCTAACATATATAAGAGCTCAAGGATTCATGAAATGATCATGAATAGAATATGAATAAATATATTATTCGATCCTGATAACCTAGACGATAAGATATATTATCGAAGGTCATGGATTTAAAATTCTCAGGTAAATCCTTGAAGGATTTGATATTATCATGTTGTCCCCGAAGGATCTACATATAGATTAAACCATCCAGAAGAATGTGATAGGCTCATTGAGTTTATGAAGAAATTCCTGAACAGATTCATCAAAATGGTCACCTCCTCAAGAGAAGATCTCCTGAAGAGATTAAAAGTGCCTCCTGAAGAGAAAATCTTCCGGAGAGATAGAAAATATAACAGTATCTCCAGAAAAGATTTGAAATATCTCCATAAGAGACAAAGAATCTCCGTAGAGATTGGAATCTCCCCCTGTAAGATAAATCTCCTGCAGAGATTTAATATGAATGATATACCTATAATGGTCAGATCAATATAGGATCTTTTACAACCAAAAGAACATGTTCTGGGTCCTGAAGTACCATGTTTAAAGAATATAAAATTCTTTATTGTCATTTACTCAGCACAATATTTTAGAATAATATTAGGCACATAAATTATTCTTGATGAATATTCTGATCTAATGAGATATGCAGATGAATAATATTTATCTGATACTCCATTAAGCGAATACCACAAACAAGGTATGTTTTTATAAATAACGTTGCAGATAGAGAGAATAAATCAAATCACTGCGACAATTTCACTAAAGCGAACAGGGCTATGTTTTCAACAGTTCGTGTCACGACCCGTTACCCAAATTGTTGGGCCGGGCCGAGCCATGTCCAGCCTACGCTTAAGATAAAGCGCAGTAAGCTGTTCTAGAAATAACAAGATAAGAATAAATGTGCTAACAGTTCTATAAGTGAAGAAGAATCATAAATGCTCCAAACACAAAAGTCGTCGTATATAGTAAAATATCCAGGTACAAGTGAACTGAAATGTAAAACTGGATACATGTCCAGTTACAAAATGATATAGTCTAATACATGTCTACACTTAAGTATCCCAAGCAGCTAAGCAAACTAGACGAGTCTCCCCGCAGGAACATCCTCGTATGGCAAAATCGGGTCCTCGGCAGTGACTCCATAATACGAATCACAGAGCAACTCCTCCTCAGTAAGTATACCTACAACGTTATCCTGTCAGGACGGGAGCAAGTACTAAATCTAGCAAACTAGCATATGAAACATGGAAATGAACATGAGAGGAATAACTGGAAAGCATGGCATCACTCAATCTATCATGGCAAGGATACATATGTCATAGAGACAGATGTATATGTAATGTTTAAAACTGTAGCAGGTACGTGATCGGTCAATAGGTGTACAATGTACTGAGGCACATGTAAATAAAATGTACTTCCGTACAAGTGTAAAGGCGATATATGTACACACGTACAAATACAGCTTGGAGAGTAAGGCCTACGGCGCAGTATCATATAAAATGAAACTTTGCTCGGTACTGAAGAGGGGGGGTATGATCACGTATGCTACTATCAGTTTTCCCATAACCCATATTCTAATCATGTGAGAGATACATCAAGACTGTTCTAAGCATGGTAGTAACTGAAAGTACAACATGTAGAGATCTAACTTGCTACCCCAAGGATCAGCATTTAACATGGTGGGGTTTGCAGTTCATTCATGTGACAATATGTAAAGTTCGTAGAAAGTACTTGCCTCTAGCAAAGTAAAACAAGCTGCGATAAATGTGCTATGGATGCCTGGTAACTCGTCACTGTAGAAGTAAATGCAATAACTTAGCTTTTACACTAAGCTAAAATACTAGGACACTAATTGGTGCGACATGACTTGTGACTGGGCACCTAGCCAAAATGATGACTTGGCATAGGAGACCAATGTGGGGTGACACATTATGTTAACTAACTTTCTAGGGTCTTTATACTAGTGAGGGATGGGGTTCAACACGACTAAAACTCCAAATAACACAAAAAGCTACAAGTCGTAATTAATCAATAAATAAATCAAAAGATCATTATGTTCTAACAATTTTAGAGATAGACAAAAAGCCTAGTTTTGCATAAAACAAAGTACCAAAACGATCCTTGCTAACTATAGAAATTTATTATAATTTTTCTGGAATTTATTAACCAGTACAAATATTTTATAAAAATCAATTTTCCTAAGTATACAGAAAATGAGTTTTGGTTTCATATGCCAAACTAGGGGCAAAACAGTAAATTAAATACTACAAAAATTATACTAAAATAGCCAACTTAACATAGTATCTAAAAACTATTTTTCCATAATTTTAGCAGTACTTTAAGTATTTTTAGAAAATCAAAAACAGTAGTGCACACAATAATTAATTATCTGCGTATTTTGTCCATGTACATAATTTGAACCAAAGTTCAAATACAGGACCCAAGGCCATGAATCAAGTCCAATATGACTTGTACAGGTCTTGAATGTGTGAAAACACATTTGAGCCCAAATACCCATGCTAGGCTTGGACACCAAATTGTTGCAGTAATTTAAATACAATAAAAATACAATTTGAAAATAGTCAAAATAATATTATTATTTTAATAAGGTAAAGTTTTACATAGTAACTATAAAAGTATGAATATTATTTTATAAAGATAATTTGTACTAAGCTAAGTGAAATACAGAAATAATATATATATATATATATATTATATATATATATACACAATGAAATATATATACATAAATATATATGTATACATAATACATATATATATTTATACATAGATTAATAAAGTACAAGAGAATAAAGTATATATACATATATACATAAGAAAAACAGTAAGTATATATACAAAAATACATTATACATAATTATATATATATATACAAATATATGTATATACATATATATATAAATATACATAAATAACAAAAGAAAAAGAAAAAGGAAAAAGAAAAGAAAAAGAAAAGGAAAACGCAGCAGTGGCCGGGCTCGAACCCGAGCCAACACAGCGCGCACGGGGGGGGGGGGGGGGGGGGGGGGGGTTAGGCTAGGTCGGGCTGGCCAGGGGGTCAGCCCGCTGCTCGTGTTAGAGTTTAGGTTTTGTTTATTTTATTTAGGTTTGAATTAAATAACATGAAAAAAAATAATAAAACTCGACCCTGTGTCCGGACAGTTTGGGACACAGAGTCAGCGTGTCCGTGCTATGCACGACACGCACGAGCGTCCATCTACGTGTCCGAGTATGGGACGAGGGTCCCCGTGTCCTGGCGAACCACATACGTGGGTTCGAGACACGTACGACACGGTTTGAGTCATGCTACTCACGTGTCCGATTTGGGGAGGGGTTTCGAACGAGCTGGACGACGGTGGAGGCGTCGGCGTCGCGGCGCTTCGGTGGCGCTGGGCGCGTCTCGTCAAGGCGAACGTAGTGGTGGTGGTGGTTTGCTGTGAGGGTGGGTGTAGGCGTCGGGACAGGGCTTCGCCGGAGTTTGGGTTCCGACTAGGAAGTTGGGGAAGAAGGGGAGTTTGCGGTGGTCGGGATGGGGTGATAATGGTGTGGGCTGGTCGAGGAAGGAGAGCCCTTCCTTTTATAGGCTTCCAATGGCGGTGATCCGGCCAAATTAGGGTTAGGGTTCCGATTAGGACGGCCGGAAAATTAGGGTGAGGCGGTCGGGTCAACGAGAGTGGGTGAGGAGAGAGAGTGTCTGGTCGGGGGGGGGGGGGGTTTGGTAGTTTAGCAGTTAGGTCCCCTAGGTTTAGGAATTTACATAATAGGTTTTCCTAGGGCTAAATACAAAATAGGATTTGCATTCCTTAATAAATAACAATTCATTTATTACAAATTAATATAAAAACAATTCTAATAATTGCAAAACCATATTAAAACAATTCTAATATTTGCAAAATGATATTTTAATATACAAAACTTATTTAAAAATTCTAGAAAAATTCCTAAAAATCTAAATAATTATTCTAAGGCTATAAATGACATTAAAAATTAATTAGCACTAATAAAACTAAAATTTGAAAAACAGGGGCTTACAAGTCTTCCCTCCTTGAAAAATTTCGTCCTCGAAATTCACAAGGATTGAAGACCCAACAATATTCTAACATAGCAAGCAATGCAACAAATGACTAAGGCTACGATCAAAACTAACCTCCTGAAACCTGTTCCGGCTCCGGCTCAAGGACTAGGCTATAAGTCTTCCCCTGGGGTCCCTTGGCTACTGGGCAGTCCCGAATCTGATGGATGGCAGACCCACAAGCTAAATACTGCCCTAACCTCTTCCTGCAGACGACGAATTCATGCCCTGGTCTTCCGCAGAAAGAACATATAGCTCCCTTCTGCTGTTGCTGCTGATATCGGGGTCCCGGGGCTCTAACTGGCGGGGTCTGATGATGTGGTGTAGGGGGATGGTAAGTCTGCTGGGGTGGCGTCGGTGCTCTCTGCTGGAAAGCCTGATGCTTGGACGGTCCCTCATGGTGTACAGAAGCCGGCCTCTTGCTAGACAGAAGACGCTCCTCAATACTCCGGGCCAACTCTAGGCTCTGGTAGTAGTCAGTCGTACCGTTCGCCACTATAAGAATGCCAATGTCTGGAACTAGACCAAGGCAAAACCTACGGGTCATCTCCTCTGGATCAGCAACCAGACTAGGAGCAAAGCGGCTTAGGCGACTAAACTCTCCCGCATAGTCATCAACAGAACGGTTCCCCTGCTGGATGTTCTGGAATCGTAGCCCCATGGCTACTCTAGCAGTGGTCGAGAAGAATTTTTTCTTGAACTGGGTCTTGAACTGGTCCCAGGTGGCTCTACCTCTCGCGAACAACGGCTCATTCCTGAACCAGACTCCGACTAAGTCTATCAGCAGAAATCCCGCTGCCTCGACCTGAAGGTCATCCGGCATCCTAACTCCCAGAAGCTTCCTCTCTACAGAATCTAGCCAGTCATCAGCTACTACTATGCCCTCAGTCCCTGAGAACTCCTTGGGATTCAGACCCAAGAAGTCCTTGACCGTCCCCGCTTTCTGCCGTGGCTCTACATATGGTGGGACCACGGGACGTCCCTCAGAACGCTCCATGCTCTGGCGGAGTAGGGTAGTCTGCTCCTGATGGGTTGTTAGGAACCCCTGAATCAGTGTGAGCAGCTGGTTCCCGTCGAGTGTGACGAAAGCCTGGGTGGGTATAGTGATAGGGGGTGGTGGAGGTATTGGGTCCTGCTGGGACCGGGATGTGGAAGGTGGTATCTGGGTCTGTGGATCTGTGGAGTAGAAAAATGTGGTAGGTGGAGATGCATCAGTCAACTGGTCGGCTGACTGGATACGGAGGGCCCCATTCTCGGGGGTAACATGCTGGGACGAACGAGTAAGCACCATCTAAATTACACATAAAAGACTTATAAGGACTTGTTTAAAGTAAGCAATCATATGCAAGAAAATCTAATTATAATAGCAAACATGTGATATGTTTCCTATGTTGCAATCCTAGCATTCCTCTAGGTGTTCTAAGCGTCTTTCCTAATGTTGTCTAATTACCTTAAGTTCCTAATTGTAGGCCTGCTTGGTACAATAACGTAACCAAATAGTTTAGTCAGGACCTGCATGGGCCGCCAAAAAAATATGTCACGACCCGTTACCCAAATTGTTGGGCCGGGCCGAGCCATGTCCAGCCTACGCTTAAGATAAAGCGCAGTAAGCTGTTCTAGAAATAACAAGATAAGACTAAATGTGCTAACAGTTCTATAAGTGAAGAAGAATCATAAATGCTCCAAACACAAAAGTCGTCGTATATAGTAAAATATCCAGGTATAAGTGAACTGAAATGTAAAACTGGATACATGTCCAGTTATAAAATGATATAGTCTAATACATGTCTACACTTAAGTATCCCAAGCAGCTAAGCAAACTAGACGAGTCTCCCCGCAGGAACATCCTCGTATGGCAAAACCGGGTCCTCGGCAGTGACTCCATAATACGAATCACAGAGCAACTCCTCCTCAGTAAGTATACCTACAACGTTATCCTGTCAGGACAGGAGCAAGTACTAAATCTAGCAAACTAGCATATGAAACATGGAAATGAACATGAGAGGAATAACTGGAAAGCATGGCATCACTCAATCTATCATGGCAAGGATACATATGTCATAGAGACAGATGTATATGTAATGTTTAAAACTGTAGCAGGTACGTGATCGGTCAATAGGTGTACAATGTACTGAGGCACATGTAAATAAAATGTACTTCCGTACAAGTGTAAAGGTGATATATGTACACACGTACAAATACAGCTTGGAGAGTAAGGCCTCCGGCGCAGTATCATATAAAATGAAACTTTGCTCGGTACTGAAGAGGGGGGGTATGATCACGTATGCTACTATCAGTTTCCCCATAACCCATATTCTAATCATGTGAGAGATACATCAAGACTGTTCTAAGCATGGTAGTAACTGAAAGTACAACATGTAGAGATCTAACTTACTATCCCAAGGATCAGCATTTAACATGGTGGTGTTTACAGTTCATTCATGTGACAATATGTAAAGTTCGTAGAAAGTACTTGCCTCTAGTAAAGTAAAACAAGCTGCGATAAATGTGCTATGGTGCCTGGTAACTCGTCACTGTAGAAGTAAATGCAATAACTTAGCTTTTACACTAAGCTAAAATACTAGGACACTAATTGGTGCGACATGACTTGTGACTGGGCACCTAGCCAAAATGATGACTTGGCATAGGAGACCAATGTGGGGTGACACATTATGTTAACTAACTTTTTAGGGTCTTTATACTAGTGAGGGATGGGGTTCAACACGACTAAAACTCCAAATAACACAAAAAGCTACAAGTCGTAATTAATCAATAAATAAATCAAAAGATCATTATGTTCTAACAATTTTAGAGATAGACAAAAAGCCTAGTTTTGCATAAAACAAAGTACCAAAACGATCCTTGCTAACTATAGAAATTTATTATAATTTTTCTGGAATTTATTAACCAGTACAAATATTTTATAAAAATCAGTTTTCCTAAGTATACAGAAAATGAGTTTTGGTTTCATATGCCAAACTAGGGGCAAAACAGTAAATTAAATACTATAAAAATTATACTAAAATAGCCAACTTAACATAGTATCTAAAAACTATTTTTCCATAATTTTAGCAGTACTTTAAGTATTTTTAGAAAATCAAAAACAGTAGTGCACACAATAATTAATTATCTGCGTATTTTGTCCATGTACATAATTTGAACCAAAGTTCAAATACAGGACCCAAGGCCATGAATCAAGTCCAATATGACTTGTACAGGTCTTGAATGTGTGAAAACACATTTGAGCCCAAATATCTATGCTAGGCTTGGACACCAAATTGTTGCAGTAATTTAAATACAATAAAAATACAATTTGAAAATAGTCAAAATAATATTATTATTTTAATAAGGTAAAGTTTTACATAGTAACTATAAAAGTATGAATATTATTTTATAAAAATAATTTGTACTAAGCTAAGTGAAATACAGAAATAATATATATATATATATATATATATATATATATATATATATATATATATATATATATATATATATATATATATATATACACAATGAAATATATATACATAAATATATATGTATACATAATACATATATATATATTTATACATAGATTAATAAAGTACAAGAGAATAAAGTATATACATATATACATAAGAAAAACAGTAAGTATATATACAAAAATACATTATACATAATTATATATATATATATACAAATATATGTATATACATATATATATAAATATACATAAATAACAAAAGAAAAAGAAAAAGGAAAAGGAAAAAGAAAAGAAAAAGAAAAGGAAAACGCAGCAGTGGCCGGGCTCGAACCCGAGCCAACACAGCGCGCGCGGGGGGGGGGGGGGTTAGGCTAGGTCGGGCTGGCCAGGGGGTCAGCCCGCTGCTCGTGTTAGAGTTTAGGTTTTGTTTATTTTATTTAGGTTTGAATTAAATAACATGAAAAAAAATAATAAAACTCGACCCTGTGTCCGGACAGTTTGGGACACAGAGTCAGCGTGTCCGTGCTATGCACGACACGCACGAGCGTCCATCTACGTGTCCGAGTATGGGACGAGGGTCTCCGTGTCCTGGCGAACCACATACGTGGGTTCGAGACACGTACGACACGGTTTGAGTCATGCTACTCACGTGTCCGATTTGGGGAGGGGTTTCGAACGAGCTGGACGGCGGTGGAGGCGTCGGCGTCGCGACGCTTCGGTGGCGCTGGGCGCGTCTCGTCAAGGCGAACGTAGTGGTGGTGGTGGTTTGCTGTGAGGGTGGGTGTAGGCGTCGGGACAGGGCTTCGCCGGAGTTTGGGTTCCGACTAGGAAGTTGGGGAAGAAGGGGAGTTTGCGGTGGTCGGGATGGGGTGATAATGGTGTGGGCTGGTCGAGGAAGGAGAGCCCTTCCTTTTATAGGCTTCCAATGGCGGTGATCCGGCCAAATTAGGGTTAGGGTTCCGATTAGGACGGCCGGAAAATTAGGGTGAGGCGGTCGGGTCAACGAGAGTGGGTGAGGAGAGAGAGTGTCTGGTCGGGGGGGGGGGGGGGTTTGGTAGTTTAGCAGTTAGGTCCCCTAGGTTTAGGAATTTACATAATAGGTTTTCCTAGGGCTAAATGCAAAATAGGATTTGCATTCCTTAATAAATAACAATTCATTTATTACAAATCAATATAAAAACAATTCTAATAATTGCAAAATGATATTTTAATATACAAAACTTATTTAAAAATTCTAGAAAAATTCCTAAAAATCTAAATAATTATTCTAAGGCTATAAATGACATTAAAAATTAATTAGCACTAATAAAACTAAAATTTGAAAAACAGGGGCTTACAGTTCGACATATCAGGGGGAGTTGCGAGCTTTTAGGAATCACAAATAAAGCCTGCAAGCTCTTCATAAGAATATGAGTACAAATGTATAGACAAATACAGTGTTGGAGTAAGATGTAACATTTAAATTGTATTGGGGGTTGATTTTTTTATTTTGAATTGATGTAAGAACAATAATGTAATATTTTTAAGGGAGAGCATCCTGTAGATGCAAGCACCCTGATGATGCTAATGGAGACATCTTGAAGCATGTCTTTGCGCATTGTACTCTTTTCCTTCGTTGAGATTTTTTTCCACTGGGTTTTTCCTTCGAAATGTTTTTAACGAGGCAGTGTAAGTCGCACCCACTTAGATTCATGAAGACTCATATTCCTGAAGAATATTATTGTACTCTTTTCTTTTCTACGAATTTTTCCCAACGGATTTTTACTAGAAACTTTTTTAATGAGGCGATAATTAAAGTGGGCATCCAAGGAGGAGTGTTGTGATTTGGATAAACCCAAATGTGGATGCTCTTATGCATATCCACAACAACTTCTATCTCATTCCCTCTATATATGTTATCCATGAGAAAAGCTACGTACAGTTTTTCTGGCTACCAATTCCTTCTCCTTCTTTCATATTTTCACAGCATATATATATATATATATATATATATATATATATATATATATATATAAATTTCCAACAAATTTTGAAGCCTCATTATATATATATATATATATATATATATATATATAAATATATATATATATATATATATATATATATATATATATAAATTTCCAACAAATTTTGAAGCCTCATTATATATATATATATATATATATATATATATATATATATATATATATATATATATATATATATATATATATATATATATATTTGTTGGAAATTTATATATATATATATATATATATATATATATATATATATATATATATATATATATATATATATATATATATAATTTGAAGTATTGAGGACTGTAAAAAAATATCTATAGTCTTGACAACATACGTGACTGTAGAAATTTTCTACTGAGTCTTTCCATCTGCGCCTATGTCGGGATTTTTTACTTCGAAATTCTAAAATGGATTCCAAACTTCAAAATTCATCTTTCCCAAATCTCTTCCGGCCTATTTCTCCAACCCCATTCTAATGATGTCCATGACGGCAAAATTCGTTTGTTGACCATTTTGATTTTTTGTTTTTTTTCTTGTTGTCAGTGCTGAAAAATGATGTATGAAAGTTTTGGCAGCGTATAGAGTTCATCGGCAGGAGGAGGAGGAGCAATGGAAGAAGTTTAGGTTTGAGAGGGTTTGGAGAGAGAGAGAGAGAGAGAGTGGCAGCCCCTAGTAACAAAAGAGTTGCCTGAGTAATATTTTAAAACTTGTCTGGGCTATAAGTTTGGATGTATCTTTATAATTTACCATAACGATGAATTATAAAATAACATGGCTAAATTACAACTTGATACCCTCTAGGTACTAACTTGATACTATGAAAAAAAAGGACAAAATTGCCCTTCTATTCTCCCCCCAACCCTCCCTCTCTCTCCGGCTGTAAGTGGCAGCGGACGGCGGGCGCGGGACGCTCGGGGGTGCGGCTTGGATTGAAGGTTAAGAGGGTTAAGTGAGGGAAAAATAAAACCATGCTTGGTTTGAGGGTGGGTTTAGGAGGGAGGGTTATAGAGGGTTAAGTGAGGGTTTATTTTACCATCTTTTGTCCATTTTTTTAACCCCCCAATTCGGGGGGTTAACGAGGGGGATTGAGAGATTTTGTTTAAAAAGTCATAAATACCCCTTATTTGTTCTATAAAATATTATGATTTTTTTCTCAATTTTTTTTGTTTTCAACATGTTGCTCCGTACCTTTCTAATTTGTGAAGATATTTTGACAAGTTCTAATCAAAATTTCAATCAAATTTAATATTATGACATATGTAATAAGGCTATTTTTGTAAATATCATATCTATTCTACTATATAATAGAAAAACTTGGATGGTAAAAATTTTGAATTCCGAAAATACCCTTGCATGTCTATCTATTCTACTATATATCTATCTATTATACAAAACACAAAGGTTTTTGAATTCTAGGGCTGACTGTGTCAAGATAAAAAGTGGTTGAGATTTAATTTTGGTGAATCAACGGTTGTGGATGAATTGAGAGTGAGATTTTATGGAAAATCCAAATAGTGGGATTTGCACAAATATGATTAGACAGGTCATGTTTGGGAATTAAAAATTGTTATAATTAGGAAGACTAAAATAACAAGTCATTCCTTCATTCCACATGCATGCACCGCATGTATTGGAATTGCATCCAAATGATGCATTCATTTAATTGGCAACATTCATTTATCTGCCTTTCTTGGGTTCGAGTGTTGACCCTTTCTCTTCCCAAGTGTAAATATTATTAACAAGGATGTCTTTTTCCTATTTATTCTCCCACAGTATGAGTTCTTCCTATTTACAAGCAAGGATTGATAGTAATTTTTTTTTTTTAGGTTGTTGTTCTGATACTCAATGCTCTCCGGCTGGATGGACGCCGCCGCAGAAGCGGAGGCCTCTGCCGCCGCGTGGACGGAGGCTCCCAGCCCCGGCTAAGGCCTCGACGACTCCGTCGCCTGGTTCCACCACCACGTGGCGGCGGTGGACCCCACCCACTTCTCCTCCCCCTCCTCCGTGGTCCCCGCTGCCACGTCATCTGCCTCCTTCCTCTCCTCCCTCCTCTCCTCCGCCGCCGGCACGCCATCCACCTCCTCCCCCACCGCCGCCAACCCCTTCGATTCCGCCGGCTTTCCCCTCTCCTTCGGGTCGGATCTCCTCAACCCGCAACCCGAAGCCACGGCCAGCTTCGGGTTCAACTTCAGCAGCTTGCCGAACCCGCTAAGCAGCTTCGAGTCCCTGATGGACCAGAACCCGTGCCCGAAGCTCCTCCGCCCGCTGGAGCCCTCCCCCGCCGTCGGGGCCCCACCGACGCTTTTCCAGAAGCGCGCGCTGCGACAGAGCTCCTCCTCGTGCGGCGGGACGAGGGCCAGGAGCAGCGAGGAGATGGACGAGGAGAACAGCCTAGGCTTCGACGGGTCAGGCCTCAATTACGACTCCGAGGACCCGGGACCCGTAAAAGATGAAGAGGCGCAGAATGGCAGCAACGGTAATAACAGCAGCAAAGGGAAGAAGAGGAGCGGGGGGATGCCGGCGAAGAACCTGATGGCGGAGAGGCGGAGGAGGAAGAAGCTCAACGACAGGCTGTACATGCTCCGATCAGTTGTTCCCAAGATCAGCAAGGTGAAAACACTTGAAAGGGTCTAGATGAAAATTTATCATTAAAAGTTCTCATTTTTTAGTAGTAGATGAAGTTAGCTTGCTGAAAGTTTAGTTTTTGGGTGTATTTTATGAGTTTTGGAGAAAATCTATCACTAAAGTTTTTTTTAATAGTTGTCAAAGTAGGAAGGCAAAAATTTCAATTTTTGTTGGTCTAGATGAAAATTTATAATTGAAGTTCTCATTTTTATTACCATCCAAAATTTGCAAACATAAATTTTGTATTTTGGTTTCGGAAAATTTTCCTTTTCGCTATATCTATTAAGCTTTTTCAATTAAAAGTTCTCATTTTTAATAGTACCCAAAATTTGCATGATGAGAAATTTAAGTATCTTGGTTTCTTAAAGTTTTCTTTTCTGCTACAGTGACAGTTGCTGCAGTTCATTTTTCAGGTCTGGATGAATTTTGTTCACTGTACTTCAATCATTTTTTTAATTGAAATGAAGCTTTTACATGTTGAGTTCAGTGCTTCCAAAATTAGCAAGGTAATAAACTTGGTGAATTTTGTTTCCTGGCTATGATGGAAGAAGATTGTTATTTATAGTAGTTATGTAAAATTCAGTGTCTGTGTTTAATTTTGGATTTATTTTTTTATTAAGCACCCACTATATATTGATATCAGTAGTGAATAGTGATGCCCAATTTTTTGTTGTTGTTTGTTCAGATGATACTATCGGCGATCGAAGCGCTGGACGAGAAGGAGGGGTCGAGCAAGTCGTCAATCAGCAGCTACATCGAGTCGAAGTACGCCGAGAGCCTGCCGGAGGCCCACCCGACGCTGTTGGCGGAGTAGGTCGACACGGGGAAGATCACCTGTCCGTTGTGCCGGTTGCAGCTGCAGTCGGCCGAGGAGATGGAGGAGGGGATTAGATGTATGACTAACCACCAGATGGAGGAGGAGGAGATGGAGGAGGAGGAGGATCAGATGGACGCGAATATGATATAGAATTAGAAGCTCTGTATTATCGTATCTGATACGTGTCCGACATGAAATTTAATATATTTTTGATTGTCTGTGCTTTCTAAGATGATAATGATATAGATATGTTGTTGACGGAGTTGAATTTTGCCTATTAGTTTGGTCTGCTTCAGCTGTTAGTTGTTTCTTAGAATACAAAGGAAGAAGTATGAAAATTTCTACCTTTCTTTCGATCCTTACCTCCAACTTTAAGTTAGATCCTTCTTGAGCCTTATTGTAACCTGATCCTGGAGGGTCATCCGTGATCGACATGATCTTATGGGGTCGTATTGAACCTGGAGGTTGTCCCAAGTAGAATATGAGTTATCCAAGTCCAAAGTCTTATCTAACTTATTTTTGTGCCGATCACATTTTGCTATTATGATTGCATCAGCCCTTCCGTCGATTCCTTTTAAAAAAATATTAGTCCCTTCTTAAAATTTTATTTCAATTAAAATTTGTTTATTCGTGACGAAATTTTGCCGAACAATGCAACAAGGGTCACGTTATTCAGTGATATAAAGAATTAGATTAAAAATATTGAGATTAAAAATTTCACATTCTTAAATATATTATCAAATTTGATTAATTAAATCAGTTCCTATCACATTTTATTAGCCAAATCTTTTAATAATTTATAAGGAACATATTTAAAATTTTACATGCTTAAAAATTTACGTACTAATTTGAATATGTTAAAAATATACAAGTATTATACATTTCTAATAGATATAAAAAAATTTGCTTATAATACAAGTTTTATTCAGTTGATTGCTAACAAGGGTTCTGTGTATGTTATGACTTTAGCTTCCAGTTTCTTTATCTGCAGAAAACAAAACAATTAATTAGTCAATATCAAGAAGACTTCATTGGCCAAACAAAAGTTAATACATATAATATGACTTGGAAGTAACGTCTGAACCAAGTTAATTTTGGGAACCAACCAAACTAGGCCGAAAGAAATTCTCTTTCTTACCAACCATCTCAACGAAGTTGCCTAATGCAATATATATCTCTTATAAAAAACACAAAGGTTTTTGAATCGCTGACTGTGCCAAGATAAAGAGTGATTGGGATTTAATCTTGGTGAATCAACGGTTGTGGATGAGCATTATTGAGAGTGGAATTTTATGGGGAATCCAAAGAGTGGGGTTTGCACTCATAATGGTTGTGGATGAGCATTATTGAGAGTGAGATTTTATGGGGAATGAGCATTATTGAGATTGGGATTTTATGGGGAATCCAAAGAGTGGGGTTTGCACTCATAATGGTTGTGGACGAGCATTATTGAGAGTGGGGTTTTATGGGAAATCCAAAGAAAATTCACATCCAGCAGTGGTTGGGATTTAATATTTTGATGGTGGCCTCATAATTATTATTGTTCGTTTAAAATTGGGGGTCCAAGATTTTGAGGGGGAATACCTTAAATGAACCGTGCCCGATGGGCACGGGTTATGACTAGTTCTACTATATAATAGAAAAACTTGGATGGTGAAAATTTTGAATTCCGAAAATACCCTTGCATGTCTATACTAATTAAAAATTGTTCATTAATTTTAATAAAGACAACTTAATAATTACGAAGACTACCCTTTGGTCTACCTAAAGAGTCTTCCTAAGTTAATTAAAAGAATGTTAAAATACGTGCAAGGCACATGCACATATGCTAGTTTTTATTAATCCTCCACTCACTCAAAACCTCTAATCTAAGTAAGGGTTATTAAATACCCTCACTTAACTTTCTCTCCAATCCAAAAAAGGTTCTATGTATTGACTATACTCTCCCTCACTCTACTCCCCCATTTAACCCCACTTAACTCTGCTTATTTTTTTTCTCTCAATCCAAGCAGATCGTGAAAGTTGAGGTTATTTAGTTGAAAAACAGTGATAGTCGAGGGTAGGTTGTAATTTAGCAAAAAAAAAAAAAAAAAAAAAACATTGCCAAACCTAGCTGGAAAGTTAAAAAAAAAAAAAAAATGCTCTTCCGCCTCAACCAACCAAAATAAATAAATAGAAAAAGAAGAAGACGAAGGAGAAGCAAAGAATAGGAAGAGAGAGAGAGAGAATGAGGAGAGCGGATTTAATCAACGGGCGGATCCCCGACGAGCTCCTCGCCGAGGTCTTCCTACGCCTCGAGGGATCCAAATCCGACCTCGACGCCGCCGCGCTCGCCTGCCGCCGGTGGGCCCGGACCGACCGCCTCTGCCGCCGCCACCTCAGGCTCGGCGCCACCGGGATCTCCGACTCCATCGCCGCCGCCGTCGTACGGACCTTCACCGCCCTCCGGTTCCTCTCCGTCGACGAGCGCCCCCCGCCCGACAACCATCGCGGCCGCCCTCCCTACCGGAGGCTAATCACTCCCGTAAAAAAATCTCCTCCTCCTCCTCGTGTCGGACACGACACGGATGCTCTTAAGCATCTGGTTTCTGTCGTACTTGTCTCCGTGTAGTAATATTATAGATTGAGCAGCAGCTGCACGTCGAATTCTGAGATTTTGTTCACATGCTTCCTACATCTGCTCTTCCTCTTCCAAATTTTCTTTTACTAGTGTAGGCACCAGGAAGCTACAGACACACTCATAAATCTGTCACCGACATAGACACAGACACGGACACAGCACTGTTTGTTTTTTCCTCCTAATGTTCTTGCTTCCTTCTTAGATTTGAGAAATCTCGAGATCCCTAAACTTATTGTTAGAACCGGGTTACAAAGATCGTAAAATAGTAGGTTACAAACTGACTATTGGAATAAAAAAACCTAGCAACAACTAGTTGGAAAAGAATGCTATAAAAACTTCAAACACCTTTTGCAAATGTAGTTGAAGACATAACAGGAACTCGAGGGAGAAGAAAGCTTGCTAGGGTGATAAAGATTACCGTTGCTCAAAGCAATATCCGATCCTTTCCGTCGATCTGCTCCCAGAGACCAACCAGTTTGAAACAGAACTTCTGGAACACTCCTTGTCACCCTTGTTGTGGATCTTGAACTGGACGAACTGTCGGCATTTCGTAGATCTGCTGCGACTCCTGCTAACTCTCCTCTCATAACAATATTATATCTACGTCCATCTCCCAAAAGAGAAGGACTTTGAGATTATACAAGGGAGCTAAGCCCCCTAACATCCCACTATCAATATTGGGCAGTAAATTCGAAGAATAATTCCCTATTAAGTAGACGGTTACAGCAGTAACCCCCACTAAGTAGGCACTTACGCCCACGAAGCACACGAACAACCGTTCTGCAGGAAGTAGGCCCGCAGGAAGTAACATGCTCGCAAGAAGTAGGAGTCCGCACGAAGCAGCAGCTCCGTAGGAGCCCGCTGCTCCCACGCTCTTGCGCTCCCGTTGAGCCCGTGCGATCTCGCACGACCGAGAGGAGAACGACACAACGAAGCGCAAAAGCGCCATTTTTGTGCCCGATGCGTAGCACATGAATATTCATTCCGCGGGAAGTAGGTCCGCAGGAAGCAGGAGTCCGCATGAAGCAGCAGCTCTGCTGGATTTTGTTGCTCCTACGCTCCCGTGCTCCCTTGCTACCTTGCACAAAACAGCGTAACGAAGCGCAAAAGCGCCATCTCGCTCTTGATACGAAGTACAAAGTGCGCCATCAAAGTGCCACTTTGCGTCCTTCACCCGAGTTCGAGTCCGTGCTAAATCTTAGGAGCTTGCTTTATGCCGTACAAAGATTTTATCAACTTGCAAACTTTGTTTTCAAGACCTTTGACGACAAACCCTTCTGGTTGTTGCATGACAGTCAAATCTTCATTCAGGAATATTATTTTGATATCATCCGATGAATAACCAGCTTATGAATAGCACCCAGAGCAATCAACATCCCGATAATTGTTATTAGCACAACTTGAGCATATGTGTCAAAGTAGTCGATCTCCTGTTTCTGAGAAAACCCTTTAGCTACTAGACTTGTCTTGAATTTATCAATAGTTCCGCCGGCTTTCATCTTCTTCTTGAAGATATATTTGCATCCGATGGTTTTGCTCCTTCAGACAGATTGACCAACACCCAAGTATTATTGGAAGTTATGGAGTCAATCTCGTTATTGATTGCCTCCTTCCAGAAAACGTCTCTGGTCTTCATCGTCTCATAATGGGTAAGTCGATCTGCTTTCACATGATAGACGACGAAGTCCTCTCCGAAGTCCTTCGGCCTCCTCACTCGTTTTGATGACGACACAACGAGTTCTAGTTCAAACCTTGCCTCTTCAACGACATTCTCCTTTTGGACCACATTTTTTTCGGAAATACTAGCCTCCTCGATGCTTATATTGTTCTCCGGCATATCCGCGAGAACAATATTCTTGTGCATGGCAATCTTGTTCTCAAAGAACTTTGCGTCGCGAGATTCAATGATATGATTTGATTCAATATCAAGTAATCTCTGAGTTTCACTCTTTTCAGCATAACCCAGGAATATAGTCTTCGTCGTCCTTGTTTTCGACTTCTGAATCTTGATGTCAGAAAGTTTCACATACGTCAGACATCCCCACACTTGAATGATATTCAGGTTAGATCTGATCTTGAACCAGAGTTCATGAGTAATGTCAGATGTTGCGAAGGGCACTATATTAAGAATAAACATAGTCGTAGCGCAGCTTCTCGCCAGAAGCAGTTCGAAAGACCTATAGTTAACAATATAAAGTTTATCATCACTATCAATCTCATGTTCTTTTTTGTTACTCTATTGGAATGGGGGAATACATAACGGACGTTTCATTGATAATTTCATGTTTTTTTCAGAACGAAGCGAATTCAAAGGAACGATACTCTTTGCCTCGATCGCTTCTGAATCTCTTGAGATGTTCTGTTTGACTCTCAGCTTCAGTCTTGAAGTCCTTGAAATCCTTGAATTTCTCTAACGTTTGATCTTTCGATCTCAGAAGATAGACGGACGTGTATTTTGAGAAGTTGTCGATGAAAGTAATAAAGTACTTTATCCCGACCTTTGTGGAGAATTGTTTGAAGTCACAGATATCTGAGTGCACCAACTTTAAAAGATCTGTACTTCGGTCCACCCGTATGAATGAATTCTTTACAATCTTAGTTTGGGCACATGCTTCACATTTCTCCAGTTTCTTACCCTCACACTTGGAAATAAGGCATAAATTAGACATCTTGTTAATTTTTTTACGATAAACATGTTCTAGTCTATTATGCCGCAACTCGAGAGTAACCAGAAATAAACACTTGATTAACACTTTCAGAAAAGGTTACAAGTTGTAATTTAAACATTCATTCGCTATAAAAAGCATTTCCGAAGTATGCTTTTTTGTAGGGTATCACCATCTGACTAGCATTGATGTCTATCTTCAAGCCGCGTTGCACAACTGACTCCTTGAGATCAAATTCTTGGCAATGAGCGGTACATGCTTTATATATGACTTTTTCGAAGTCAGTTTCATCACCAATGTTCCAATTTCCAGAATTTCAGCTTGAGACTTGTTTGCCATCGTGACCTTCTCAAAGTAGGTTCGTAAGTGGCGAAGAACTTATTCTTCGAACATACGTAGCAATATGCACCCGTCCACCTACTAGTCAGTGTTCATGCCAGACGACTCAACCTGCACAATTATAGCAACCAAATTAAGCTCACTTGCTCTTTAGGTTTGGGCTTGGATCTGCATTTCTTCTTGAAATGGCCCTTCTTGCCACAATTGAAGCAATTCTCGTCATTTTTTGACTTTGGCTTGAAAGAAGCTGACTTCATCTTCAGATGGTTGAAGTCAATTTTGTTATTGTAGGAAGCCTTCTGCTTTCCATTGGAATCTCCAGTCTGTACCATGTTTGTCTAAGCAAACTGTTTGGAGAGTGTCCATCTTCAATTGGTCCCTGGCTTCATCTTCAGTATGAATCCAGTGCAGAAGATCTTCTAGCTGGATCTCCATCTTTTTGCTGTACATGTCAGTTGTGAATTTGTTCCAACCAGATGGAAGCTTGGAGATAATGCCCCCATCATTAACTTGTCTTTTGCTTTATATCTTCCTCCTCAAGCTTTTACTGAAATTTCAGTAGTTTTTTTGACTTGAGATAACATTTTATTCTCATATTCAAACTGCATCTTAAAGAATTTGTTGACGAGATATATCTTTGACGTTTTCTCATCATCTTTATACTGTTTCTCAAGAGACTTCTAGACGTCTCATGTCAACTCCTTGTTGTATGATTCTGCCATAGAATCATCCATGGAGTTGAGAATAAATAACTTGCACAAGTTATTATCTTTGCTCCATTTCTGTTGCAAGATAATGGTGTCTGCCAGCTTTTGTGCATCGTTCTTATTTGGAAGAGTGGGTTCTGGATCTGTCATCACAGTCCACGTTGACAGGTTGAAAATCCAGATATCTTTCTCTTCCAGATTTGTAGTGTTCTTCGTCGAAATTCTCAAGTTTGTGAAACTTGTGTCGAGAAGATTTGTACGATTTTTCATCTTTGTTGCTCGAATCTTGCTTTGAGATTGTTAGAACCGAGTTACAAAGATCGTGCAAAGTACGTAAAAACTGTAGGTTACAATTGACTAAAGTGACTTTTGGAATAAAAAACCTAGCAACAACTAGTTGTTGGAAAAGAACGCTATAAAAACTTCAAAAACTTCTTGTAAACACAGTTGCTACAAAAGACGGAATAAAAACTCGATAGAGAAGAAAGCTCGTTCGGGTGATGAAGTTCACCGTTGCTCAAAGCAAGATTCTACTCTTTCCGTCGATCAGCTTCCAGGAACCAGTAAGTTCGAAACTGAATTTCTGGAATACTCCTTGTCACCCTTGTTGTGGATCTCGAACTGGAGAAACTGTCGGCACTTCGTGGATCTGCTGCGACTCCTGCCAACTCTCCTCTCGTAGCACTATAATCTCTAAGTCTCTTTCCCAAAAGAAAAGGACTTGAGATTATATACGGAGCTAAGCCCCCTAACAGTCCACTACCCATAATGGACAATAAGTCCGGAGAGTAACTCCCTATTAAGTGAGTGGTTACAGCAATAATCCCCACTAAGTGGACAGTTACGCTTATGAAGCACACAAACAGCCGTTCCATGGGAAGTAGGCCCGCAAGAAGTTATGCAGGAAATAGTATGCTCACAAGAAGCATGAGTCCGCAGGAAGCAGCAACTCTACAGGAGTCCGTTGTTCCTGCTTCTCCTGCGCTCCCACTGCTCTTGCTACTTCAGCGCCTGCAGAACCGAGCGCATAACGAGACAACGAAGCGTAAAAGCGTCATCTCGCGTCCGATGCGTACGTGCGATGTGCGCCATCAAAGCGCCACTTTGCGCCCTTCGTTCGAGTTCAAGTTGCTAAGCCCCTTCGGAGCTTAGCTCTTAAGGAAATCCCAAAGAATGAGTGACAAAAAACATATATGTTTCTTGGAGGTCTTGATTCTTGCCCTCTAGGAAAAACCCCATCACCTCAGCCACATGGGCTACCACTCCCCATGTGCGCAAGCCAATAAAAGAAGAATCTTATAAGTTATATTGAAATACACACTTGGGGTTGCCACATGGATGTGGGATTATTTTCTAGAGTTCAAGATCAAAAATCCCAACATTTATGGATCTCAACAAGGAGATATTGGAAATCACGGAAGGGTGTAATTTTGTGAGTTATACTTATATTAGACAGAAAGGAAGATTATTTATAATTTGGAACTTCTGCTGCTCATTGGAATAGATGTTTTCTTCCCCTTGTTGTTTTCTGACTAATAGTAGTAAATGTTGTCGATGCAGAGAAAGAGGCGAGCCAGTTCTTCTTCGGAACCTTACCATGTGCCTGAAAGGAACGAGCCCGAAGAAAGTGAATCAGAGACGTTCTGTCTTACCGATACCGGTTTGTGTTCTCTTGCCGTTGGGTGTAAGGGACTGGAGAAGCTAAGTTTAGTTTGGTGTTCGAGTTTAACATCTACGGGATTGAAGAGTGTAGCTGAGAACTGCAGATTTCTGAAAACCTTGGACTTGCAGGTGAATGAAGATAATAATGTTCTATTTTCACGGTCATAAATTATAGTTTCAGTGTTGTTTAGAACTGAATCCAAAGTTAAATAAGTTCTGAAATCAAATTCCGGAGAAAATTTTGTGTCCAAACTTTTACAGAGTCTCTCATGCATCAATTATCTGCTTTATGTGTTACCTTTCTACCTCACAGGAACAACACTAGGTGGCATGACCTGATAATGAAATATTTCAGAATTTATGCTTGGTCTAGTAAATGTTTATTTTTATATATAAACATACACGTGTGCATGTGATTGTAAAACATGATTTTCAGCAGAAACTTTGCTTTCAAGTTTTAACTCATTATATGGATCTTACTGCTACAGTAATAAAAATAAAACCCAAGAACACAGAAAAATGTGATGCTCAAAGTTCCCATGACAAAGGGGATCTGTTTCTCATGTAAAAAAATTATCAATGCCCATGTTCCTGGATCTATGAATAATTCAAGGGACCAACAATGTATGTTGCAGATGTGCATCTATATCTTAAAGTATGAGACAGGCCCTTCTCTGCGATTCTTCACTCCAATAGGTACTTAAGGTTTACCTACTATTGGACCTGGTAGTGTTTTACTGTGTAATTTGAAAGTTATAAAAGTTGCCCACCCATTTCCGGCGAGGTTTCTGCTCAGCCTGTAGGGGAGAGGGGCTGGGGTCAGGGAGGAAGCACATATTTGGCTTCCCATCATGCTGTCTCATGTGCGGAGGAACATGTCTAGTTCCGCTGACAAAATTATCGCTACTAACAGTGTTTACAAAATTATTGCTCAGGATCCTGTGCATTGCCTTTAGAAAAGCACTATTATACATAGAAAAAGATTTTTATGAGACAGTATACTTAGAAAATGTGATGTGCTGTCTGCCATCATGAAGACTTCACTCTTTGCGAGTTAGAAACCTTGGTGATGAAATGACACTATCTACATCCTTAAATACTTGGTGGATTAAAGATTTTGGGGTGCAAGTATAGCTATATTCTGTTACTACGAGGCACTCCCAACATATCTACTAACAATAGCTTTTGACAGCTCATAGTTTGACGGATTTTAGTGAAGTATCGAGCAGTGTTATAAATTTCGGTAGGCGGATTCGGTGCGGCAAAGGGACGCCTAGCGCCTAGGCCGCCTAGGCGGCCGCACAGATATATATATATATATATATATTTTTTTTTTGAAGTTTTGGGTTTTGACTTTTGAAAAATTTTGATATTTTTTTCCAAATTTTTTAAAATTTGAAAATTTATTTATTTATTATTAAATTTAATGATTTTTTTATTGTTTTTTTAGAATCTGATTTTTTTTTTTTTGAATTTTCAAAACTGAAATTTCAAATTTCTGAAATTTCAAAATTCAAAATTTTTAATTTCCCGCTTTGGCCGAACAGGCCGAATAGGGGCCGACTTGGCCGAACAGGCCCGCCTAGGGCCGAACAGGTGCCTAGGAGGCCGATTTGGGGGTTTTCGGTGCGGCAGGCGGCCGCCTAGCGCCTAGGCGGCCGCCTAGCGCCTAGGCGGCCGCCTAGGCCGATTTTTAGAACACTGGTATCGAGAATGTTAGTTTTTGATAGCACAAATGATGGCTTTCGTACCAAAATTTAGCTTTTGACAACGTATATGGAATGATTCCAGTGAAGTGATTCTGAGTGATTGTGAAAGAATAAAAATTGCTGTTCAAGTTTGATGAAGAAGTTGCATTAGGGTTAAAGGGCGGCTCCCACCAGTGCAGGTTGTTGGAAGAACCAAGAGGGCCACAGCTTGAACCCACATCCTCCAAAACACAAGCACATGACTTGGCATTGTGCCAAGCGACACCTCCATTGAGGATCATGATCCAACTTAGAGATTCCCCGCCAAATTGCAGCTGTCCTCGAAAAGAAATAAGATTTTATGGGATGTTTGCTTTTATATATACGAATGGGAAGTGGCTGCCATTGATAAAGTTGCCTTGCGGTTAAGATTCTTCTGCAAAGTATGGGTTGTCTCTAGTTATGTTATATGGTCTGAAATGTATAAGGAGATTGACTATCTTGAGTATCTTCAATGCTTTATTTGTATGTATTCTTTTGAGCATTAGTGTGTCTGTCTTGTCCACAACCTCCTGATCTACTTGAAATTTTTGTTCCCATTTATTTTCTAAGTTTTTCCTGGTGTTTTTTTTAATAATTCGAAGAAGTATACCTGACTAGTAGGTACTTGATAGTAACAATGTAATATCTAATATGTGCAGGGCTCCTATATTGGAGATCACGGACTTACTGCTGTAGGACGGTGCTGTAGGCAACTTGAAGATTTAAGTTTGCGATTTTGTGAAGGGTTGACTAACAATGGTGTCATTGGATTTGCTGAACTCTGTGGAAAGTCGCTAAAGTCACTTGGAATTGCAGCTTGTACATGGATAACTGATAACTCATTGATAGCTGTGGGTACACACTGCACATGCCTTGAGACCTTGTCTTTGGACTCAGAGTTCTTTAAGAATGACGGCTTAGTTTCAGTTGCTAAAGGTTGCCGGTCATTGAAAACTCTCAAATTACAGTGCATAAGTGTCACTGATGAGGCTCTCGAAGCTGTGGGTTCCTTCTGTACATCATTGGAATTATTAGCTCTCTATAGTTTCCAGAGATTTACTGACAAGTACTATTCTTTACCTTTTACTCCATCCCTCTGTTCCCTCTATTTCTTCTTAACATATGTAATACTGAAACTTCCAAGAAATTGCATTTAGTGAACTTTCATCTTTAGATTTGTTCGTACAAATCTACCCATAAAACTGCATATGGAACTTACAATTACAAGTAGGTAGCTAGCTGAGTGAATTACTTATGAAGTTTGGGATATGGGAAATTAACCTTCCATCTTACTTACTGATAGGAATGTAAACATGTTGATTCAACTTTCCATGTGTTACTTTGTGTAGATGTATGTGTATATACATTGGTAAATTTATGTATGTAGCTGGATAAAATTTATGTTTGTATATAGTTTTCTGTCTATTGAATGAGTAATAAATAAAACCACCCAAAGGTGCCTGCATTTCTTCTGTTTATATAGTTGCATGTTCTAGAGTATGTGGAGATAGACGGAAATAGGTTGGACGAGGTTTGAATTTTTAGATTTGACTGAATGTTTCTCAAAATATTTAGCCGTCCAATGTGATATGAGTAGGCGAACGCAATCACTAATGTGCGCAGATGCTGCATTTAAATATAACTATATGTTTGTACATGTACAGATAAACATATCTTTATAGGGCCCACACATTTCACTTTAAGTAATCCTTTATTAGTTCAGCAGTTCTTCATCTAAACCCACCTAAAGGTAGGGCTTGGTCGTATCAATCTGCTCATCGAGTCTGTACCATTTGTGGAGTGGAAAGATACTATATAGGCTAATTTGCAACTAAATATCCTGAACTATCTCCGAGTTGCAACTTGATACCCTAAAGTATCAAAATTGACTTGCTATGTTAAACATTAAAATTGGCATTTAAATACCCTGAACTTCCAAGTTTTTGCAACTTACTACCTATGATGTTAAAAGTATACATAAAATTACCATTCTATCATTGTCTTCTTCCTCATGCACCCCCCTAGCCATAAAAACCTTAATACTAAAGCAACCAACCTTCTCCCCTCTCCTTTTGGAGGTCCTGCCACCCCTCTCTTGGCCGACCCTCTTTATGCTGACCTCCTCCTCCCGCCCCTACGCTTGTTGACCCCTTCCCTCTCATTTTCCAACGTCTAGAATACCCCCATGTCTGCCCATCCTGGCCAGCCCACCTCCTAGATGACCCCCTCTCTTTGATGACACCCTTTCGAGCATCCCCATCCTCAATTAGGTTAGATTTAAGGTTAGTTGTATATTTAGGGTTAAATATAGGGAAGAAGGGATAAGGTAGGGTTTTCTTTCAATTGAAGGGCAAAAATGTCCACAGTGGTAATGTGATATGCACATGACCGTTAAGTTGGATGGCAGTCTAACGGAGGGTATTGACTTGCAAAAACTTAAAAAGTTCAGAGTATTAACTTTGCCTATTAAAATATTTTAGGGTGCAAGTTGCATGTCGGGAATAGTTCAAGATATTTGGTTGCAAATTAGCCACTACTATATGAACATCCAAATTATTAAGTAGATATAATGTGATTCCCAAGTTAGAAAAACAAAAGTCATGCAGCTGACTAAAAGATTAACCTGTAAGCTTCTTATCCGTGGATGAGTTCATTGCAAGTTCATCTGTTACACTGCTTGTTTGTCTAGTCCCTTAAATCGGTTAGCATAAAATGTCTCTCTGTTTCCAGCTATTTGTATCTATCTCAACTTGTAATGACTTTGATTAATGACTTTGAATTTTGAAATATGCTCGACTTTCATCTTGGCAATTTGCAGAGGCCTCCTAGCTATTGGAAAGGGGTGCAAGAAGCTAAGGGATCTAACCCTCACTGATTGTTATTTCTTGAGCGATAAATGTCTTGAAGCTGTTGCCTCTGGCTGTAAAGAGTTGAAGAAGCTGGAGATAAATGGATGCCACAACATTGGAACTTATGGACTAGAGTTTATTGGAAGATCATGCTCGTGCGTCCTCTTTCCCCCACTGTTTAAAGCTTGTTTTATTCTTGAGTTACCTTTTGGATTCTTGGTGCTTTTTCCAGATAGCTATAGGTGCATATGCTCTGTTTCCCTTTGAATGATTTGCTTATCTCTGTTAATATGAAGCCTATGTTGAGAAATGAGAAACATTGGAAACTTCAAATCATTTGAACTTCTGCCCAAAAGTCTAGATGTCCAATAAGTAGTGAATACATCTGGGAAGCTAAAGTAGTTTATTTATTGCAAAATATCTGCGAGGTTCACCAAAAGAATTTTAGCTTACATTTTATGTGGATTTTGTCAAAAAGACTTGTAGCTTATATTTAACAGAAATTGTCTCTTACATAGTTGTATTCAGTTTAAGGCATAGCAATTTTCTACAACTACACATAGCTATTATATCAGGTTTATGGGCTCAGCTACATGAGTTCTTTTCCTCCGTTAGAGTTTTGCAAGTATGAGAATCAAACATGTGCTGCGTTCATTTAAGACAGCCGTACTTATGTGTTTATGTCTTTTGTCTTTCTAAAAAGTATGATTCTATAATTCAGTTTCATAGGGTATCTTTATTGAAAGATGCAAATAGTTTCATTAAACTCATGAAAGTACACATCAATAATGCGTGATTTTTACCCACTTACCTTCTTTTTACTGGAGATCCTGATGAACTGTGCCCCCCCCCCCCCCCCCCCCCCCCCCAACCCCCCCCCAAAAAAAAAAACTCGCATTACCAGATAGAAGGAAATATTTTTGCCGAAACCGATACTCATAGGAAGGTTTTGATATTGAAACCCTAGGTTCCGGACCTTGTTTTTGAGGTTGATAACATTTTCTTATTTTGAGAACGACCTCAAAGGCAGATCGCTTCCAATATAGTGGTCTTTTCTGAGTCCGCCGTCAAAACAAGAAAATTGAACAAACCGTAAAAAGGATAATAGTAGGCCATACAAACGATGATCCACAATGTTCATATTCTAAATGGTGGGTGGCTCAAAAATCATGCAGTTTGGACTTTGGAGACTTATAACCAATTAATAAAGTGATCTTGTTTGTTTTATTGTTAGATAACCATTAAGGGATTCACTTGATCCATGGTACCAAAACTCCAAATGCATGAATGTTGACCACGCAACTTCAATAACATAGAGATCGTGATGAACGTTGTGGACCGCCATTTGGGCGGCCTACCATTGGTTTTCCTAAGGCTCTCTCTCTCTCTCTCTCTCTCTCTATCTATATATATATATATATATATATATATATATATATATGGAATGGTATTAGCTAGGGAGCATAAGAAACTAAATAGAAGATTGTTGGCAGAAAAATTGTTGCATGGACACGGCAAACTTGTGTCCGTACCCGTACCCGTGTCTGTATTCTTGCAACATAGGTGCTACTTATCGTATATATTTGAAAATGTTTGTATCCTTTATTCGTGTCCTTACCCATATCCATGTTCCTATTCGTGCATTGTAGCCGGTTGTCGACCTAACATCGACCCTCTATATCGGTGCCAAATTCCTAACCAAGGTTGAGCATGAGGGCATGCCATAAATCCTAGACAATCAGTTGGCGGGTAGTAGACCGACCTTTTGTCTATGCAGTTTATGCTCATGCAATGCAAACAAGGAGTATCAAGTTCTCCTAGACTATAAAGAGTATAGACGAAGAGAGACAATTATATAGTTTGCTATAGGGAATTGCATTCATCTTCATGACACATTAAGCCAAAGAGAAAATGAATCTAATTCTCTCTCTCTCTCTCACACACACATTGCTTGGGATTATTATAAGTGGAAATCAATCTCTGTATTCTTGGTGAGCTCATGAAAATGCATCATTTCTGGCAATCTGGATTTCATTCTTGTTGTCATAGTGAAGGAGATCTAGCAGATTCAGAAACATCCACTGATCAAGTCAACAAAGTCAAATGAAAATTTTGCACTGGTGGATGCCATGGCACGGTATCAGGCTCAGAACTACATCGAGTGACTACGCATTCCCTGGTTTTCCAGGAGTACCACAGATTTACTGTCAAGGAAGCAATAGTTATTGGTAGAGTGCTGATCTATAGCGTCACCAAATAGTTATCATCATGGTAAGCAAGCAGCTGAAGGAAGCAGCTGGGAACATAGTGATCTAGAAATTGTCATACGCAAGAATGTGAAGCAAGGATCATGATGAATTGTACGAGAGACGAGACAAAATGGCTGCGAGTTTGGAGTGTATGAGCAATATGTGGGATGGGAGTGACGAAAATGAGATTGTCAACAAACTGTTGATAGCGAGTTGGGTGATCGGACAGCACTCTCCATCATCTGCACACTCAGTTCCAGTGGTGTAGCAAAATTCTAGCATCTGTCAGACCATAGTAATGTGAGATCAGATATAAGATTATGCAGCGAGAGAATATAACCTCGAGGAGAGTGATCCGCCAATTTGAAAAGGAAAAGGGATTAAAGAAAACAAATGCAATAGAACTTGTGAGTTTCTTGACTTGTGGTTACCATTTATCAGATGTTGGTATGACTTTGTTAACTAATATACTTAACTAGCAATGAGTAATTGAACTTCTGGATGAAGTTTATATGCATCCAATCTAAGAAATCAATCTAAGGAAAATGCGCTTCGGTGGCTTTTATTATCGATAATAGGCTGCTTAGAGTTTGAGAGACCACTTGACCATATGAAAGATAATCTAAAATCCTGCAAAACATACCCAAATCACTTCCACATTTTGGTTTTTGGACATTATCATTTATCACTATGAATAATGTTGTACTGACTGCCTTATCAACAGTGCTCAATGCTGTTTCTGTCATTTATTTTTGTGTAGTCTACTTTATGTGCAATGGCACAAGGGAAATTTTTAGTTGATCATTGTAGCTGTCATGCAAATAACAGAGGCCTGTTGGAGCTTGCTTTATTGTATTGTCAAAGGATTGGCAATAATGCTCTCTTTGAAGTAGCCAAAAGATGCTCACTTCTGCAAACGCTTTACTTAGTAGATATGTCGAGCATTGATGATGAAGCAATATGTGCAATTGCTCAAGGTTGCAGGAACTTGCAGAAACTTCATATTCGCCGTTGTTATGAGGTAACTGTTTATTAGTATTATCTCTAACATATTTCACCTTTCCTGTCATATGCGTTAAAACTGATTTGCTTGTTTAGATTATGAATACCCAACGCATGAACAAAATAGAAATTCAGCTTATTAAGAGTCATCAATTTATTTAGAAGATATAACATCTATTTTTGGGAAACAAAGTTCTGACAGTTTGATATTTGTTGGTGATATATGTCGCTGTGAAGAATATTATCCCAGGATATAAATCATAGTAATTGTGTATTGTTTCTGAGACTTATTAATAATGGATCCAAGGTTTGCAATATCAGCTAATACCGATACATATCAGCCATATTGTATCGGTTTGTTGGCTTATCCGATACGATACTCACTGATGCCAAAACTGAAGTTGTCGCTCTCCTTTACGGTCGGTTCATCAAAGAAAAAGAAAAAGACAAGAACTATGGTGAAAAAATGTTGACCAAATGATTTGATCCTGCCGTAGATCAACATGTGCCCATAAAAATTCATAACGAGACAGTAATTATTATCATTTTGTCGAAGTTGTATACTATAAATTGACAACGTTCAGTTTAATATTTTTCCATTCAAAATTATCTATTACAGGAGCATTTCATCTAAAAGCAACTAAAATAAACATCAATGCCTATTGTAGGTAAATAATTCAACATTGTTGAATATTATTCCATTCAAAACTAAAGGAAACAACAAATATATACGAGGTTATGTCTAAATGTATAAAAAAAATCTATTTTTTTATAAATATTTCTTATTATATTTTGGCTTCCGAAACCAAGAACGCCGAATCTCCAATCCGAAAATGCCGAAACTCCCGAAAATGCCGATACCAATACTAATAAGGAGGGTCATAAACCGATTCTGATATTGATACTGCAAACGTTGGGCTGATCATGAGATTACTGGTGTCTATGAGAGGAAGGTGCCTTATTTTATTAATATTCAGGTTTCCTGCTTCTTCACAGAATCATCTCAAGCATCTAGGAGAGGGAAACATGAGACATAATTCATCTAATCACATCTTTTTACTCATTGTTCATGTTCACAGGCATTTTCTCTCCTAAAATTGATAAAATCCAGCACTAACTACCCCACAATCAGCAGTAAGTGCACACTAGTCAACAATTATATATGAGTTTAAAAATAGATTTAAGTACAAAAACAACCGCCACAATGACATACTAGCTGATAAAGATGTATAAGGTAATGAATGAGTCTGTCCTAAACAAGTGAATCACTCCAAATACTCTATAATCTCCATCAATAGGCTAGGATGCTTTGTGCGACAGCTTTGGTACAATTTAAAAGCCAGCATGACCCCAATTAGTATAGTTTGACAGATGGAGAACTTCCTCTACTTATCATCAAAGTGACAGCAATCTAATTTTGACACCTGATAGGATTGGAATGATGTTTCTCAATTTTTGTGTTTTTCTTGTTTTTAATGTTAGCAAGATTTCCTCTATGAATGCAAGCTTAATCCACCTTGGCCCATAACCTTATTTTGCTTCATTTTTAGATATCAGATTCAGATCCTGTTTCTGAAGTCTTTATCTTCAGAAGATCCATGGCTGGCTTAGTTGATTGAAACTTATTCACTGTGATTAATATGAATTATATATAATGCATGCAATAGAAAGTTCTTTTCAGGTCATATTAGCAGGTCAGGACCGCAAAAGATGTTCAAGGGAGTCTAAATTTTGATGTATTTCATGTTTTTGGGAGACCCAAACTACATTTTCTGTCATGTGTGATCATTTTAATTCTGGGAACGACATGCTGCATTAACCCCTTTCAAGAGTAATATAATGTTTTTTCCATTGGCAGGTTGGAAACAAAGGTCTTATCTCAGTGGGCGAAAATTGCAAATTTCTAACAGAATTAAGTGTTCGATTTGTTGATAGGTGAATAACTACTGTTCTCTTTTCTGCTTAACTTTCTTAGGAGTCATACATATAAGCTTCACATTTATCCTTGTAAATGAGTTGAATACCTCATGTGTATATGTTAAATTTCTCCTTTGAGCTTATAAGCTTTAATCTGTAGGTAGGTATAGGCTGTATAGCAGCTATGTCTCAGTATTTTATATATGCTTATAGTTTTTCCATTTGCCTGAAAGTTGGAATTCTCCAAGAAAGCCCAAGTTAGAACATACTGTTATTACAGTTACAAATGTAGGTTCAGAACTAAAAAGAGGGCCTGCTGTCAGGGTCCGGGAGGGTCAAGATGCAGAGTCTTACCCCCATATATATATGGAGAGAGGCTGTTTCCGCGACCCAAACCTGCATCATCTAGGATGCAAGCAACAAGCCTTACCTTCGCGCCAAACAACGCCCTCTAGGTTCAAAACTGTCGATATTAATTTTTTTTTTTTTTTTTTTTTTTTTTTGTAGAACTACCTTCAATTGCCACCTACTTAGCTGCAAAATTACACATGGCAATTTCTTAGCACATAATGCTAGCGAAAATAAATTTTGCTACACACCATTACAGCTTCAAATCTAACTGCTACAGCCGATGTATGTTTCTTATAAAATATGTAAATTGATGTTCTTATATATGTTTCTGACTAGCTTCAAGGGACCACGGATCAAAGACAAGTAGAATCAGTATCCACCAACTGGAGGAATGTTGAAGATCAATTGTTAGTTATATTTCTCTACGGGGAGCTTGCATGGTTAGGATGGATAATTGAATGGATACTGTGGATGATCTCTATACAGTTGTAAGATAATTGCTATTCCAATGGATACCAAGGGCCATTCTTAATCATGTTGCCTCAAGGTTCACTCTATTAATTGGGAGGTCTACCCCTATCTTCAAAACCATTCTTAACATCTGAAGTTATACAATATATGTTGTGGATTACACTCCGTTCAAGAAAGACAAGAAAATTCCAGTTAAACAAACTATCTTTGATTCTAATAGGTAGGTGGGTATGGACCCTATTTAATAAGCAGTAGAATCAGCTGCCCGCTCTCCTGTTGGTCAGTATGGGACAATGAAAGGCATGGACTTGTTCTTAAAACCAGCATTCTCAACAATCAATCATGTAGAGTTTGGGCCTATTGGCTATTTGATATGATTTCGGACAGAAGTGAAACTGATAGACACTTTACTCGAGTCATGGCATTATTAGCATGGTGGATAGTGCGTAGGAACACAATCAAATCATGGTATGTGTGGGCTCCTGAGAATATTTATACGTGAGCCCTTCAAGGTTGTGAACAAGATACTCAAGTACCTAACTATTAAGCTTAGATACAATTAATTGAACTAATCTGGTTTCAATTTTAGTTATTTTTGTCATTCTTTATTTGCAATCCTCATGTTAGTGAAAGAACTGTTTTTCTTCAAACATGTGATATGTAATACATGCACCTACCATGGTACTTCTTTTGTTTCGCCTTCTATATTTATGGGCTTATGGTCTTTTGATACTGCACAGAGGTGTGTCTATTTGTTTGCTCATCAGATTGTAGGATCAGTTTAATCTTAGGTAAACTTAAAATATTCAGGGTTGGTGATGAGGCTCTTGTTGCCATTGGCCAAGGTTGTTCCCTCCGACATTTGAATGTTAGTGGTTGCCGTGTCAGTGACGTTGGATTGACAGCTATTGCCAGAGGCTGCCCAGAGCTTAGCTATCTGGATATCAGTGTTCTCCAGGTCTCTCTCTCTCTCTCTCTCTCTCTAGCACGAACACTAGACTGTCACTACTAGTACCACAGGGCACACTTCCATCTTAATGATGTTTCTTCCAACTTGGATGCTGCACCTGCTGATAGAGTGGATTAGATGAAAAAAGGTGATTGGCTTCCTTCCACACACTGAATAATAAGTTTCTATGATCCTTTTCAAACCACCACCACAAAGCCTTTGCCCTAAATTCTGGTGGTCAGCGCAATGAACAGAAGTCATCTCCTCTGATATGTTAATAATGCAGAACAGAAGTGATTTGTTTGGGTAGATATTGGATGCAAGGATTCCAATCTCATAGATGGAATTTGAAATGGTGGGGACCTTGAATCCAAAAGGAAGAAGATAAATTAGTAGAAATTAATAAAATTATATTGTCACAGTTACATTGATTTTATTTGATAGCCCTTGAAACAATCTGAAGTTGAGGTAATTATTGAAAGGAATTTGCCAAAAATAGCAAAAACAAAAAAAATGATACCTTATCAAGATCCTATTGGCACTTAGAATAAAGGTTCCAAATCTCGGGAAAATCCAAGCTCGACTGATTTCCTAACGACCTCATAGAAACTGCAATGGATGGGAGATCATTTGGAGCCTGAACGATAGTATTGGATCTCACACTGGTGGATAATGGTGCTATCAATGTAACCTGTTCTACATCTGATGATAACCTTACATTCATGCAAACAATTCCCATACCACATCTGTCGACTGTGTTTGGTCAATTAAATCTGCAGCTCACAATTTGTGCACTAGTGCATCTATCAAATGCGAGGATTGGAAGGTTTGCTTAAGCACCTTATTTACCTTACCAAATGCAAATATAGAACCTCTTGTGAAGCACCGTACGACATTTTTGTACAGTCAGAAAATTGGGAGGAAGAATACTCAAATGTGGTCCACTATCTCAAAGGAGACTGATGTTACGGTAGACATTTAAGCTACAATTTGATACGTGCCCGTATCAAGGGGTGGATTCGCTTCAAGGGGAACCCACAAACCCCTCCATTTTTACGCTTTGAGGGGAGCCGAATTAGTAAAAGACAGATTTATCATAATATTCTTTCCTTTTTTATTTATAAAAAAAGTAAATTTAAACAATAACTCACTTACAACATGCCTCCTACATTATCTTCCCACTTACACCTACAATTAAGCAACTCAACAGAAGACTAACCTAACATATCTAATAACTAGCTAGGCACATAACATTCCTTGAAATAAACATTGTCCTTAAGGTTTGATATGCTTCAGTAGTAGTAGGCTTCCAGTGTACGGTGGTGGTCATCCAACTTCCACGTCCTCGTAGCATATCACAAAGTTTTCTCTGTTGTACATTCAGCTTCCCAAAATTTTATTCCAAAAAAAGTGGTTAGGAAATTTCGAATTTGGCTTGGGACCTGAGACTTCATATTAAACTTTCAGTCTCACCATTTTGGGAATATAAGAGGTCCTTGACAAAGCTTGGCTCATTGATCCATTTCCATTATACATTGATCAACGAGACTGAAGTTATTGGAACTATCTATATTCTCACAATCCCGATTGTTGAAGAGCTGATCGAAGCTGAAATCGATGGGTGAAAACATGTGGTGCTTCTCCTTGAAAAATCTCTCTTGAGCAGCAGCGAGAGAATTCACCTGCTTCTCCAATCGGTTTAGCCTCTGAGCCATGGATGATCCCCCAAGTTTTGATTCTGATACCAGATGATATGTGCCAGTATCAAGGGGTGGATTCGCTTCGAGGGGAACCTGCAAACACCTCCATTTGTAGCTCGCTTCTAGGGGAACGGAGGCCTCCATTAGTAAAGACGAAGCTTTTATCATGATATTCTTCCACTTTCTATTGATAAGAATGTAAACATATACAATATAACCCATTCACAACAAGACTCCTACATTATCTCCCCACTAACCCCTGACACCCCCTGCAATTAAGCAACTCAACACAAGACTAATTCAACATATCTAATAACTAGCTAGGCACGTAACACAATTTATATGCTCTTGTTATTGTCAGTGACGGCATTGTTAGGTATAGGTTATCTGGATATTGATTGCACGATTTACAGTGAATTCCTATTAATTAATCTATTTTTATTACCTTATTCTTTCTTCAGGATGTAGGGGATATGGGACTGGCTGAACTGGGAGAAGGATGTCCTCTGCTCAAGGATGTAGTGTTGTCCCACTGCAGACAGGTGACAGATACTGGGTTGAGCCATCTGGTGAAGGGATGTACCCATCTTGAGACCTGTCATATGGTTTATTGCCCGTCCATTACCTCAGCGGGAGTAGCTACGGTCATCTCCAGCTGCCCCAGCATAAAGAAGGTCCTGGTTGAGAAGTGGAAGGTGAGCGAGAGAACTAAGCGGAGAGCTTCATCCGTGCTCACTTATCTCTGTGTTGAGCTTTAACCACTAATAACACCCATCTTGATTACTGGTTGGTTGCCAATGTTTATCTGTGGCACCATGAAGGCCCTTTCCGTAAAGTAGGAAGATCATTGACATAAATATGAGAAGCTCGCCTTCGGCTTCATGGTTGCTGGAAAAATACCAAAGGGTCCTGGTCAAAATAAGACAGACCAGACAACGTGAGAAGGAAAACATATTTCTCGCCCGAGATTTCAATCTTGTACTGATCTCTGTTGCTCTGATGTGAATAAGACTTCTTTCGTATTTCTCTCAAATGGACATGTCTCAGGAGAATAAGTAAAAACTCTCCTTTCCGCTGCATATCTTAAAATGGCTGACTAGAGAGCAATATGTAACAGCTATAATCTCTTGTATCTGTTGTAATGTGTTGTTTGTTGAATAATTTAACGCGTAAAGATACCGATTACAGATTTACTGGATGGGGATAGATAACTATTATTGTTAGCCATTGATACATAACTGTGAGACATTGGCAGCAGATGTTTAAAGAAAGGCTCAAGATACCAGCAAGAAGTTATAATTGTGGATGATTTTTTTGGTTGCTCTTCCCTGAAACCTGCATCAGTTCAAATCTACAGGTTATAGCACCTATGGATGTCTTTGTGGGTTTATAGCTTCTGCATAATTGTTGGAGTGGTGTAAATTAGACTCGTCTGAAATGAAGTTGGGATTGTCATTGGAGAGGTGTCATTTCCCTGAAAACTGGAACTCTCATGTGAACATGTCTTTTCTCAGATGTTATCTTCAGGTATCTTTGTCGACATTGCTTTACTGTGCATGGAATGGGCAGGTCCACGGAGCTCATATCCGTTTGAAAAGGTGGAATATTTTGGTAGAGAACAGAGAGGAAAGAATGTATTCTTCAGTCTTTTGAATGTTCTTGCTTGTGCAATTTATCAACCTGCTGCTTTTCCACGCCCTCTTTCCTTCAAGGAAGAATATCTGATGAAAATTTCAAGCAGTAGATAACCTGCACGGACATTCCCAATTTAGCAATAGAGCCCAAGAAAGAACCTCTCATCTGCCTGCTGCCTTGCCAGTGCCACAGCACAGGCAATGGAGAGGAAGAACGAAGGCGCGACGCGCCTCGGCATTTGCCGCAGGCTTGTTAACTTCGTCTTCCAAGCATTCAGGCAGGTCAATCCGACCTCGGCCAGGCGAGAGGAGACCAGCTCTTTGATGTTCGATACGTCCGTCCTTGAGGAGGAAGGTGAGGTTGTGCTCGTGCCACCGGTTAGAACGATACCGGTGGAGCACCGGGACACGAAGAAGAAGCCGAGCATTGCGATGATGGCCAATCCGGAGGAGAAGCCCGAGGGCCCGAGAAGGCCGTTGAACCAGGACGGCCGTGAGAAGAAGAAAAAGACGATTCGACTCCGGAGCTCATCGAAAGAGGACAAGGACATCATCACGCCGAAAATAATACCACTCATGGGGGAGAAAGACGACAAGACGAAAGGCGAGGAGGAGGAGAAGGAGGAGGCATTCGGTCGGTCGAAATCCCCGGTGGGAAGGTCCGTGTCGAACATTGACACCAAATTCGACACTTTCATTCAGGACATGAGGAAATCGTTTGAGAAGCTGAGCTGAATGCGCTCTATACATTCACGTTATGTTGTTGTGTTGAAACTAATGCAATAAATGTAATTTACTTTTTAAGGTATTTGTGTGCGTATAGTGTGACACTACTACAAGATCAAATGTATGTTAAGTTGCTAATGACTTCCTGATTCCCAAGGATTAAGGCCTCCTTTGGTTCGCGGAAAGGAAAGGAAGTCAATTTCTTGTTCTTTTTCTTACTTTGGAAAGCACAAGAAAATTGAATTACCTATAGTGGAAAAATGAATCCTTGGTTGGATGGGAGGAACCACTTCTCCTCTTATTTTTCTTTTGTATGAGAATCATTTTCCTTTTATCATACTTTTCTGTGACATCCAAAAATAGGAAAGAAACGACTTTCCTTTCCCAACATCATGATTCCGTCAACCAAACGAGGCCTAAGATCTTTCAGGTTGGGACGCAGCACAATATGTTAACAACTATGTTACACAGACCGACGAAAAAATTGTGTACGTGAAACGAGAAAACGTGGCAGCCTTTCATTGGTCCAGACTGGATCCCCAGTCCAGACCAATGAAGACCCACCACATGTCCTCGATTTAAGCACACGTTTTTCCGTCGACCTATGAGAACTTATTCATAAGTTAATGGATCGATTACTGCTCATCAATCACATGAGCATAAGATTATGCCCTCGAGGAAGAGTGACACAGCAATAGCAGCAGAATCTATCACATATGGTAGGTAACAGTTGGTAATAACTACTACACCACTATAGGACGCTAGAAAAAGAATGACTCCAACTTTGACGACTCCACAAAATTCCAACTTGGGGATCTGAATCATTTCATTAGCATGACATTCCATCGCTCAGCTCTTCTTCTGTTCATACCACGACGAATCTAAATTTTGCTAACTGTCAACCGTCTATTTCAGAAGCTTGCAGCTTCCGTGCAAACTATTGGCTCTAGAATCCACAATCAGCAACTTTTTAGTCTAAAGTTATTTAGTTTTAAGGTGTCGTATAATAATCAAAATTTATGATTATGTCTCCATATGGTTCATAAGAGGATGGTTTGAGTCTCATTGTTACAGTTGACTTGGGATGACGATTAGCTTTCGTTTAGATCCTCGCAGTATTCTAATTTTGCGTTTGTTTGAAGGTCTCGTATAATACTCGAAATTTACATTAGGTCTCCATTTTGGACAACCATCCAGGTCTCGTTAGGACGAGAACCAAACCCTCTCCTGGACAATATGAAGACCTAAACACAAATTTCGAATATTATACGAGACGCTAAAACCAAATAACCCTTTAGTTTATACAAAAGTCTCTCTACATGTCAAATAGTCTCTTACTTCAAACCCAGTAAACTAATCCAAGACATAAAAACATTTAATTCTACTTCCATCAGATGTACAAAGAACTTGTATAGACTGAAAAACAATGGCAGCAATAACTGGAAGGTACTTCCCAAACAATGATAAATAATAAATTTAGGGATGAAAGTAAAATAACTTGGTTCTTATGAACCAACAAAATGGCCAACAACATACCTACAAAATGAGGCCCATGAAAGCCATAAAAAACAATGAAAAAGTCTCTCTCACATGACAAACTAAACTGTTCTTTTTTCTACTACAAGGATGCTCAGAAAGAAGACGAGTACCATTTATTCCTTTGCCTATAAGAAACTGGTCGTACAACCCCCTGATTACCGAGCGTAAAGAGGAAGAAAATCCAATTTTTCCTACATGTTTGGGGAGGCGGCAGAAGGACATCTTCCAAGAGTATTCCACAGTATATAGTCCGCAGAGGAAGCCTGCGAAAATAGACACGGAGAATAATCACAATAAGTTCCAAACTTGATGCAATGTTTTACGAAATATGTTCGCTAAGCTGCTAAATAAGGGGGAAAATATGAAAGAAAAACTAGCACTACGTAATGTCCAAGTCAGCATAATTAGGGATCAAATGGAACCTTAACATATTGGCACAGTAATACAAGTCTTAAATCTGTGTCTAATTGTAGACGTCAATCTCACCAGTTCGCTACAATCTAACCATATAAAAAGCTGAAGTACTTAAATATGACTACTGATAGTATCTACGAGATAATAGAAGGTGAAACTGAAAATCATGTAACCTAAGGGTGGTGATGGTTCTAGAAGCTCATATTTTCAACCAATAACAATTGGCATCACCTATTCTTCATAGTCCCTAACAATATATAATACATGGACGAAAAAATTGGAACCAGATTCACACCTGCAAGGAGAGCTCAACTGGAGCTTTGACAGCTGGATAAATGCTTACCTGCATGGAGCCCAGATTAGTACTTATCAGGCAAGTGGCATGCAAAGAATAAAAGATAAAATAGAATCACAATTTCCAGCACACGCTTAACCTGAAGATCCCAAAATCTGATCTGTAGTACATGGATCAAAATATAGTATAAAATTAAAGCTTTAACACAGCTTAAGATATGATGCTTGGAATTAAAGATGCGGTAACTAACATCAGGTTACAAGTATGCGGAATTGCGGATTACCAAAAACGCAAATAAACACATTTGAACGTGATCCACATTAATTATGTTTACTAGCTCCCAGAAGAACATGTCTTAGAATATAAATCAGAATTTCCTTCAATAGGTTGAAGCCACCAATTGAATGAACCTTATGTTACACATAGTATCAACCAATTACCTTGATTTCACTTGAAATTAAGATTTGCAGTTAGATTTTATACAACAACAAAGCATTTATCCCAAAAAATTTGGGGTCTACTGTTTGGATTATGTTTTTCCATTCAACTTTGTTAAGGGTTGTCTCCTCTCTAACATTGTCAAAAACTATATCCTTCTTTAAAACGTAAATTCATGTTCGTTGAATCCATCTCTAGTCCTAGTGGCTCCTTTAAATAGTATCTTATCACTCCTTGGTGGAGCATCTATTGGTCTATGTTGCAATGTCCAAACCACCTAAGACAATTTCCTCTCATCTTGTCATCAATTGGTGCCACCTCCAACTTCCCACGAATACGCTCATTTCTTATCCTATCTTTTAATATATTACCACTCATCCACCTTAGCATTCTCATTTCGGACATGCTAATGCTCTGGACATATTGTAGTTTTATTTTAGAATCAAATTTAATGGAGCATGATTCCAGATAGTCCATGAGTCAACAGTCTTGCATCTATATCAATGGTTGTTTGTGCCTCAAAATTTTACAATTGGGGCTCAAGATCATACTTCATCATCTAAGCCTTTCTCCCATCAAACGGGGTTGGCTACACATCACAATTCTAGATTGACAAAAGGGTGCGTATCAAATTTAAACACAGTAACACTAGAAAATAAGATTATATCAAGGAGATTAGTATAAAATATTGAGCTTTACCCACAGCAAACTAAATTAACATGATAAAGCAACTATCAACCGAGTTTTGGATTGGTCAACAGAAGACTTACAGATTTTGGATCAATCGACATTCCAGACAAGGTTCCCCCTAATATCTTAAAAGATACCTGCAGAACATATATCAGCAATGCAGCAAAAATGTAAAATTACACAACTGTAACTTAAATTATTTTGAGAAACAATAATCGGTCAGAACTTTCTAACAAAACATCATATTATTTTCTTGTAAATAAATTTGTCTTAGCAAATTTTCATGTAAAAAGGAACCCATGATGCAAAGTAACCACATATCCGAGTAATCATTTTAGCAAGTCCATTGGCCAATCAACAAGAGCAAAGCTGATAAAGTGAATCTGACAAAAAGACCATCCCGTGTACAGAAAACATGTAGGCAGAAACCACCAAACATGTTTTGTAAACACATGAACAATCATCACTTATAGTTGATCGGGGACCAAGCTTTCAGAATTCACAAACAAGCTGTGAACAAGATTTCTTCATTTAAATTTTGGTTTGTTGGATCACTGGCTTCTTTGTCCTTCAAAGTCCCATGTTTGTTATCTGTACTGCTCAAAACAATCTCATCATATTAAAACTACCTGTTCATCAGGAACCAACCCACCACCACCACCTTCTTCTCATCTCTATGCAACAACCTTTCTCTCTCTCCCATCTCATGGAAGTTTTTTGCCCCATTAAGGCATCAAACCACAGCCTGTTGGCATGAGGTTTTGAACCAGGATACGAGTTATCTTTAAGGCTCCAACCCTAACACTAGTTTAAGTCTTGAACGTGTCATCCTGGTAATCAAAATCCATCCGCAAGTCTCGGAATCAAATGGAAGTGGGCAATCCTCCAAATTGCATAAAACCTTAAACAAAGCAGTAAAACAAGATATATGTTATATATTGTATTATATCCAAATAACATTCGGAATATCGTGCTTTCTATCTCTTACACAACCCCCACTGAGCCATATAATTCATCAACTAATGCTAAAGGATCCCAACTGAGACATATAATTCATCAACTAATGCTAAAAGGAGGAACATCGGAAGGTTTCATATTAACCAACACTTGAGCAGAACGATAGACCCACATGAGAAGTTGCTTTCAAGTGCTTGACAATCCCCATGACCTCAAATGAGAGCTAGAGAAGAATAAATGAAAAATATTGTTGATAAAATTGAAAGGAAAAAAAAAAGGTTGTTGACAAACTGGCTACATTGGAGATACTAAAAGAATAACGAAATAAGTAGCAATAGATATGTAAACATGGAACTGACATGCAATATGCAACTAGATGGATGTTACAGCACAGTGCAAGTGCGATCCAACCATGCAAAAGTGCTATGAACTGTGGTATGAAACTGCTGCAATATGCCATGAGTGTTCCCTAGGTGCATGAGCAACACAAAAGACACATCATGAGAAAGTTGCTTTAAAGTGATTTACAATGCACATGACCACAAAGAGAGCTAGGGAAGAACAAAGGAACAATATTGTTGATAAAATTGAAAATAAAAAATGATTGTTGAGAATTCTGTGTGGAGGTCGTTAAAATAATTGACATACATTATGCAACTAGATGGATGTTACAGCATCTGTTAGTGAAAGCCAATCATACAAAGGTACCATAAGATGCAGTAAGGATCTGCTGCAATATTTCACTAGTGTTCCCTATGTGCTTGGACCACACAGTTGTCAGCATCTTATGTAAACTGTGGGAAGGGCTTTCCAGCTTCTGCCAACAATTTAATTACTCAACAACGCTTGTGACAAATCTTCTTAGGTGCTGTCTGAAGGAGGTGCAAGGACCTCAAGGCTCCATAAGAATAATATTGATAACAATGAGTTCTTGCAGTGGTCAAAGGGAGTAAATGAATCATATATAGACAGCTAGAAAATCCTACTTGATGCACCATTTGCTATCTACAACAGTAATTACCAAATTTACTTCTACCCAAAGTTTCCCTAAAGCATAGGCAGCCTATGTTGCACAGATACTCACAGGAGGACCTTATCGTGCACGTGTCTGCATCCGACACATATTGGACACAATACTTCAATGACACTTGAATCAAAGAGGGCCACCTAAAGTCTAGGCTCCAACAGAACCCAAAACAAAGTTGAAAGTGATTTTGGCATATTTGTGATCATGCCAAATATAATTGAGATATTAGAAGTAACATTTCTTTGCCATGAATCCTTTCTAGAACTTTTGGACCCTAGTAAGATATTATCGAGATGTAATGTATACAGTATGTGATGTTTTCATGTGTTGTGTACATATAAATGTATCCATGCCATACCAGTATCCAATTTTTTTAATAAAATATTGTATCCAATTTTTTTTTATAAAATATTGTATCCGACACAAATTGGACACAATACTTCAATGACACTTGAATCAAAGAGGGCCACCTAAAGTCTAGGCTCCAACAGAACCCAAAACAAAGTTGAAAGTGATTTTGGCATATTTGTGATCATGCCAAATATAATTGAGATATTAGAAGTAACATTTCTTTGCCATGAATCCTTTCTAGAACTTTTGGACCCTAGTAAGATATTATCGAGATGTAATGTATACAGTATGTGATGTTTTCATGTGTTGTGTACATATAAATGTATCCATGCCATACCAGTATCCAATTTTTTTTATAAAATATTGTATTCCGAATCCGTGCTATGCAACACGTAAGGCAGTCCATGTAAATCCTCTCTAAAAAAACTGTAGGAACATTAAACTCATCAAAATTGCTGCTAATTGACAATCAAATGTTGAAGAGCCCAAAGATAGGTGGTGGTGAACCAACATATGAATGCTCATGGTGCCTTCATATTGCTGGATTACGGAGATAGTGTAGTGGTGGATGTGACTGACATAGGGCAATGCTAAGAGTCATTTTTTTATTGTAGTTAATTTGTAGGAATTATGCGGGACTGATTGACTCGATTCCAATTCAACAAGGAAAACTGATGTTTATCAAGAATCTTAGAATACTCTTATAAAACTGAAATAAAAAATAACTAAAAATAAAAGCCTCTCTGTCAGGTAATGGAATAATTTGTTAACATATAGTTACTAGTTGAGATTTTTGTTCTTGAACAGTATGGGGAAGGAGGCAGATCTACCCTCCCTTTGGTTCTGCAAAGAAATAATAAAATGGTTTCTAAAAGTTCCAAAAGAAGTTCCTTTTGGAATTAGGATTGTTCAAGATTATCCTAAATTTTGGTTAACCGACCAAACCGACTTCAGTTTAGCCCAACAAATCAGGGAATGTTCGGTTATGGCTTCATAATAATTTTACGAGTTGGTTAAGGTTTGTAATTTTCTCTTTATTTAACCGACCGATTTAACCGACTATTATATATGTTTTATTAATTTGTCCACCCTCGGGAATATGGATTACGGGGTATTATATACAATATGGGTTAATGCCTTAATGGGTTAGATATGTACTTGTTATAATGGTTTAGATATATATGGGTTAACAGGTCGATATACACATGGGTTAACTCCCGATCCAGAAATTGGTAAAGCATTTTTTTTTCCAAATGTTATACATGGGTTAACACGTCGGTTGACATTTGTGATTCTTCTTGCATTCAATTAAACTGAACTCCAAATGTTGTGTTATAAGATTCTTATTGAACTAAATTTGAATGTTCTTACTTCTTAAACTCCTAAAAAATGTTAATGTAATATCCTTAATTAAGCAAAACTACCTATCAATATTAACCAAAATAACCAACTGACACGTCTAGTCGGTTAACCGAACCGCTCGATCACTAAGGATATGTAGGTATGGTCCAGCTATTTAATTTGCCCAACCGACTAAGTAGGTTCGGTTGCAAAAATTGTACATTGGTCGGTTAACCGACCGATGCACAACCCTACTTGGAAATCATAAAATGTACCTACGATGTTACAATCTATAATCTACCTCTCTTTTTCAAATCTCAGCACTGCTACATATCTTTTTATCAAGCTCAATTATTTCCTAATTCCTCAGGTTCCTATAATCAACTTCGGTCATGAGTATCACATGTTGTTTTACATTTTCATTTGTAACTTTATATGCAACAAACAGAGTGGTCTTTTTATCTTTGAATATAGTACTTCCTACTGACTTCTCCATCCTAAACCTCCGGGCACCTAAAGGACCCCATTTCAATTGAAAATATAATGCAATTCAAGGGTTTGAATAACTCAACATTGAGAGGATCTCCCAGAGATGGTTCCCAAAGCATTTATAATGAATCAAAGGACAAGAATACTCTTTTTTGAGATGAGGCAAGTCATTTATGACCGTCCCTGTCCTTGACACACCAAGACCACCTCCCACTACAATTTTTATTTTGTCCGGGCTGGGATTCGAACCCATACCCACCCCTCCCCTCCCTCCCTTACTACTGTTACTACTAGACCACCCCATTGGTGGCAGGAACAACAATACTTGAGCTCTTCTAAAATAAAAATCTGTTAACATGTGAAAGAGAAATGTTATTTCACTCACTCATGAAGTCCGTATACTCACGCTTTGCATATTACTTTTTTTCTAGACAAGGATAAGTTTGCAGGTTGCTTCTTAAATGGATATATGTATGTTTCATTTTCCAGAAAGGAAGATCAACCAGCCTGCCAAAGTGACTTCCAGGTTTATGATGAGGCTTTCTCTTGCAATAGCTAACTTCCCTAGGAATTTGGAACCAAAAGACAAAAAGGTTGATGTTAAGTAGACAGTTCATTATAAGAACCTGGTCAATTCTTTTATGGAGGTTGCATGACAGTAAGTCAAAATACACAATCTATTTGATGGGAAAAGACTTGTATCTCATAAGAATGCACTCCATTCATTTGTCAATACATTTTGACAATTGAGTTACATTCTACAACTTACCGTGATTTGATAGATAAACCACTCCCAAAAACAGAATACCAACCAAGGATATGGACACTACAAACCACATACGAGGTGCTGTCATCAACATAAATTTCTTATCCAAACTTTCTTATCAAATAGATCATGGACCTGGAACATTCTCAAAATCAAACAGGCTCCAACGAAAGATTGACCAAATTAAAAAATAAAATGTTACATCAATGACCAATAAGTCAAACAAGGTACGTTGTGATGTGCTGATAGTATAATACTTCATCAACCACCAATATCAGTAGAAAAAAGATTTGAAATTAAGAAAATGAACCCTAATGTGGAGGCATAAATGTAACTGATGATACTTGAAAGGCAATCTTGCAAAGGTATAATATGGTGGAATTACAAAGAAAACTTACTTTAGCATAATTGTATGCCTGCCAGCATAAAGGCTCTTCTAAGTCTACCGGTTGGAGGTCCTTGATCATTTTCCCCATCAAGTATTCGTCCATATTGGAATTGTTACTAGAACCATCTTGTTCAATATCACTATCTTCCTCAACCACAACTCCTAAAATAGACTTGGATAGAGCAGATAATTTTTGACTCGCCCTTGGCAAAAATCTAACTGTCCCAGAAAAAGTTGCCTCAATGCTTTTCCCAGTAATACCCCGTCCCCTAGTAATAATCTTCCATTCAAGAGAATGTTCTGTATTTGAAACTGTTCCAGTAGAAGGATTTCCGTCAAAGGATGCCACTCTTCTCCGAGGGAATGGCATTGTAACAGTACAAAAATCCATGGACAAAGGTGTTTTGTAACCTTCCATCAACCTTAACTTGAACAAAAATGCACCTTCATCTTCTGAGACCATTGACAGCTGGTAGAATCCTTTCACTGGAGGATCAAGACTGCAAAATGCCTGATAGCGCATCAAGATGAAATTACCAAGTGGTGGAGAAAACATCAGAGCTTGTTTATCGACGCCTTGTTCGGATACTTGAGCACAATGGTGGAAAGATAATATCTCAACATGGGCAGACTTCAACCCAGTAAGAGGAAATGAAACATCTGGCAATCCTTCCAACTCGGCTCTGCAGTTTACTTGACCTGAGATTGAAATCGCGTCCAGAATATCATCCCGGTCATAAAGTGAAGCATAGATAGTTTCATGAATAGTGAACAATATCCTTTGTCTTCCTTTGTAGAGGTAGGGCTTCCATGCAGGTTGTTTAAGGTCTACTGGAGGCAGATCTGATGAGGAAAACCCACTTGCCCTGATAGCAGAAATATTGGCAAAGTTGAGGTCTAGAGGTGTTCCTGAAAATAATTTTGATGGGAAAAAAACAATCAGTCAAGGTCATAATTATCTATATGAATCCTTAGCAAGCCATACAAGGCGATACAAGAAAATCCGAGACGAGAGATACCATAATAGAAAGTACCAACCAAAGGGCATTGAGCTGCTAATAAAATTGTGCAGCAGATCTTTGAGGTCTTTGTCAATGGGTCTGAAAGCACCTTGGGAGGCATCAGATACAACTGTGCCAACAACTGAAGCTGCTGAACTGGTTGAAGTTGCGACAGGTGCTGCAGTAGGTTTTGCCCTAGCAGAAATGCTTGTTATGCCCATACTGCCAGTTAGTGAATCCAACAGCCCTCCTACAGAGGGAGATGAGCTAGCAACCACCTCAGGATCTACCAAATCACCAGAAATTATGTCCCCAACAGCATGTGCCACCAGGAATGCCCTAAGAATAGAAGCAAGTTTGGAAAATAAATATCAACTAATTAGCATAGCCATTCCTGTAAATCTTTCAATTGCTAACAATCTGAAAATTATGTAAATATTCACATAATAGTGAGACTTAAACAGAACATAGAAGACTTAAAATTTCACGTCATTGCTTTACAAAATAAGATAAACCATTACATATGAAAGAATAGGACATGCCAATTGATAGTAACAGTGGCCTAGTGTGACAAGCCTATTTCAATGATGGAAAGATTGATCATTTTGAAGATTTCACAATCAGATAAGAGGAAAACATCTTTCTAAACTCTTGAGAAAGGGACCTAAATCCCAAGTATGACAATTCTTATAACGCAACAAAAAGGCATAGATAAATAGGAAAAATGACTACAACAAAAAATAGAAAATATATATGTAACGAATGATAAGCATCTAAAGCACAAAATGTGTAACCAGAACCTACAAGATACTTGATTCCTAGGGCAAGATACAAAAATCAAATCACAAAATGTATGTTCAACATGTAAACTTCCAATTTTTCATTTGTCCTCCACTGATATTTGGTTTTCCTTCTCTCCAAATCCTTGTAACAAACAAGCTATAAGAACCTAATACACGTCAGGAAAATTATATCCCCTACAAGAACAAAGCCTTCCAAATTCTTGGAATGGCTATTTGAATCCTTTTTCATCCATTCAGCTCTTTTAGGGGCATATCATCAAGGTAGTCAAAGGCGCAAGGTGCACTCGAGGCGCAAAGGGTCCTTATCGTCTGGAGACGCAAGGCACACTTAACTCATGCACCCGAGCGAAGCAAGGCGCAAAACTAGTAAATAATAAAAATATACATAAACAAATAAATAAATTAGTAATGTAAGAAATAAACCCAATAACATATTAAAACCAACAAAAACATGTTAAAACATAACCAAGTGAACTAGTAGAGCAGTAGCAGTCAACAGAACTAACAAGAATTTGTATTCTCTCTACTACGTTTTAGTAAATTTTAGTTTTTATAGTTCAATTGTAATCAACTTTGGCAACCGTGGAAATGGGTCTCTCCCTCCCACTTGTATGAGGTAAGGGTTATTTTCATGCCTATATATAAAGAAAAACATAAGGCGCGCCTAGGCGCACCTTTTCTTGGTTGCGCCTTGCTGAAAGGCGCACCTTAGACGCGCCCTAGGTGCCCCCGAAGAAAGGCGTCTCGCCTAGTGAGGTGCCAGGCACAGATGTTGCTCCTTTTTGCGAGGCGCACCTTTGACTACCATGCATATCATATCCATTATTTCCCCGATATAGGATCATTCTAACCTTGTTAACTTTACAAAGTGAACAAGAAATTTGATGAAAGTCTATTCAAGCTATACAGGAAAAACGAAAGAGAGTGGATAATAAATTTAAGTCTTCTACTTTCATATAGTAAATTGTACACACCACATTCTGATCTATAATAGTTATAAATCAATAACAGTTATAACTCAAATAGCTCTACCCAAGATTTTGGGTAGAAATTATATAACACTAAATGGTATACGCTAACACTATGCATATACATTCAGTTCCTGTAATTCAATGAACCAAATTAGTTTCTAATAGTCTATACCCTAACACTATGCATATAAATTCAGTTCTCATAATTCAATGAACCAGTTTAGTTTTTAATATTCGAGATTTTTATTAAAGCTTTCAGTTTAATTTGGTAGTTATGAATATGACAGCAGTGTTGAACAAATGACAAACATAATATTCAGTCAGAAAGCAGGTTGGTAAATCATAAATGTGCCTAAACAAGACAGTTTAAGAAAAGGCCAATAGTTATATAACAATTACACCTATAGTAACGGAATTTGTGCTTATCACAAAAAACCAAGCAGGCTAGCACTTCTCAACTCCTCGTTGTAAACACCAAACATCACTTTCGTTGTTATTATAAACAATCATGTACAATGTTGTTCCTCATTGAATAACATGTTTTTCGTAATTAAACTAGCAGCTAGCACTTCTACCTCTTCGTTGTAAACACCAAACATCATTAAAAGGACGTCTCGTTGCCATGAGTCTTTACGTTGTAAACATCAAACATCATTAGTTTTGTTATTATAAAAAATCATGTCCAGTGATGTTCCTCATTAAAAACCGACAAATAACCCAAGTATTTCATAAGATGCTTCTCCTAGTAGACCATATAAACAATACTGCAATTCTTATCCAAAAGATAGAGCAAAAGGACTGATGTGTAGACTCTCCTTCTCATATAGAATATAATATGTACTCAATAAATGATCTTGCTACATAACTTATTACTAAGAATCTAAATATGATCAGGAATCCTAACATTATGACATTTAAATATTTAACACAACACTACCCCATCCCCACCCGTTGGGGCCGTGCACATAGGCTTGCAGATCAAGCTAAACATAATCAGGCAGAAAATTAAAATGTACAAATAGGAGATAGCACGAAGAACATATTCATGAGAACGTAGATTTCTATAGAAATATGTGCTTTCTTCAATGAAGTGGAGAAAAAATGCAACTTAAACATCAGATATATCAGTTCAGATCTCTGATTTTCATGTCACTGTTACTGTTAGTTGTCAAAAAATTCTGCCGCGGGCAAGCAATCTTGGAGAATAGAAATTTTTCATCAATATGTGTGTGCGTGTATAAACCTACTAGCAACATTATAAGCTAAACAATTCATGAAAATAAAAACTTACCATACCCTGTGATGCATGGAAGCTTGAGCAGAAGGGAAGAGGGACTGTCATCATCCCCAGTCAAGTTTCCGCAATCAGATCTTTTACACATTCTCTTGTACGCCATAAAATGTTGGGGCTCAACCAAAGGTAAAACAACAATGTAATATCCACCTTTTAAATGTAAAATCAATGGCCATAAGGAGAACTCGCCTCCCTCCTCTCTATTAATGCTAAGTGTTATAATATGGCGAGTGATAGGATCATCGACCCACGAATCAGACCCTTGTGCTGATTGCCTTACACGAATGCCAAAACCACGCGGAGAACCTTCCCTGCACACATCACTTAATGTTAATAACAACCACTTGCTTCGCATGATGCATCAAAGTGCACGACTGCAATGAATCTTATTGATTTCAGATGGTGCAGGTACAACTTGAAAGTTGAAACTAAAGCATTTCACAAATATCAACAGAAAACACAAATTGCTACATAAAATATGGACTTCATACTAACTCAGAACCTTCAAGAGTTACTACACTGGCGTGCAATGTAATGTTAGTGAAGATCTTCCAAAATAAATTTCTTGTGGTAAAAGGAAAGTGAAATTCACATATACAAGGTCTAGGTTCTATGCCAGGAAAAAGTAAAGGTCAGAGAGAGAGAGACTGATAATTTTAGGCAAGTCATACAATTCCTGAGAAGCAACAGATCAAACATTGACGAAAATTGTTTGGATGTAGTTTACTAATGGAGGACTTATCTAATTAGGAAGAAAACTTATCATAATTTCTCAATTCCTCAACTAAGTCATGCCAAATACTAGTTTGATGATCAGGAGTTATAACACCGATGTCTTTCCTTATAGCTTCGGGTTAGGAGCTCTAGTTCCCCAGTGGACCCACTCTCCTCCAGGAATCGAGGAATAAGTCATGTTGCAAAAGAATGATCAGGTGGTACACAGTCAAAACCTAGGCAGGGTGCCCAGCTAGGTCCTATTAGACATTCTAGGCCCGCCTGGACATGTTTCATCATGAATTGAATTAAAATGCCGGGGTGTTTTTAACTACACAGGTTTAAATTTAAAAACGGGTAACCCAACCAATATTAAGTTATTAACCCATTCTTCATCCCATCCTTTTCCCAGCGATCTCTCTTTAATCTCTCCCTCTGTACCTTGTGAACCCTTGTGGGATTATTAGTCCAACCAGTATGGCGGTTTTCTAGTGGTGAAGGCAGTTCACCACCACCACCGACAATCTTGTTTTCTCCCTAGTCTCTAACCTCTATTCCTTTTCTCAAAGCTTTTTAAGGCAGCATGTGGCGATGAGGCGGCAAAGTCCTGAAAGGCCTAGGCAGGGCATGAAGGCTAGAAGCCTAGAAGGTAGGGGCCCCAAGACTAAAATTTTGGGGTGTGTAGTAATTAGGCTAATACAAACATCAACTTGTTTCCTCCTTCGTTGGTAGCTTTTACTCTATAAGTTAAAAAAATTGTGAGTTTCAATTATGGCATACCAAGCTTGTAAAGATGGTGAATCTAGGCGGGGGACTCAATACTACAATTGGGGGCACATACTGTATAGTAAGTCAAGACAAACTTGTTTCCTTTAAAAAAGGAAAAGACAAACTTGTGGTTTATTTCCTAACTTGTGGTTTATGTCCTAACTTGTGATTTTCTTCTAATTGGTATGACAAATGTATAATTAAAAATTATAAGCATCCCATACAAATCTTGTTGTGTATGCTAAATACGAAAGTGTAATACTTCAACATCAACTGCATGAAGTTTTCAATCAAGAAACAATCACTAAGAGTATCACTAACTTGAAATAAAGAAAGGAGAAATACAATAATAGGGAGAGAGCTCGAGAGATGAAGAGATGGAGACTAAGACAAAATCTTACATGTTGCCACATGGCAATGGACATCATAGTCAGAAATAGGGATAATATTTGATGTATTATAGGGATGATATTTGATGTGTTCGGGTAGATATAAAAAAAGGGAATAAAGAAGGGAAAGGAAAAAACTAGTGTACGTCCTTTACTTTTAGTATATTTTAAAATATTTAATAATATCCATAGATTTAAGTTATTTGTTTGGGTTATATTACAAATTAAAAAATGGTAGAGACCAGGTCACATTTAAGTCGAGGCGAATCAAAGAGGCCAGATGGAAATGGACTCATAGTCGGAGATAGAAATAAAATTTGATATGTTATGGCAGACACAAAACGGTAGAAAATAAAGAGGGCGGAGGAAACAATATTGTACGTCCTCTATTGTAAGTATATTTTAAAATATCTAATAATATTCATGGCTTTAAGTTATTGGTTTGGATTAGATTCCGGATTAAAAAAAATGGTAGAATTGGATCAGATTTAAGTCAAGGCGAGTCTAAGGGGCTACCTAAGGCGACGAGACGATAGAGGAACCGAAACGCCTAAGGCAGCAACGCAGAAGTCTTTCGAAACAGCGCTTGTCTCTTTAGAGAATCGTACAGGCCACAAAAGCAACCCGACAATGGTGATTTTCTGGCAACAATGACACTTCTTTGACAAAAACTACGGGTGTCCAGCAACGGCAGTGTTCAACTTTTCCTTTTTTCCCTTCTTCTAAAATTTGGGATAAAGTTTTTGGTGTTGTTATTCCTTTTCTTCTACCTAATTCTTCTTATTAGCCATTTGCTTTTCTCTTTCTTTTAGATATTAGCTATTATTTTCCAAAAAAGAAAAGTATGGTTTTCATTTTTAGTTTACTCTCCTTTGTCCAGATTGATTTTTATCTAATATATAATTGGTTTAGTGCTCAAAATCTACACACTTATGTTGCAAAGACACGAATATGAAACAGCACGATATTGGCACTGCGAACCTAGTGTATTTTGCGGTGTCTGCGACGTGTCCTATACGTGTCCCGCACAAAGCAACACGTTGCCGACGTCCGAGCTTCCTAACCAGTTACCAACAGCTCAGTCTCTGGCCTTACTGTTTGATGTCAGAGAATTGCCTATTGCAGATTTTTCTATTCAAGTAATTTTTTTTTTCTTAGCAACGGAAGCCCTTTGCCGACATAATCTTGATTTAGGGTTTCGATACTGAAAATAGTAGTGTGTAGGAATTGTCGAACCTGCTCTTCCTGTCGGCGAAAGCCGAAGACAGCTCGTCGTCGTCAGGGAGCAGAGATTGGAGAGAGCGATCGAGGTCGCTCTCTTCCTCCTCTCGGACGGACCTCTCCTTCTCCTTCTGGCAGGCTAGGCGCCAGCGCTTCTCGACGACCGGGAACTTCCTGTTAATGGAGGAAAAAAGGAATTTCAGTTGATGAATCAATGGCGGAGATCTAGAGAACATGGGGAATTCGGAAACCCTAGATTTCAGCCGGGGGAGAGGGGGGGGGGGGGGGGGGGGGGGGGGGGGGGGGTTGCACCTGGAGAAGACGACTGCGTCTTGAGGGTTGAGGATCCAGAGGGCTCGGATTCTGCACCCGGACATTGATTTCTTGCTCTGAGCTCTCTCTATCAAAGAAGAAGAAGAAGATGGTGGGAAGGAGTAGGGCTGTACTGGAACAGAGAAGATGGAATGGTAAGGATCGGCACGTGCAGAGCACGACTTCTATGTGAACAATGTTGATGACGATGCGGTTCGAATTCAACCGAATCGAACCAAAATGGTACCGAACTTAGCAGACTCTATGGTCATGGAGGAGAGACGTCCCACTGGCCGTAGTCTGTTGGTAACGGACGGTGGAGCACCTCGACGTAGTGGCGCAGGTTCAAAAAAAATGGAGGAGAGATGTGTGAGCGTCTACAAAATCTCGTGCGTAATGTTCGGGCAAAAAAAATTAGAAATAGTCAAAATCCAATAAATGGAAATTCTAAAAATTCAAAACTAAAATCAAACCAAAATTAGCCAAAATCGAAACCGAACCGAATAGTCGATTCAATTTACTCAGTTTGTTCAGCTGGACTATTTCTATTGTGTAATAGATCGGACCCAAAGTTGAAATCATGGTTAAATTGTATTAAAAATTATAATTTTTATAAATTTATGTGTTGTATTTCAAATTTGTGTCCAAAGTTGGACTTCAAAAAACATACATATAATACATAGAATTATTGTTTTCAAAATATACACATTTTTAATCACAAAGTATGTATAGAGTTGAGGGTATTTACATAATTGTATAAGTCCTATTCGATTTTCGGTTTTTGATCGAAATCAAAATAAAAAACCATAACCGAATACGAAATTTTAAAAACCAAAACCAACCCAAAAAAAAATCAAACCGAACCGAATCTCTTATTCAGTTCGATTAGATTTTCAGTGCAAAACCAAATAATGCTCACCCCTGGCAAGGATGACTTGCAGATGATACTCAAAATTCCATCTTGAGGTCCAATATTTTAAAAAAGGGAAATGTAGAATCAGTTGAGGTTGTATGAGATTAATAGAAAATGATAAAATAAGTCTTGGTCCCAAAAATTGTGTGGTCAAAAAATAATGTAAAAAAAATACTTCAAATTGGAACTTATTATTCTGCAAAATATCTAGATACTCTCAGGCCCAAATTATAGCTCGATTGAAATATAAGATGAGTCTTACTATTTTATAAAATGGGCTCCTACATTCTAAATGTAGAATCTAAAAATTGGTTGGGCCTTACTAATGATGCTCGCTTGGTTTATTGTTGCACCTTATCACAAGCAGCTATTAAAAGAAGAATTTTTTTTTTATATAATAAAGAAAGAGGGGGGTTTATCAAATTAACAATACGAGAATCGTCCCAACTACATCACTCAAAAGAAAGAAAAAAAATCCCCATACATCGGATATTGAAAATAGAAATAGAAAGACGACCGCGAAGACCCGCACATAAATTGGCCACCAAGTCTGTTCATTGGTTTTCCTCCCATAATATTATGGCAAAAAATCACTTTTTAAGGCTTTTTCAAAGCGCACTTCCATTTTTACTTAGGGCTAGCCTCTTGTCAGCAATTCGGTAAACGAAAAAAATTCGAGACGACAAAAGTACGAATATAAATCGACTTAGTGCAAATAAAATACGTTCAAAAATTCGGTCAAAAATTCAAAAAATAAAAATATTGAGATTAGAAACTTCACATTTTTAAATATGTTGTCAAATTTAGTTAATTAAATATGTTCCCACCATATTTCTTTTGCCAATTTTTTTAATAATTTACATGACTGCATTTTAAACTTCGCATGCTTGAAATTTACGTATTTGAATCTGTCAAAAGTACGGAAGTATTATACGTTTACGAAAGATACGAGAAAAATTCGTGTATAATACGAGTTTTATTCTGGTGATTGCTAACAAGGGGCTAGCCCAAAAATGTTCCAAAAAATTACAAGTTTGTCATTCAATTTCTTTACTTGGGGCTAGCCCAAAAAAATGTATAAATAACATTTTTTTTCCTCTCTCCCTCTACTCGTTTCTTCTCTCCCTCAACATTTGTAGGTCATAGAATTAAACCCTAGCCCAAATTTTTTTCCAACCTACATTTTGTGAAGATTGTGGATGGAAATTCTAGTAATAGTGTCATCGACTTCTACCGTCATTTGGTATGTCATCGAATTAATATATGTTTAAGGTTTTCAACATTAATTTTACATATAAATATTGAATTATATGTGTTTAATGTAGAAAAAAATGAACATGGAAGAACCCGGGTCATCAAATGTAGTAGACTCTCGTCCCGCTACGTCCAAAGAACACATCGATGCTTCGGAAGCACTCTTGGTAACTAAATTTTAACTTTTTGTCAGGTGAAAGTCGGGTCTGTGACACAGAGGACTGTCACCTCTCTGGCAGTCCAGTTCTTGGGATAGGACTGTCACCTCTATGGCAGTCCTGTATATTATAAGGACTGTCGGGGTGGCTACAGTCCTGCATATTGTAAGGACTGTCTTACTCTCTGCAGTCCTATTTATTTGCAGCAGTTTTCACATTTGATTTGTGTAGTTGTTTAGTTTTATTAACTTTAAGTTCTATTGTATGACTTATCATCTTCCGATATTGCGGTACCTGGTCTAATTGCCGTCGATGTAGGCCATTTATTCTGGACCGATATTTGATTTGAATCAAGCGAATGTGCGCTACATTGGTGTCGAAAAGTTGGACGGGAAAATAACATAGTTCGTGTGATATCCAGATCGGTCTGAAACCGTCCGGGATGACAAACTGTGGTGGTTGGATGTGAAAGAGGTGGTGTGTTTAGAAGCCATAAGAAAGATACAGTTATCCAAAATAAAGTTTTAAAAAAAATGTTGGAACGAGAAAATGTGGTTGTCCATTCACGATCCATATTAGAAACGTAGAAGAAGCGAAGTGGACAGTCAAAGTCAAGAATAGAATCCACAACCATTAGATTGCCGAAACACTATTGGGTCATCTGTATGTCGGACGGTTGAACAATACGAAGAAGAAGATAGTCGAAGACTTGTCCACTTCCGGAGTTGCACCGAGACAAATATATTTCGTCATACGACATGAAGATGAGAAGAACAAGTCTACAATGAAGTCAATATACAACGCCCTATCTACTTCAAACGCCATTCGGACGAAATCAAGAATGGCGATGCAAGAAGTGCTGAAGTTGCTTGCCGATAATTATTATGTTGAATACCATAGAAGACATCCTCAGAGTAATGAAGTCATTTCACTCTTTTGGGCTCATCCCGATTGCACACATTTGGCTAGGTCTTTCGCCGACGTGTTAGTCATTGATTGCACGTACAAGACCAATAAGTTCAAGATGCCTCTCTTTCATGTTGTCGGCTCCACCTCCACTTGAAAAATATTTTCAGTTGCATTTTGCTTCATGAAGTGAGAAACTTGAAGACTACACATAAGCGTTGGAGAAACTGAAAACACTTTACACCGGTCACAGACAACCGTCTGTTCTTGTTACCGACAGAGAGTATGCCCTAATTAATGCTATTCGCATTGTGTTTCCTCAAGCGGATACGTTGCTATGCACTTGGCATGTCAATCGTAATATTCAATCCCAATGTCAGTTGAAGTTCGGAAAGGTAAATGGTAAACTTGACATGGAAATTTTTGACGAATTCTACAATGACCGAAATTGTGTATGGCGAGCCTGTACGAAAGACAGTTACGACGCCGTATTGTACTTGCTCAAGGAAAAGTAGGAGGCAAGGGAGCCGACATGCATTTCTTACATCAAAGATACATGACTTGAACCGCACAAAGAACAATTCGTCTTAGCATGGACGAATGTGGTGAAGCATTACGGCACGACAACTACCAACCGTGTCGAATGAGCACACTCAGTCTTAAAGAGGCATCTAAGCTCATCCCTCGGCAACTTTGTCTCGGTTTGGCAAGCTATACATATATCAGTAGACCGGACGGTGAACGAAATTAAGGCATCATTTGAAATAAGCTTAAATATTGTCAAGAATGAGCATAGAAAGGAAGCCCTCTTGGATGCTTTAATGCGTGTGATATCTCACAAGGCGTTGGCATTAATATTTGATAAGATTGATAGGTCAAAGTTTGTTGGGTTTGATCCTGAGGTTTGCGGGTGTGTACATCGACATACACTGGACCTCCCTTGTGCACATGAGATTAATGAATATCGTCGACAATCCATTCTTATTCCAGTAGATGTTGTCGATGAACATTGGAGGCAGTTGTCTATAATGCTCGTGGTGAACAAGGATGATGATTTCTTCTCTTTGCCATAAGTGAAACTTCTTCACGCAAGGTGGTGTGCCTCAGTAGGAGCGGAGCCGGAGTGCATTGAGCTTAAAATCCAAGAAATTATATGTCCGGTGACTACTAGAATGCATGAGCCGTCCGTTGTTTCCAATCCTGAAGGCAGGCCTCAAACAAGAATGAGTAGTTCACAGAAAAGAAGGCTAGAGTCAACTAAGAGAGGTCCATCGTCCTTTGAGCATGTTGAACGAAGCCTACAGCAAGCTCCGCCTGCACGGAAGAGCAAGCTTGTCATTCGTCGAAAAAAAAGAAAACAGACATCCCAAGAGAAGATACCGTGGATAGACAAACACTGGGTTTGTATATTGACAAATTTTAACCTGAGATTCGCAGTTACATTTGGTCTATTGTTGATGTCCTGGGGATGGCCATTACGGATTTCATGTGCTTACAAGACATCTTGGTTATTCTGACAAAAACGGATGGAGACTGGTGAGGTAGAAGCTGTACGAGGAGTTAGAGACTCGTCTTCCATTCTACTCCCACATCCTAAGCGAAGAAATAGTTGCAAGTTTGTTGTTAAGTATCCCTTGCACTGACAGTGTTACCGGGCCAGACCACTACATGTCCGTCCCGTCTGTCGGTTATTTATTTGCTAATAAGTACAGGATACCTGTTGTACTTATTTCGTCGGGTATTAGCAATACATTCTTTCCGATGTGCGCTCCTTCGGCGGAGCACAGACATTCTAACCTATGTACTATAGGTCAAATCGGGAAACACTTCGTCATACTAAAGATGATCGATCATTCTCCGATTCCTCCACCTTCAACAAATTGGTACAAATTGGCACCGGTCGAAGCAATCGTTTGGACCACACCTTTCTTTGATCAAATCGATCATTGTAAGAAGTTGTTGAAGATTGAGGAGCCAAGAGACTTGCATGTTCTACGACGTCGAAATCGACTAAATATTGATATATTTACACTTTGGCATTTTGTATATAGAGGACCACTTTTGTATACAGTAAACTATATTATTTTAAAATATGAAGTCCAATATATGTTTTCCACTTTTACCTGTGTGCTATATATGTCTATCTGTGTGCAAAATGTATGAAAGTATATGTGTGCAAAATGTATGAAGTCTAATATATCTTTTCCACTTTCATATCCAAACTCTCTTCACGGTGTTTGGATTAGGACTGCCAGCTTCCTGGCAGTCCTTACTTAATGAAGGACTGCCAAGAAGCTGACAGTCCTGTGTGAAACTCTCTGTGAAGAGAGTGTCATATCCAAACTCTTTTCACAAAGAGTTTGGATTAGGACTGCCAGCTTCCTGGCAGTCCTTATTTAATGAAGTACTGCCAGGAAGCTGGCAGTCATATTTAAAACTCCCTGTGAAACTCTCTTCACAGAGAGTTTCAGACAGGACTACCGCTTCCTGGCAGTCCTTACTTAATGAAGGGCTACCAGCTGAAACTCTCTGTGAAGATAGTTTCATATCCAAACTCTATTCACAGAGTTTGGATTAGGACTGCCAGCTTCCTGGCAGTCCTTACTTAATGAAGGACTGCCAGGAAGCTGGCAGTCCTGTCCCAAACTCTTTGTGAAGGGAGTGTTATATCCAAACTCTCTATGAAGAGAGTTTGGATTAGGACTGCCAAGCTGGCAGTCCTTACTTAATGAAGGACTGCCAGGAAGCTGACGGTCATGTGTGAAACTCTCTGTGAAGAGAGTGTCATATCCAAACTCTCTTCACAGAGAGTTTGGATTAGGACTGCCAGCTTCCTGACAGTCCTTACATAATGAAGGACTGCCAGGAAGCTGGCAGTCCTGTCCCAAACTCTCTGTGAAGAGAGTTTCCAAACTAACAAATAACACCAAACATACCCAAATAACAACAAATAACACCAAACATATCCAAATAACAACAAATAACACCAAACATACCCAAATATCTAAATAACACCAAATATCCAAATAACACCAAATAACATCCAAAAAACACCAAATATAGACATCCAAATGCAAACATCCAAATAACACCAAATATCTAAACATGTCCACATCCAAACATATCCAAATATAAACATCCGAATATCCAAACGTATCCAAAAAGTTAAACATCCAAATATAAACATCCACGTATCCAAACTAGTTATCATGCTGGCCTTCGTACGTGCCTCCAGATTTTGCATAAAGGGAAAATCGACAGTGTTGTCGATGCGCTCCATCTCGCTGGCGATTGCGACACAGTTCTTGCCCTGGCATTTACGAAGGGATTTGGCCAATTCCTTCACCCTTTTAGACTATAAATGACATGACATAAATTAAGTCTACAAACTTGGAAATCTTAGGATTGTAGCGCCCCGCTTTCGATAGGCGACGGAACTTCATAATATGCTAGCGTCGAGTCAGATCGGTCGGGAACTTAGATGGCCATCTGACTCGATCGCTAAGCTTGGTAAACGTTAACGCCTTGCGGCATCGATTCAAATCGATTTGGACGGAAGTTACGAGAATCGATCCAACTAATGGAACGACTTCTGTTGGAATAAGTCCTAGATGCAGCGGGCTGCGTCTCGGCGAGTGAGCTCTCTATATGAGTCCCTTCGACGGGACCGGACCGCTGTATGGTTTTCTTGGAGCTTTGCCGCTGGGCTTGATTGAAGTGCTTTCGCGTCGTTTTCATGGATGCAATTACAAATTTCGATGCAAGGAGAAAAGAAGGAAATCTAACAAAGTGTTGATGCATTACAGGAGCTCGCGTAACTAAGGATTGACGTTGCGTAGCGCTTCGACGACCTGCACAAAGCAAAGTGATCGGTGGGTGATTCGGCCTTCTTTTCTATTCCGTCCCGTAAACTTATTCCTTGCTTCGAATTCATTCAAATCGAACGATGCCAAGTTAATTGCATGCCAATCCACTAAGTCAAGAACTCGGGAAAAACGTATCGATTTACAAATACAAGTTTTTCACATAAACCAAAAATTTTAAGGTTTACGGAAAAAGATAGACTATTTCAAGTGCTGCAAAATATTATGAAACGTTGATTATAGGATTTGATGCCTCGAACAATTTGGTGCCTGCGGGACGCTAAATCGAGAGTACGGTTTTGGGGAAAAATGAATTGATGCATGAGTTGGGGGAAAAATGATAATGTCGTTCAATACTGTCCGCGCTATACAAAACTGCTTGCACATATTAAACTGTTCACGCATTGGCATGGTCATGGACGGCTTGTGCACAAGTTGATCTTTCCTCGATGCGGTATCCGGGGCATCGGAACCGAATCGACCTAGGAGGAAAAATTAAAGTCGTGCTTCGGCGCGAGGCATTACGGGACCTGCAGCAGGGCTTGCAACCCACGCTGACAGGCACGTCGTAATGCCATATAAAGTCCCACGTGATGTGTAACATAAATGACCGCATATAAGATAGTAGCATGCTCACCTATTGTCTTATGCAGGTGTAAATATATTATCTCTGTTTTCATGCAGGGACGAGCACGGCCGTGGTAAGAAATATGATAAACTGCTATGGTTCACTGTATGCTTTATTACGCAAAGATGGCTATCGAATATGAACTGAATTCATTTAGTTCTAATAGAAAGACAACTCTAAAGCATGCCTACCCTAACAATCAGAGTCGGTTTAGACGAGTGGGTTCGTCTCGTCCACTTAGCAAGTGTGCTAATCCCATTCTCCCAATTTCCCCAGGTGCGACGGGCGCGCTCAACTAAACTGGAGCTGAAGTATGGAGAGGCGTTTTGAAGCTCTTCCTATGCTGAAGTATTTTGAAGCCAATTCAAGTCGACATCTTATGTATAAAGGGGCGAATGTATGGGACGGCAAGCGTTAGTTCAGGCAACTTGTCGAATGTATCTTCTTTCTGTTTTCAATCAATGTAGCCGCAACGGCATCCAATGTAAATTACGACTTGCACTTCGTTGTAAGCTATGAATGAAAAGCATTTTTATCTTCCTATACTGCGTCTTATATTCTGATGTGATTTGTGAAGTTTCGACTTGGCATATTTATATCAAAATCAAAAAAGATAACCATTTGAGAACTTGTCATCTTGCCTTGCACGAGCGCAACTCCAGGCTCGTGCGGCATCACGCCTTAGCGAGGACGATCGAATCGGCAAAGTAACACCAGGGACGAACGGTTTGTCGACTCGGGGCGTGACAAATTGGTATCAGAGCACATTTATGTTTCCTCGGATTTTCGAAAGATGTTTCATTATTGGAATGTCCGTTGCGATGGCTCGATTGAATGCTTGTCGACATGCTGCGTGAAATAAAAGTTCCATACAGGTAAGCCCGTAGATATTTTTGAAAAATACTAACGGGTTTACTCTGTTTTGTAGGAATGACTAAGAAAAGGAACAATTCTGCCCCAACCCAAACTGTAGATAGTACGTCGAGCACAAAAAGTACTGAGCCTAGCGAGAGGACTATGCAAAAGATGCTACAGTTGATGGAACTGCAGCAGCAGCAGCTTCAGACACAATTCAAAGCCCAATTTGAGGCGCAACAAAAACAAATGAACGCCCTGACTCAGATAGTGAGCAGAATGGCGGGCAACACCAAGACGACGGATGAAGAACCCGAGGAAAAGCAAGGCGATCAAGAAGAAAACGAGGAAGAAGAAGCTCAACAGCAAATGATGAATTCTTCTTCCTTGTTCAAGGCAAAGGAGTTCCGCAAGATAAATCCACCAAAGTTCAACGGCCGAGCAGAGCCTGATGTGATCGTGGGATGGCTTACGGAGATGGAGGACCTGTTTAATCTGCTTAGCATTGAAGGGTCCCAGAGAGTAACTTGTGCGGCGTTACAGCTGCAACTGAGGGCGCACGACTGGTGGGGAGCTAAAAAGCAGGAAATCTACGAAGCCGATACAGATGCCACGATTTCTTAGAAGATATTCAAGGAAGCTTTCCTTGAACAACACGTTCCTCGCGCCGTCCGTCGCCAAAAAGAAGACGAGTTCATGATGCTGCGACAGGGAAATATGCCTGTCGAAGATTACGACTCGAGCTTCTCAAAGCTGGCGAAGTTTGCCGGCGCCTTCCTGCCCAACAAGGAAGCATGGTGTGAACGCTTCCAACAAGGCCTGAATGACGAACTACGAAGGGACGTCATGAACCAGCGATGCCGAACTTATCGTGAATCCTATGAAGCCGCACTTGATAGTAAACGGATCTTTGGCCGCATGTCACAAAGGGCCGTGCCTGTCGTTCGCAACAATTTCAACAAGCGTCCTAATGACGCTGGAGGATCGGGAGTACCCAAGCGTCCAAACACGTTTGAGAATCGACGTCCGTTTTCGGGATTACACTGCAATATCTGTGGCAGGGATGGGCATCGCCAGAGTGATTGTTACCACAGAATATGTTTCGGGTGTGGCGCGAAGGGCCATTCGAAGTCGCAATGTACGAGAACTGTTCCGATCCAACAGAACCCACCGAGGAACGTCCCGAATCCGCATAAAGTGTCGATACTGCAAGGCGCGAATGCGGTGCCCATCAACCAACAGAACCAACGCCACGGAGCTCAAGGCCGAGTTTATGCCTTAACTCGGGACGAGGCGCTTGCGTCCGATACGGTTGTAACAGGTATATTACTCTACAAAGATATACCTGCTCGAGTATTATTCGATTCGGGTGCGACGCATAGCTTTATATCTGCTGATTTTGCGAGAGAAAATAAAATAACCATGCAATCACTAGATATAAATATTAGCGTTAGCACTCCGTCGGGAGTCGATATGCCCGCAAACTTTATTTGTAGGGATGGCCACATTTGCATCGAAGGAAGATATCTATCCTTGGATGCCGTCGTACTAGACATCAAAGATTACGGCGTAATCCTGGGCATGGATTGGTTGGGCGCTTGCCGTGCAACGATCGAGTGCGCGAAGAAGAGAGTGGTGTTTCGTCTTTCTGGCGAGACAGAGTTCTCCTATTCGTGCGGTACGGTCTCGAAGACGGCAATGATGGTGTCGGCAATCTCGGCGAGGCGTATGCTGCGTTCCGGCTGCACGGGATACTTGGCATCAGTCCGAGACACGCGGAAGGATAATACAAACACAATGCAGACTGATGTTGTGACAGACTTTCTCGATGTTTTTCCTGACGAGATGCCAGGGATGCCACCGGATCAAGAAATTGAATTCAGCATCGACACCTTTCCGGATACACGGCCGATATCCAAGGCACCTTACCGAATGGCTCCAGCAGAACTGAAGGAACTGAAGGTGCAATTACAAGAGTTGCTAGACTGCAGATTTATTCGCCCTAGCGTCTCTCCGTGGGGAGCTCCCGTACTTTTCGTGAAGAAGAAAGATGGGTCGTTGCGGCTATGCATCGACTATCGGGAACTCAACAAGGCGACCGTACGAAACAAGTATCCTTTGCCGCGAATCGACGACTTGTTTGACCAACTGCAAGGCGCGTCAGTATTTTCAAAAATCGATCTTCGCTCAGGCTATCATCAACTGAAGATCAAGTCCGACGACGTATCGAAGTCCGCCTTCCGCACTCGATATGGTCATTACGAATTCCTCGTCATGCCGTTCGGTTTGACGAATGCCCCGGCTGCTTTCATGGATCTGATGAACCGAGTCTTCCGACCTCAAATAGATAAATTTGTAGTCGTATTCATCGACGATATCCTTGTCTACTCAAAGAATCGGGAAGAGCACGCGGAATATTTGAAGACGGTACTGCAGATTCTGCGTGAAAACAAATTGTACGCCAAGCAGAGTAAGTGCGAGTTCTGGATGAGTAGCGTGACATTCCTCGGGGACGTAATCTCTGCCGAAGGTGTCGCGGTGGACCCAAAGAAGATTGATGCGGTGGTGGATTGGAAACGACCTGCCTCGGCTAGCGACATTCGGAGTTTCCTTGGCTTAGCGGGCTACTACCGTAGGTTCGTACGAAGCTTTTCAAAACTAGCGTCGCCTCTGACTCGCCTCACCCAGAAGGGAGTAGTATTTGAATGGAGCGACGACTGTGAATCCAGCTTTCAAGAGTTGAAGCAACGGCTCATCTCAGCTCCAATCCTTGCACTTCCAGACGGTCCCGAAGGCTTTCAGATATTCAGCGACGCGTCGGAAACTGGCCTCGGGTGCGTACTCATGCAGAGAGACAAAGTCATCTCCTACGCTTCACGGCAGTTGAAGCAGCACGAGAAAAATTACCCGACGCACGACTTAGAATTGGCGGCGATCGTCTTTGCATTGAAGTTATGGCGGCACTATCTCTACGGTGTAGCATGCAGAATCTACATAGATCATAAAAGCCTGAAGTACTTGTTCACGCAGCGGAAACTCAACCTACGACAGCGACGATGGCTCGAACTCATAAAAGATTACGAGCTAACGATCGAGTACACGCCGGGCAAGGGAAACGTGGTGGCCGACGCACTCAGCAGAATGTTTATGGGAACACTGGACATAAATAAGGAAATACGGCGAGACCTTGAAGCGATGGGTATCGAACTTGGAATTGAGTATCGACACCTGCACCTAGCTCAACTGAAGTTAGGAACGAGCCTGCTTAGCAAGATAAAGACCGCACAGGAGGATGACTCATTCCTGAAGAAAATGCGCGAGCTAATTTCAACGGGAAGGACGACTGACTTTGCGGAAGACGGAGACGGGACGATGCGACTGAAGGGAAGGCTCTGCATTCCTGAAACTGCCGAACTCAGAAAAGAAATTCTGACGGAGGCGCACTATGCGAAGTACTCGTTACATCCTGGAAGCACCAAGATGTACAAGGACTTGCGCATAAACTTTTGGTGGCACGGCATGAAGAAAGATGTGGCTACGTTCGTATCGTAATGCATGGCGTGTCAGCAGGTGAAGGCGGAACACCAACGGCCAAGCGGCGAGCTGCAGAACATCCCCATTCCCGAGTGGAAGTGGGACAATATCTCGATGGATTTCATTGTAGGATTTTCGAAGACGCCGCGGGGGAATGACGCGATTTGGGTCATTGTTGATAGATTGACCAAGTCGGCTCACTTCATCGCAATTAAAGTAGGATGGAGCGTCGATCGGTTAGCACAAATCTACGTCGATGAGATTGTTCGACTGCACGGGGTACCGACCTCAATAATTTCGGACAGAGACGGGCGATTCCTATCGCGTTTCTGGACGAGCCTCCAAGCGGCGATGGGAACCAAACTGAACTTTAGTTCGGCGTACCATCCCCAAATAGACGGCCAGACGGAGAGAGTCAACCAGATCTTAGAAGATATGTTGCGCCTGTGTGCGATCGACCTAAAGACTAGTTGGGATACGTATTTGCCGCTTGCGGAGTTTGCGTATAACAACAGTTATCAGTCGAGCATTCAGATGGCTCCATACGAAGCGCTCTACGGGAGGAAGTGCCGTTCGCCGATATGCTGGGATGAAGTCGGAGAGCGATAAGTGCTTGGACCGGAACTGGTGGAGCAGGCCGTCGAAAAGGTCCGCTTGATTCGAGATAGACTCCGCATCGCGCAAAGTCGACAAAAGAGCTACGCAGATCTTCGTCGACGACCGCTAGAGTTCTTGGCCGGGGACCATGTGTTTCTGAAAGTAACGCCCATGCGCGGAGTGATGCGGTTCGGCGTTAAAGACAAATTGAGCCCGAGATTTGTAGGCCCCTTCGAGATCATTGAGCGAGTTGCGACGGTTGCTTATCGGATCGCACTACCTCCTGCCTTAGCCGATGTGCACGATGTTTTCCACGTTTCACAACTTTGAAAATACGTGCACGATCCAAGTCATGTGGTTAGCTTCGATCAGTTGGAGCTACGTACTGACTTGTCTTACTCGGAGGAGCCTATTCAAATTTTGGACCGCAAGAAAAAGGTACTGCGAAATCGGTCGATGTCCTTGGTCCGCGTGCTTTGGCGGAACCATACAGTCGAGGAGTCGACGTGGGAGATGGAGGCAGAGATGAAAGAAAAGTACCCTACGTTGTTCGTCTAAATTAAGGTCAGACCCTTGTTCTTAAGTTTCGGGACGAAACTTTTTCTTAGTGGTATATTATGTAGCGCCCCGCTTTCGATAGGCGACGAAACTTCATAATATGCTAGCGCCGAGTCAGATCGGTCGGGAACTTAGATGGCCATCTGACTCGATCGCTAAGCTTGGTAAACGTTAACACCTTGCGGCATCGATTCAAATCGATTTGGACGGAAGTTACGAGAATCGATCCAACTAATGGAACGACTTCTGTTGGAATAAGTCCTAGATGCAGCGGGCTGCGTCTCGGCGAGTGAGCTCTCTATAAGAGTCCCTTCGACGGGACCGGACTGTTGTATGGTTTTCTTGGAGCTTTGCCGCTGGGCTTGATTGAAGTGCTTTCGCGTCGTTTTCATGGATGCAATTACAAATTTCGATGCAAGGAGAAAAGAAGAAAATCTAACAAAGTGTTGATGCATTACAGGATCTCGCGTAACTAAGGATTGACGTTGCGTAGCGCTTCGACGACCTGCACAAAGCAAAGTGATCGGTGGATGATTCGGCCTTCTTTTCTATTCCGTCCCGTAAACTTATTCCTTGCTTCGAATTCATTCAAATCGAACGATGCCAAGTTAATTGCATGCCAATCCACTAAGTCAAGAACTCGGAAAAAACGTATCGATTTACAAATACAAGTTTTTCACATAAACCAGAAAGTTTAAGGTTTACGGAAAAAGATAGACTATTTCAAGTGCTGCAAAATATTATGAAACGTTGATTATGGGATTTGATGCCTCGGACAATTTGGTGCATGCGGGACGCTAAATCGAGAGTTCGGTTTTGGGAAAAAATGAATTGATGCATGAGTTGGGGGAAAAATGATAATGTCGTTCAATACTGTCCGCGCTATACAAAACTGCTTGCACATATTAAACTGTTCACGCATTGGCATGGTCATGGACGGCTTGTGCACAAGTTGATCTTTCCTTGATGCGGTATCCGGGGCATCAGAACCGAATCGACCTAGGAGGAAAAATTAAAGTCGTGCTTCGGCGCGAGGCATTACGGGACCTGCAGCAGGGCTTGCAACCCACGCTGACAGGCACGTCGTAATGCCATATAAAGTCCCACGTGATGTGTAACATCAATGACCGCATATAAGATAGTAGCATGCTCACCGATTGTCTTATGCAGGTGTAAATATATTATCTCTGTTTTCATGCAGGGACGAGCACGGCCGTGGTAAGAAATATGATAAACTGCTATGGTTCACTGTATGCTTTATTACGTAAAGATGGCTATCGAATATGAACTGAATTCATTTAGTTCTAATAGAAAGACAACTCTAAAGCATGCCTACCCTAACAATCAGAGTCGGTTTAGACGAGTGGATTCGTCTCGTCCACTTAGCAAGTGTGCTAATCCCATTCCCCCAATTTCCTCAGGTGCGACGGGCGCGCTCAACTAAACTGGAGCTGAAGTACGGAGAGGCGTTTTGAAGCTCTTCCTATGCTGAAGTATTTTGAAGCCAATTCAAGTCGACGGCTTATGTATAAAGGGGCGAATGTATGGGACGGCAAGCGTTAGTTCAGGCAACTTGTCGAATGTATCTTCTTTCTGTTTTCAATCAATGTAGCCGTAACGGCATCCAATGTAAATTACGACTTGCACTTCGTTGCAAGCTATGAATGAAAAGCATTTCTATCTTCCTATACTGCGTCTTATATTCTGATGTGATTTGTGAAGTTTTGACTTGGCGTATTTATATCAAAATCAAAAAAGATAACCATTTGAGAACTTGTCATCTTGCCTTGCACGAGCGCAACTCCAGGCTCGTGCGGCATCACGCCTTAGCGAGGACGATCGAATCGGCAAAGTAACACCGGGGACGAACGGTTTGTCGACTCGGGGCGTGACAAGGATGACTACAAATTCGGAACTCACCATCTTTACCAATGAAGCATACAAGATATTTTTTAAAGGAAGAGGTCCCAGAGCTCCCACGGCAACGGGCCCTGGCTTGCTAGGGTTCGACAACTTAGGATGTCCAACTTCCAAGAAGTATGACATGCAGTCGGCCATCTCCTTCATCGGTTGTCTTTCATCTTCTCCAAGCACGTGACGTTGCCACTTGGAGTAGAAGTCGGTAATCCAATCGAATTCGGCCGATTTGTAATTCAAAGGTTGGGTCCCGTACGGAGGCTCCAGTAATGTTAATATACGCTTCGACACAGTTTACACGAAGCCAAACTGACAAAGTACTCGATCAGGCATGTAAGGCTCCGTGATTTCATAACATGTGATCATACCATGAAATAAAGCTACTGGTTGCAGATGGCGACTACTCTCCCGTAAATCCCTATATAGAAGCCAAAATATCTGTAGGAGAAAAATTTACGAAAAAATAGTCAACAAATTAACAGAAAAATAAATAGTCAACAATATAACAAGTAATATGCTAACTACGCTACCTACTTACCTCTTCTGGCACCACATTATCTAGTACATCAGGAATGGAAACCAATGTTTGATAATTTTTAGTTTCTAGCTGAGTTGGCCTCCATCGACACACTCTAGGAAGGTGGTCGCCATACTTTGGGTTCAGTTTACCCCGCTTGAGCATCGGAAAGTACTCGTATATCCATGCCTATACAATTTTTAAATGAATATTCAATAAATTAATAACAAAATTTCGTATATGAGATTAAAATGTTAGAAATTTTCTTACATGGAGTAGAGTCTGGCATCCAGACATTTTCTTAATACCGACACAGGATGCTATACGAAGCTCGTGGTAAAGATTGGCTAGTATACCGCTTTCCCAGGATATATCTTCTACGTCATCCACATCAGATAAATTCAGAATATATCTAGCATGTATCGAGGTTCCGGACTTGTCCGGAATGCCGACCGATCCTAGGATGAAGATGCTGTACGCACGGGCCACCATGTCAACGGTACTTTCATCATCATCTTCCTCCGTCTCTATGAAGTTCTCCACCAAATATGACAGAAGAATTCCGTAGGACTTCTTGAAGCCTGGCAGGGTTGTAAAACTAGTAGCCTCAACCCCAAGGTGCTCTGAGACAAAATCTATGATCTTGTCATACCATTTAAGGGATTTCTCATTATTGAACATTTTCTTGGTCATAACCTGCCCGGTAACATTCAGGTCCAGTATCTGATGGACGTCATCAAGTGTAATCGTCAACTCCCCTGATGAGAGATAAAATATGTTGGTCTTCGGATGCCATCTCTCCACGAAGGCGGATATGAGGGCACTGTCCATTGTCCTATAGGCTCCTGAGAAGGACCGGAACCATCACGTGAGAGGAGTTGGCCAATAGGCACGTCGTCGTCATCGAAAGAAGACGGAGGACTAGGAGGAGCTGGTTGCTTCGACCGAGGCCGGCCACTCGCTCCAGTGACTTCGCTTTCTGGAAGCGGTTCAAAAATTCTTATTTGTCTCTCAAGTGGACGACCCGCAGTGCATTCCTTACGCGCTGACGCGGTAGGCTATTTTCTTTTGGGAGCGGCCGCAGAACTGCAAGACAACATACAGTTAGTAAATAATACAAAAGAAAATAGACAACAGGAAAACATAGTCCTACAATTATATAGGACTGCAGGAAGGCAAGCAGTCCAATATTGTTTCAGGACTGCAGAACAACTGGCAGTCCTAATGTTAAGGAGGACTGCCAGACTGCCTTCAGTCCTACTTCATAAGAGGACTGTCGGCTGCCTGGCAGTTCTCCTTAACATTAGGACTGCAAGTTATTCTGCAGTCCTAATGTGGTCAGCCGCGACTGTAGCAGCCGAATGGCCAAAACGACACGACACTTTGTCGTGTTCTAGGGTTAGGGTATCACAAAAAATGAAGGATTTGTCGTGTTCAAAAAATCTATTCATGAACCCTAAAGTGTTCTAACCTAAATTATCAAAACTTTTTAGAAAAATAACAAAGATTCTTTAAATTTGAAAAGAATATATACCATAATTAGGGAAAAACATACCTAGATTGTTATGAGGGTTTGGACTTGGGTGCCATTGATTGGATTTGAAGAAATGTAGAAGAAATTTAGGGTTAATAATTTGGAATGGAGTTGTGGAGAAGCGAATAGGGTTTTAGGGTTTTAGAGAATTTGGAAGAGAGAGAAAGGAATAGAGGAAATAAAATGGGAGAGAGTGTTTGGGGGGGGGGTGGGGGTGGGCTAGCCCCAAGTAATTTTTGGGCTGTCCCCAGTAAAACTTCTACCTTCTTGGGTTGTCCCCTAGTAAGGGCTAGCCCCAAGTAAATTTGGGAGTGCCCTTAGAAAAACCCTTTTTAACCGTCTCAGGATGTCCCATCAATCCTCAATCAAAGCACCATGGGACGTAAGGTAGTAGAAGACATATTTTCTAAACGAAAATTGCTAAATTTTATCATTTTTTGATCAGGACTAGTCCAAACTAAACTTTGATTTATTTACAAGTTTGTCATTGAAAAAATTACTCAGGGCTATCCCATTTATAGGTATAAAAGTCAATTATTTTATTTTTCCTCTTGTCTTCTTCCTCAACTAAAGAAGAAAGAAGAACAAGAAGAAAGAAGAACAAGAAGAAGAAAAATAAAACAACTTTTTTACATCCCTTTCTCTAAACTCTACTTACTTTCTCCAAACCCTACTGTTTTCCATAAATAAATTCACTTTATTTATTTTGTATCTGAGAAAATTACAACTGTAGGAATCTAATCTAGAAGACGATTACTTTATCCCTTGGACGATGCGATGAAGAAAACTCGAACTTCGAAGAACTTGGACAGCAACTGGGCAATCTCTCTGTTCTCTCTGAAAAATGACCTCCCCTCATGAAGGTGAAGAAACTCTCTTTTATAGAGTTCTGGATAACTGTCCTGAACCATACGCTCAGGTAGTTACTTGACGTGTGCAAAACTGCAGGGACGCGTGGCAAATTCTGACGAAGACACGTTGGCGTACGGTTGAGAGTAGTGGAGCACATTCAGGAGAGATTGATGGCATGAAGGCCACATTGCATAACTTCTGAATAAATGGGTAACTGAGTACAGGACACGTGAGAACGTGTGTTGACTGTACGTTGAAAATTATCCTGGATACAACTGCTGTAGAGTCATACGCTAGCTTTTGAAGAGGAGTCATACGCTGATTTGGACAGCGTAGTGCCATAGGAAATCCATACGCTCACTTTATGGGCAAGGAGTCGTATGGAGATCATACGCTCGCTTGGTTAGCAAGGAATCATGTGAGGTCCATACGCTCACTTGGCTGGGTGAAGAAGGAGTCATGTGAGGTCGATACGCTCACTGGAGAAGTGGCCACGTGGCTATCATCAATCTTCTTTGGTACACCATATCTTCCCATAACTGACAAAATCTTCTCGAGCGTCGTGACTGCGGATTTGACGGCTGACAGACTGTCAAAACTGACAGTAATGATGGCTTTTGTATTTATGAAGGCTGCTGAGTTGTCCTCGTAAAAGACAAAACCGACTCTTCGAAAACCTATACGACGGTTACTTTTCTCGTGACAGCTGTCTTTGCACGAAAGATGAAGTGTCAGATTCATTCCTCATTTAAACATATGCTGTGCTGTCACTTCAGTAAATAATAAAATATTTACTGAGCGTATGGCTTTTGAATGAGCGTACAACTCTGAACTGAACGTATGGCTCTTAACTGAGCGTATAGCCTTGAGCGTATGACTTCTGTTTGAGCGTATGGCTTCAACTGACATCTGTCTTTAAGCGTATGGATGAAAATGACAGCGTGTCATAATTTTCCACATCCTACAAGACCCCCTTCAAAGTTTTCGAACTTTATGAGTTTCAAAAGTTCGAAATTACTTTGAACAGAAAGTGGGAATGAGTCCTGACACGCTGGCATTAAGTTCATTACATGTCATGATGACTCTTCATTTTTCGAGATTGATTGAATCTGATGGAAGAATATGAACAACCAGCAAGCTCTATTATATAAACCGAGAGAATTCAATTTTTGACTTTCATCTTTTGAAACCATGACTCCAAAGGAAGCCGCTGAAGAAGAAGCACGTAAGTTGGGATTTTGTTCCCATGGTGACCCCACTTTTGGGGGCCAAGAACCCGAACCTGTCGTCATCGAGCTCAAGGACGACCCTACGCATTTAGCCAAGAATTTCTTGGGCTACTTTGGTCTGGACGGCTCCTCTTCTTCTGATGGGCAGAGCCTCGCAGAGAAGCGTAAAATGTTCGTTGCTCTGTTACACCGCATGGGGGTCCAAAGCGTAGAAGAGTTAGGCGTCAAGCTTAGTCGCTCTGGAAAATAGAGCGTGACTTTATTGCACTCCTTTCCTTTTCCTCCCCTTTTTTTTTGTAAGGCCATCAGTGCCTTAATGAAAAATGAATATTCAAGAATCCTCTGTTTAGTCCAAATCTGTGTTGAAAACCAACGTGCACCGATGAATAACTGTAGAATACGCCGTCTTCCAAGTTGTAAGTTACGCTAGATAGCGTATGCCAATGAAATAGCGTATATTACGCTATTTTCCAATGTTTTGTGAATTTCGCTGAATAGCGTATGTCAGCGTATGTTACGCTATAAATTACGCTGTCCTTTAACGTTGTGAATTACGCTAAATAACGTACGCCAATGAATAGCGTGCACCAATAAATAGCCCGTAAGTTACGCTATCTTCCAACGTTGTGGAAAGCACTCTTTGAATATTTCCAAGGCTGTGCCGGTTTCCAAAGTACACGTGTCATTCATTCCACATTTACGAGCGCTATTCATGCGGATCCTTTCCAAGAATAGGTTCATGCTCCATACTTTAAATAGATAGAATAGTTTCACAGAACTCATTTCCATCTTCCTTTTCTCTTTCTTTTCTCTGAGAATCAACGTGAGATTTCAATCTCAAATCAGAAAGCAAATGCTCCTGAACATTCGAATTCTGAGCAATATGTCAGACATCAGTTTGCCAATTCTCAATGTCAATCCTGAAGGTAAAAATAGGCTTTCTGTTTCTGAGCGTATATGGCATTTCTGTTGATTTAATTTCTTTCCTCTTGCTGTTTTCCGCAGAAACTTGGCTAAGGCTTTTCTTCAGTTTCAGAACTGGCATTGGCGATGTGGATGCTATGGAGAATGTCCTTCTGACATCTACATCAGAGAGCTCATACGCTTTTGACGCGTAAATCAAACAACTCAGAACTCTCTATGAGATATAATGGCCTTCCTCTGTTGGTAGGAAGAGCCTTTATACATGGAGAGTTGGACGGTGGAGTCAACTCTTACCCGAGAGATTGGGTAGTAGAGTTCCTTTCACGGCAGAACTAGGAATTGTATCCCAAGGTTTGGATACATTCCTATCTGCTTGAGGTGCCGCCGTTCCTCCATGCGCTGTATTGGCAGCAACACGCCATCGTGTTGCCATACTCTGTGGTTCTCCTCTCGTCTGAGAGATAAGACCAGAGTTTGATTCCTGTTGATCTGGTCGTGACTGAGGCCCAGACAGTCAGGAATTGCCACAAACAACGAGATTACCGGAGAAGATCCAAGAAGAAATAGATCTCAGTTGTACATAGAATGAAAATCCAAGATTTGTAATAGATTTCCATTATGATTTGTAGGAAAGTCTAAGAAATGTAATAGACTTTTTATGAAAATATGATAATGGAAATGATAAATCTTCTTTATCTGAAGTGATTTTGTATCTCTCTGGATGTAAAAAGAACATGATAAATAGAAATCTTGATTTCTGTTTTTAGAGTGTACAATACCATCAGAGGTAATATGGACGTGATAGGATGTAAAGACTCAAAAAAGAAAGTCAGATTTGTATTTATACAGAGGTCAAAGGTTATGAAAATGTGAAAGATAACGAATTCCAATCGATAGAAGATTATGAACAGACGAACCATCGGATGAATATAATAAATGCACGGATGAACCGTCAAGTATTAATGAATGAATATCGGGAAAAGACACGTTCCTTTAATTCTGGCAAATATATGCCTATAAATAGAGCATCTCTTTGAGTAGAAGGATCACACATTATTCTCTTTTATTCAAAATGTCTTCCGAAGAGAACACGAAGAAAGCCGAAGTCGTCTCCAAAGTTGATGAAAATGCTAAAGAGCACTCGACTCCACAAAAGAAGGAGACGGGCGAAAACTCGTCTGCTCCCAAGCTGCCGAAAGATATCTTGGATTTCCTGGTCGAACAAGGAGAAACCGAAGAAGAAGAAGCAATGAGGCTGGCTGCCTGTCAGTTCTTGGTGCGGTCAGGAAAGGATGTATTCAATTCTTTTGCTAATTATGTATGTGGTCCTCGTCCCAAGTACGAAAGGGATACCAGTGATCTTCCATGATGATGTATTTCTTGAAGAATTTGTCTCAAATAAACTCTGTTTAAGAAAACTTTGTTTATGATGTATCCTTCCTGCTTTATATTATTTTGCCTTTATTCACTGATCTTTAGACTCAGAAATCAAAAGGACGAGATATCATTTTCATAGAATATGGTACATACTGAGATAGAAAATTCAGAGGTGATATGGACATGATTTTCTATACAAGATCTTTATTAAATTCACTGGGAATCTAATAAGACAAAATATCAAATTCTCTGGGAAAATGATACATGGTAGAATATCAGTTTCCGCTGGGGATAACGACATCGAAATAGCTTTTGTAGAGAAGAATAAATTTTTGATTTTATACTTGCTGGAGAGTAATAAAAATATTATATATATTGATGAAATTTATACATAATATTTCTTTAAGAATTTGCCATTGATAGGCATCATCGTGACTTTCCCGTCCATAGAGGCAAGCTGATATGCTCCATTAGAGAAGACTTTGTTTACTACGAATGGGCCTTCCCATTTTGCGTCAAATTTGCCTTTGCTCATATGCGTCATGGTCATCGGACGTCTGACAGTAAGGACCAATTCTCCCTTCTGATATGTTCTGACTTTGACTTTTCGATTAAAAGCTTTTGAGATTCGGGCTTGATATAGCTCGATATTTTGTTGCACATACAATCGCTTTTCATCTAGAGCTTCCAGCTCTTGAAGTCGAAGTCGATCATTATTCTCTGTTGTAAATTCATTGGAGATTGCAACTCTCAAAGAAGGAATTTGTATCTCGAGGGGAAGAACAGCTTCACACCCATATACCAAAGAGAAAGGTGTACATCCGGTCGCATTGCGAACTGTGGTGCGATAAGCCCATAAACATTCACCAAGCTTCTCACTCCAGTTACGTTTATTGGAAGAAACGAACTTTTTTAAGAGTTTGATGATTGTTTTGTTGAAAGCTTCTGCTAGTCCATTGGCTGCTGGATTATATGCTGTAGAAGCCAGATTATTAATCCGATGATCATCACAGAATCGAGTAAATTTCTGGCTGACGAACTGTGGTCCATTATCATGGATAATACGCCGAGGAACACCAAATCGATAGATGACATGATGTTTGACAAAGTTGATAACATTAGAAGTCTTGACTTCAGATAACAGGATTGCTTCAGCCCATTTAGAAAAGTAATCAGTTATTGCTAGAATAAACCGATATCCTTTTGATGATGGTGGATTGATAGGACCGATGACGTCCATGCCCCAAGCTTCAAAGGGCCATGATGCCGCTATTGGGTGTAAGAACTCCGATGGTTGATGGATAAAGTCTGCATGAATTTGACAGGCTTTACATTTCCGAGCATATTGAATGGTATCAGCTACCATCGTGGGCCAATAATAACCCATACGTCGGATACGATCTTAAAGTTTTGGACCTGGCTGGTGAGCTCCGCAGACGCCATCATGTGCTTCACGGATTATCTGTTGTGCTTCTTCACCAGCGATGCATCGAAGGAGAAGACCATCATAGGCTCGACGATATAGTGTCTTCGTAGTATGATTATAATAGAATCTGAGAGACCGGCGCCGGATAGATGCTGCTTCACTCGGGTTATCAGAAAGTATGTCATACAACACAAAGTCCAGAAACGGACGTCTCCAGTCTTCAGTTACGGTGTCTATTTTGTTAGAAAAGACATATTCCATAGTAGAATCGGAAGAAGACAAGGACACTTTGTCAAACTTTAATCCAACATCAAAGTTGAGAGAATCTTCGTCTGGATTATGGGGAAAAGCCAAAGCCAGATTATTTTCAACGCAGAATAGTTCTCGGTTATAAACCACTATCACTTGCTGACGTCTGATTGGTATGGCTAATACAGCAGCAAGATTAGCCAAAGCATCAGCTTCTGCATTATAGGCTCGTCGAACATGTTCAATAAAGAAACCTTCAAAGGAGGAGGCCATAGAGAGTGCTGTTCGATGATAAGGTATCAAATCTTGATGACAAACTTCATACGTTCCTCTAATCTGATTGATGATAAGCTTAGAGTCTCCATAAACTTCTAAATATTGAACATCCAGATGTTTAGCGAGTTGAAGACCAATGAGCAACGCATTGTATTCTGCAATATTATTTGAACATGATTGATCCAGAGAATAAGCCCTCTGAATAGTTAATCCCTCTGGGGATACAAGAACAATTCCAACTCCGGCGACAATATCGCCGTTAGGACCTATTCTAGATGCCCCATCAAAGAATAGACGCCAGGTAGGAACTTTTTTAGAAACCATATTTGAATCCAGAACTTCATCGGGAATCTCATCATATAATTTAGAATCTTCTGGGACTGCATGAGCTGCTAGAAAATCAGCAAGAGCCTGTCCTTTAACCGACTTCTGAGGAATATAATGCATGTCGTATTGGGCTAACAAGATTCCCCAATTAGCAAGTCTAGAGTTGAGAATACCGGGTTTCTTCATCATAATCCTGAGTGGATTCACTCTGGAAATGACGTGAATCGTCTGAAATATAATGTCGCATTTTCTGAACAGCAAACATTAATGCTAGGCATTCTTTCTCGATTGGAGAATAACGCGGTTCAGCGCCTATCATTGTGTGACTGAGATAATAAATGGCCTGTTCATGACCATCTTTATTTTTCTGGGCGAGTAATGCACCAAGAGAATGATCCATAGCTCGAACATATAGGAGAAATGGTATTCCCGAGACGGGAGGTACCAAAACTGGAGGGTTCATGAGGTACTGTTTGATGTCGTCAAATGCTTTTTGACATTCTTCGTTCCAGATGAAAGATACACCTTTCTTCAGAAGTTTGTGGAATGGTCTGCAGCGTCCTGATAAGTTGGAAATGAATCTCCTGATATAAGCAATCATTCCTTGAAATCCTCGTAGCTCTTTTAAGGTGCGTGGAGGACGCATCTCTTGGATGGCTTTGATCTTCTCGGGATCCACGTGTATACCTTTAGCGGTAATGACGAAGCCGAGAAATTTGCCACTAGAGACGCCTAGGAAGGACTTAGTAGGGTTCATTTTAAGTTGATGCTGACGCATTAAATCAAATATAGTCTTCAAATATTGGATATGATCCTCCTTTCGTCGACTTTTGACTGCAATATCATCAACATAGCATTCGACTATTTTTCGAAGATGTTCACGGAATATAGTGCTCATTGCTCGTTGATATGTTGCTCCTGCATTTTTGAGACCAAATGGCATCACTGTATAACAATATGTACCGATCGGTGTTCTGAAAGAAGTATGTCTCTCGTCATCTGGAAACATCTTGATTTGATTATACCCCGAATACCCATCCATCCATGAATGACATTCGTTCGAAACCACATGTGTTATCAATTATTACATCTGTAATTGGAAAAGAAAACTCGTCTTTTAGGACAAGCAGCATTGAGATCACGAAAGTCTATACAGACTCGGATCTTGCCGGTCTTCTTGAGGACAGGAATGATGTTAGCCACCCATTCAGGATATTGTTCCTCTCTGATAAATTCGGAAGCCATAAGCTTGTTGACTTCAGCTTCAATTGCATCCATAATGTCTGGACGAAATCGTCGCTGTTGCTGTTTGACCGGTTTAGCATTTGGCATAATATTAAGCTTGTGCATTGCGATCTTTGGATCTAGTCCTGGCATATCCTCGTAGCTCCAGGCGAAGACATCGATGTAATCACGAATAAGCTTGATCATATATTGCTTATCTGTTTCTGAAAGACTCTCACTGATGAATATTGGTTTAGGGGAACCTTCTTCACCAACATCAATTTGGATCAGTTTATCTTCAGTAGGAGGTTCCCTCTGTTCGAACCTGAATTCCCATTGATTATCTAATCTTTGAGCCCATTATTCTGATTCAGGTGATATTTCAAAATCATCCTCATCTTCACCATTTTCTTGTGGGCCATCAACAGAGACCATATTGATGGATAGAATAGAGCGATGAAGATCGCCAACACTCGTATCAGAATCCCAAGAAAGAGAATCAGAAGACTCAGATCGTTCATCTTCAGATAGCACTCAATGTATCTGCCATAGCTCGCAATTGTTGTTCTAAAGAAGAAATCCTCTGTTCATGAGCCTCATTGCTAGTCGAAGGTTCATGATCACCTTCTGCCATGTAAGTGGTAATCATTCGAGGGATAGACGATGAAACAGTTTGCTCTGAATCATCGCTGTAAGAATCAGTATCTTTCCCGGGACTGTTTATAGGAGTTAATGCCGGAAAGTTGGACTCGCCAAGGAAATCTTCCGTGATCTCCGGATTATTACTTGGATGAGAAGAAGAAGAGATTCTGGCCAAGGCTCCGGTCCTGGATCGGGTGCCAAGATAAACACCATCTTCAGAATCTGATATAGCGTCAGACCGGATTCTACCCCCAATATTTCTGGAGGTCATGTTGACAGAAGCATAAAGAGGTTCATCTTCATCTGATGTTGGTTCATATTGGATCCGTTCGAAAATAGACCGTCTTTTCGGTGAACAACAACATTGGATGATAACCCGAGGTTGGAAGTCACAACCATGCTTTTCATGGCGAATATGGGCAATGTCATAGCCAGATGGAGTGTCGATTCTCCGTTTGTTTTGTAAATATTCCCGGAGATCTGTAGGGATAGATTGGGAAGTACTGGAAGATAGTTTCTGTGTAGAAACTTGTCTTTTATTCTTCTGTCTTCTTGGTTCTTGAGTGTATAGAGACTGATTAATTTGAGCCACATAGTTCCTGGCATATTCAATATCAGGGTCTAGTACACTTGTCTCAATTTGATAAGACTTTTTAATACCAGAAGCATAACTGTGGTGATTTTGATTAAGCTTGTTACGAAGATCCGTGGGAGATATGACTTTGGTATCAGTCTTGGATACTTGTAACTTGCCTTTCTCAGATCGAGAAATTTTGAGAGAAGGGAGATGAGTATTATTCCGACTAGGAGTCGGTAATAATCCATCTTTAGAGGAATTAGCCAAAAGGCGTTTTCCTTTGTTTGAGCTAGTAAAAGTACTAGTCAAATTAACTCCAGAGGTAAAGACCTCAGAAGTAGAGGAATCGACTAAAGAGTCTTTCTCCTTGGTTGGCACAAGATGCGCAAGTTGTGGGGGAATCATTTGTAGGTTCTGTGAAAGAGAACCCCCAGTCTGATTTTGAGAATCAGTCAAAGGACTGTATCTGTCAGCATACGCCGACTTCTTGTTAGCATATGCTGGCTTTTGCTTAGCGTACGCTGACTTTACCGCATGCTGCCCTCTAACTGCTGTACGCACAGAGTCATCAATGGCTAAAGAGCCGACTGCTGTCGTAAGAGCAGAAGGAGAAGGGACTTTGACATGTCCAGAGATGGTTTTCCTTGGACACACTGACTTGGTTAAAGAACCAATTTTGTCAGCGTGACTAGGGGAAACCATTGTTGCTGTGTTCAGGGAAGCAGAAGTGTGCTTTGTTGAAGTTGAAGATGTGTTCTTGTCAACGTGAGAAGTGACAGGAACATCTCGGGCTGTCGAAGAAGACTTGGGGACATAGACAGAGCGTCCCGTCTTCTTGGCAGCAGGAAGAGCGGAGGAAGCAGTTCGGCCCTCCTTCGCCTTGAGCATTTCTTCGTAAGCAGATTGGTCGAATTGTACGACCATCGTCTTCTTCGTCGAGCCGATCGACGAAGTATCGCATTGAGTTGTTGCTATCTCGTTGGAGGAGACAGCTTTCCCCAGCAGAGTCGCCAATTTGTTTTCCATAAATAAATTCACTTTATTTATTTTGTATCTGAGAAAATTACAACTGTAGGAATCTAATCTAGAAGACGATTACTTTATCCCTTGGACGATGCGATGAAGAAAACTCGAACTTCGAAGAACTTGGACAGCAACTGGACAATCTCTCTGTTCTCTCTGAAAAATGACCTCCCCTCATGAAGGTAAAGCAACTCTCTTTTATAGAGTTCTGGATAACTGTCCTGAACCATACGCTCAGGTAGTTACTTGACGTGTGCAAAACTGCAGGGACGCGTGGCAAATTCTGACGAAGACACGTTGGCGTGCGGTTGAGAGTAGTGGAGCACATTCAGGAGAGATTGATGGCATGAAGGCCACATTGCATAACTTCTGAATAAATGGGTAACTGAGTACAGGACACGTGAGAACGTGTGTTGACTGTACGTTGAAAATCATCCTGGATACAACTACTGTAGAGTCATACGCTAGCTTTTGAAGAGGAGTCATACGCTGATTTGGACAGCGTAGTGCCATAGGAAATCCATACGCTCACTTTATGGGCAAGGAGTCGTATGGAGATCACACGCTCGCTTGGTTAGCAAGGAATCATGTGAGGTCCATACGCTCACTTGGCTGGGTGAAGAAGGAGTCATGTGAGGTCGATACGCTCACTGGAGAAGTGGCCACGTGGCTATCATCAATCTTCTTTGGTACACCATATCTTCCCATAACTGACAAAATCTTCTCGAGCGTCGTGACTGCGGATTTGACGGCTGACAGACTGTCAAAACTGACAGTAATGATGGCTTTTGTATTTATGAAGGCTGCTGAGTTGTCCTCGTAAAAGACAAAACCGACTCTTCGAAAACCTATACGACGGTTACTTTTCTCGTGACAGCTGTCTTTGCACGAAAGATGAAGTGTCAGATTCATTCCTCATTTAAACATATGCTGTGCTGTCACTTCAGTAAATAATAAAATATTTACTGAGCGTATGGCTTTTGAATGAGCGTACAACTCTGAACTGAACGTATGGCTCTTAACTGAGCGTATAGCCTTGAGCGTATGACTTCTGTTTGAGCGTATGGCTTCAACTGACATCTGTCTTTAAGCGTATGGATGAAAATGACAGCGTGTCATAATTTTCCGCATCCTACACCTACTTTATTTTCTTTTCTTCTTTTTATGTTTTTTTGGCTCTTGAGAACTGACAAAAATTGTGGCAGTCATGAAATGGACTGCTGTACAAGAAGTCTACCTCAGGATTGCCATAATTGCTGGCAGTCCTAAATACTTCTTCGACTGCCAGAATTTTTGGCAGTCCTGAAATGGACTAAAGGTCTGCTTGGATTGAGGGGAAAAAATAAGCAGAGTTAAGTGGGGTTAAATAAGGGAAAGTTAAGTGAGGGAGAGTAGAGTCAATACATAGAACCTTGTTTGGATTGGAGGAAGAGTGTAACGCCCCAGTCCCAAAATACGTATAGGACTAGGATACGAATACATATCAGCTACGCATCGAGAGTGTTTGCCATTAAATATCAAAGACAAGTATTACAGATGTAGGCCTTTAAAAATGACAGTCACGCTGAGTTGATCAGGACAGAGTCAAAAGTCACGCTCAGTTGATCAGGACAAATATTTACAAATCACGCTGAGGAGACAACTCATCATTTGTCAGAAAGTAATTATGACTGACAGCACAACAGTCGAAGAATGTCTCTTCGTATGCCACGTATGCACAGAATTCGAGAGATCACAGCCGTCTATTGCGTGATTTTCGAAATCTTTTTCAGCAAGACTCAACCTTCGTCAAGTTGGCGTACCAAAAGAGCTTCTTATCATTTAATATGACTGACAAAAGCAATCACTGTCAGAGATTTTGTGTCTGTCGAGGCACGCTGAATCAAGACAGCTGGCAGTCCTATCTCAAGTCTGCGTGTATTTTGAGCTTTCCCTCAAATCTGCGTGGATTCTGAAGTTTTCTTCCTCAAGTCTGTGTGGATTCTGAAGTTTTCTTCACCAAAGTCTGCGTGGATCCTGAAGCTTCCTGTCCCAAAGTTTGTATGGATTTTGAAGCTTTCTACCCCGAGTCTGCGTAGATTTCGTCTTTAACAAGTCTGCGTGGATTTTATCAAATTAGAGTACGTGGCAGCCATGCCACTGATCTCTCGCCTGCGTGTCCTGTAACTTGCACACGACTCATGCATGATTGCCATGTGTCCAACAGTTACAGGCCACATCCAGTAACTGCTCACAACCTTGCGTATGTTAAATCCTGCGTGATTTTCAACTAAGCACAGACTGTGAAGACAGTTATCTTTTCAGTTATTATTTTTGACTCTATAAATAGAGTTCTTTTTCTCATTCATTGTACAGATACATAGTTATCTACTGTCAAAATTTTGAGAGCTTTTCTTCTTCGCATAGTCCAAGGGATAAAGTGATCGTCTTCTAGATCAGATTCCCACAGTTGTAATTTTCCCAGATACACAATAAATAAAGGAATTTATTTATGGAAAACAAATTGGCGACTCTGCTGGGGAAAACCATCTCCTCTTCTGAGATGGCAACAACTCAATACGATACTTCGTCAATCGGCTCGACGAAGAAGGTGATGACGATCCAATTCGATCAACTCGCCTATGAAGAAATGCAGCGGGCTAAGAGTGGTAAGCCCACTACAGCCTCCATAATCACTGCCAAGTCGAAGGGACACTCTGTCTATGTCCCTAAGAATCAGTTGGCAGCCAATGGTGAAGTCTCTGCCACAGTGTCTACTCCTAACACTGGCAAGAACTCTACTGCAAGCACGCACACTCTTGTGCGCTCGAAGATGACAGCAATCAAAGATCACGCTAACAGTACTGGCTCTTTAGCCAAATCTGTTCCAGTGTGTGTCTCCAAAATTAAAAGTCACGCTGACAGTACTGGCTCCTTAGCCAAATCTGTTCCAGCGTGCAATTTCAACCTCAAAAGTCACGCTGACAGCACTGGTTCCTTAGCCAAGTCTGTTCCAGTATGTAATTCTAAAATCAACAATCACGCTAACAATACTGGCTCCTTAGCCAAATCTGTTCCAGCGTGTATTTCCAAAGTCAAAAGTCACGCCAACAGCACTGGTTCTTTAACCAAGCCTGTTTCAGCGTGTATTTCATCTAAGAAGAATAGCTCTTTAGCTATCTCTTCTTCTTTGCCAAGTTCTACTAGAACTGGGGGTGGTCTTCCACACAAAGTCCCTTCGAAAAGGAATAACTCTTTAGTTGTTTCTTCTGCTCCTATAGTTTTTACTTCAGGAACAGCTTTGACTGACAATTTTGTTAGTCAAAGAAAAGGAGATGGTCTTTTGACTACTCTTCCTTCTGGACATTTTATGTCTCAAAACTTGAATGAGTCTAAGAAGAAACATTCCTTAATGTCTTCTTCTATGACTTCTTCGAATTGGGCACAGAATTTGTCTAGAAAAGGTCTGTTACCAACTCCTAATCAAGGGGGGTGGTTCAACTCTTCCTTCTCTGCAAATATCCAGATCAATAGAAGGAAAACTCCATGTTTCCAAAACCAATATGTTACCTCCAACTGATCTAAGAACAAAAATTAACACTTTTGGTGTTAAGAAACCATACCAGTTGGAAACAAGGATAAGAGATCCAGATGCAGAGTATGCAAGAAACTATGTGGCTCATATTAATCATTCTCTATATAATCAAGAGCCATCAAGATTCAAGAACAGGAAATATACTCCTCAATCTTCACAAACAGATTTACGAGAATATCTTCAACAGAAGAGAAGAAGTGATTCTGTGTCAAAGGACCATGCTGAATGTGACTTCTATCCAAGAGTCATAATTCAATGCAGATGTCAATCAATGGCTCATGATCATGTTGATCATGAATGTGACTTCCAGCCAAGAGTCACAATGCAATGTAGATGTCAAACAAAACGACAATCTGTCTTCAATCGGATTCAGTGTGAACCTATGCCTGATGAAGATGAGCCTTTGTTTGCTTCTGTCAATATGACCTCTCGGGATGCTGGGGGTAGAGTTGATAGTCCAGATGGAGTATATAGAAATACCAGAGCAAGAGTCCTGGCCTCTAGTCAAAGAAATTTGATCTCTGAAGATGATTCTGAATTCCTTGGAGAATCTAACTTCCCACCTCTTCCTACTGGGGGTAGTTCTCCTATAATTGACTTTGATGCAAAAAGCAATGATTCAGAACAAACAACATCCACCAGTTCATCAATAATTCCTCGTACAGTCACGACTTATATGGTTGATGGGAATACTGATGAACCTTCTTCTTCCTTGACTCCTCAAGATCAAAGAATTGCTTCTTTGGAACAACAAATGAAGTCTATGGCTGATACTATGAAGTCGATGTATGAACTCATGGCAACACAGATGCAAAATCGACAGACTGTACCAGATGCCATACCAACTGACACTGATATGAGTCCAGTACAAGTTCCTCCAGCAGTACAATCCAATACTCCTGGACCAGCTCAACCAAACCCTAGTCTCTCTGGAGCTGGGGGTAGTGCTTACAATGCTGTTCCTCCTCCCAACTATTCTCTACAAGTTACAACTCCACAATCTTCCGGAGTTGTTAATGAAGAATTGAGGAATCTCAAAACTCAATTCGAGGCATTCAAACAGAAAGATGGTTTACAAAGGTTAGGCATCAAACAACCTTATCCGATAGAATGGAAGCAAGTATCGTATCCTCCTAAATACAAGCCTCCCACTATCTCATTCTATGATGGAACCACTTCTCCAAGTCAGTTTATTAATCACTTTGAAGTGATGACTGATCAGCTGCAACCAAGCGACGCCCTCCTTACTCGGGTGTTTGTTGGATGTCTCAAGGGAACGGCTTATGAATGGTATAGAAGTCTCCCAGATGGGAGCATTACCTCATTTTCTGGTTTCAAACAGATGTTTCTTGAACGGTTCTATGAAGGGCTCAATGACATGACTATGTCTGCTCTTATTAGAATCAAGCAGAAAAATAATGAAACTACAGAAGAGTACATTGAACGGTTTCGAAGAGAAGCTCTGAAGATGCCTCTTGGAACTCCTGATGCTGTCACCATCGACACATGCAAATTAAACTTGTTGCCAATCATCAGCATGTGGACAGGATCCACTCAATTCCAAGACTGGCCTTCTTTCATAGTTAGTGCCAAGGCCGCAGAAATTAGTGCTGAAACCTTCAAAGGTTTAGGAGTGCAGATGACTCCTAAAGAAACAGGTCAAGGTACTAACAATAAAAACAATGCTCGCAAGGGAAAAGAAACTCTTGAAGTTAATCTTCAGAGCAAAGATGTATCAACTGTTCAAACTCCTACAACTCAACAACCAAGAACACCTCGCCCCAAAGAAGAATACTCTTTCGATGACGACGATGTCCTTAGTATCTTTGAATGTCTGCTGAAAGGTAATAAGATACAATTACCTGAGATCAAGAAACCTGATGAAGCTGGTAAAACAGATCATCCCAAATACTGCCCATATCACAGAATGCTAGGTCATACAATTCGTACATGTTATGTACTGAAAGGAAAGATCCAAGAAATGATTAAATCTGGAGCTATCTCTCTTACCCCAAAAGAGAAGACCGTCACCTCCAACATCGTCTCTATGCAATTCGGAGATTTCCCTCCTCAACTCCTTGAAAGTGGGATCGTTCCTATTCCCAAGGCAATTCTTGACATAGTGAATCTTCTTCCTCCACAGTCTGAAGGATTAGTGCCAATCACTTTGGAAACTGGAGAAATCATGTGGATCCATCCTGATCTAGTGTCAGATTTTGAATCGCCTTCTCCTCAAAAGACTACTTCTCGAAAGTCCAAGAAGGCTGGAAAGATTAAGTCATGTCATATGACTTCTCTTGGATCTATTTCTGACACAGAGCCAAAAGAGAAAGAAGAAGCACTTGTTAGTGCTACTCAAACGGGGAAACCTTATCTAAAAGATTATTCCAAGAATCCTGAGGATCCTCTTGATATCCCTCCAGCTGATAAAGATGCTTCTAATGTTCCTCCTGAAGAAGAATCATCCACTGAACCTGTTCCTCCCAAGCCTACAGCTCTGGAGAAAGGCAAACAACAGGCTCGGTTTGATAAGCCAATCAAGAAGTCCTCTCCTCTTGGACTTCAGAAGCCTTATAATTTCGACATTTTAGCTCAGCTTGCTAATACTCCAGCTAGAATGTCCCTCTTTGAACTTCTACGTCTTTCCAAAGAGACTCGGAAGACATTAAGTGAAGCACTTCTACAAGCTGACTCTTGTCTTGCACAATTGAAGAAGCCAGATGTAGAACCTGCCACTTACTTACATTACAACAGTGTATTGGAGATTATCCCAAATATCACCTTTATACAAGACGACATGCTATTGGAGGATAATAGACATGATCGGCCTCTCTACTACACCGGTTATATCGATACAATGAAGATAGATCGTATCCTCATTGATCCAGGGTCTGCTATAAGCATAATGCCAAAGAGTCTGTTGGATGAACTAAAAATCCCTCTTCACAAGCTCTCTAAGACGGTTACTACTATCCTGGGATTCAATCAAAGCCGAAGCGAGCCTTTGGGAAAGATTCATCTGAAGCTTCAGATAGGCGATTTCAGATCCAAAGTCACTTTCTATGTGATCGAGATCGTGGGATCCTATAATCTTCTTCTGGGGAGGCCCTTTCTTTATGAAAATAATGTGGTGCCTTCTACTCTTCATCAGTGTTTTAAATACATTGATAGCAATGGAAGAGTACAAAAAGAAGTTGCTGATATAAATCCCTTCCATGGGGTTGAAGCTTATTTCAATGATTCCCGAATGTACAAAGAAGAGTATACAAGGGTTATACAAGCTATGGAGAAAGAGGATTCACAAAGTGAGACCTTAATAATTCCTGTTAAAGGTCGAACTATTCAGCAACAATCTCCCAAACTCTCTGAAGAAGGTTCTTTCATCATTCCGGTGAGTGGACGGATTTCTCCGTTACCTCAGTCGTTTGCTCAAGACACAATGATTATTCCTGTCAGTGGGCGTACTGCAATTCCTGCATCTCCACATATGAAACATGATACTCTGCTAGTTCCAGTTGGAGGGCGGATTATTCTTCCATCTCAAACTTCAAGGGAGCTCACCTCTTCTGAGCCATTTGTTATCGATCTTAATCGAAACAACGCTTCTTCTCGTTCTTCTTCTCCCCCTTTAGTCATTGACTTGGCTAAAATCTCTAAGGCCCAGCCTTCTTCCAATGTAAATACTGTTGCTTTTACATTTAATGAAAAGTATCCATCTTTGCAGTATGCTGATGTGTGTAATTATGTTCATAGTTATTTACATTGGTTAGATGACTTGAACGCAATAACCATAGGGGTTGTACAGACTGTTCATACAGATGTATCCCTAGAACCTGTACAATCTTCATACTTTCTAGTTCCCAGCAGAAAGCCAGGAGACATTCCAATATTCTTTTATAAAGGGCCCCAAAGTCCTTCTGATTTAGAAGATGAAGACAAAAATGATGATACTGGAAGATTTCAACTACGTCGTTATAGTCAGCAATCTAAAGACATCATCAAAAATATGGGCTATGACTTCAGGACCGGCCTTAATAGTGGAAAGGGAAGAAAAATGCCTGTTCGTATTCCTCCTCTGAAATATGGAAGGACGAAATGCGGATTGGGCTATACAGCTCCTACTCCTTTTATCAATATTATCCATGAAGATCCCGAGTCTGACAAAGATAAGAGATCTGATTCTTCTAGTACCACTTCTTGGGATTCCGATACGAGTATCGGTGACTTCTACTGCAACCTTCTGTCTTCCAACATGGTTTTCATTGACCATTCTGAAGAAAGTGATGAAGACGAAGAAGAGTTTGAAATCTCACCTGAATCAGAACAATGGGCCCAAAGATTAGATAATCAATAGGAGTTCCGTTTCGAGCAAAAAGAACCTCCGACTGAAGACAAACTTGTTCAAATAGATGTTGGTGAAGAGGGATCTCCCAAACCAATATTCATCAGTGAAAGTCTTTCTGAAACTGATAAACAAGACATGATCAAACTCATTCGAGACTACATCGATGTCTTCGCTTGGAGTTATGAAGATATGCCAGGACTTGATCCACAAATTGTAACTCACAAGCTCAATATCTTGCCGAATGCTAAACCAGTCAAACAACAACAGCGACGATTTCGTCCAGATATTATGGATGCAATTGAAGCTGAAGTCAACAAACTCATAACCTCCGGGTTTATTAGAGAGGAACAACATCCCGATTGGGTGGCTAACATAGTTCCTGTTCTTAAAAAGACCGGTAAGATCAGAGTATGCATAGACTTCCGCGATCTCAATGCGGCATGCCCTAAAGACGAATTCCCTCTACCAATCACTGATGTCATGATTGATAATACCTGTGGATTTGAACGGATGTCATTCATGGACGGGTATTCTGGATACAATCAGATTAAAATGTTTCCAGATGACGAGAAGCACACTTCTTTCAGAACGCCGATCGGTACATACTGTTATACAGTTATGCCATTTGGTCTCAAGAATGCAGGAGCAACTTATCAACGAGCTATGAGCACTATATTCCGTGAACATTTGCGGAAAACAGTCGAATGCTATGTTGATGATATTGCAGTCAAAAGTCGACAAAAGGAGGATCATATCCAAGATTTAAAGACTATATTTGATCTAATGTGTAAGCATCAATTAAAGATGAACCCTACTAAGTCCTTCTTAGGCGTCTCTAGTGGTAAATTTCTCGGCTTCGTCATTACCTCTTAAGGTATACATGTGGATCCCGAGAAGATCAAAGCCATCCAAGAGATGCGTCCTCCACGCACCTTAAAAGAGCTACGAGGATTTCAAGGAAGGATCGCTTATATCAGGAGATTCATCTCTAATTTATCAGGACGCTGCAGACCATTCAACAAACATATGAAGAAAGGTGTTTCTTTTGTCTGGAATGATGAATGTCAGAAAGCATTTGATGATATGTACAATATCTGATGAGCCCTCCAGTATTGGTACCTCCCGTTTCAGGAATTCCATTTCTTCTATATACTCGAGCAATGAGTCATTCATTGGGTGCATTACTCGCTCAAAAGAATTAAAATGGTCATGAACAAGCCATTTACTCAGTCGTACTATGACCGGAGCTGAACCTCGATATTCACCGGTCGAAAAAGAATGTCTAGCCTTGATGTTCGCTGTTCAAAAGACACGATATTATATCATTGGCCAGACTATTCATGTCATCTCCAGGATCAATCCTATACGGATCATGATGAAGAAACCCAGTGTTTTGAATTCTCGATTAGCTAACTGGGGAATCCTACTTGCTCAGTAT